>JARHVA010004208.1:220000-650000 GCA_037957365.1 Torreya grandis
GTTTAGTTTAGTTTTTATTTACTTGTTTTGTTCTAACCCCTAATTTGTGCCAAAATCTTTTGTGATCACTAGATTAGTTTACTTTTCTTATTATTAAATTAATTTACTTTCTTGATTATTATCATAAGGGAATATAAAAACCATAGGACTCTTTTAGGGTTGTTGTGTGATTGTATTAGACTATAGGCTTTCGAACCCTACCTTCCATGATGTGTTGTGATAGATGATACAAGTGATCCCCTAATCAAGTATAACAAATCCTCATATTGGTCATGTTCCTACTTAACAAGTGTGTGCCCCACTCAGAAGTGTAGGTGTGATCTATCTTATCTGATCTAGGATTAATTCATGAACACCATGTAGTTCTAATTTCATAGATTTTGGTGAACCCAACATGAATCAAACTCTTATAGGGTTTCTTTCACTTATTTTATTCATTTTGTCATCTTTTCTATCATATTTTTTGACTTGTTGGCTTGATTTTATTAACCTAACTATTTTTATCTATGTGTAGGAATAGGCAATTGGATCGACCATATTGACCCAACATAGGTTTCTATCACTTTTTAGACTTTCTATTTAGCCTACTAGGTTGATCAGGTCAACCTAGCACATTTATATCCTCTTTACATTAGGTTCCTATTTACGATTCATAGTGCAGGTTCCAGATTCTAGACTTCCAAATTTGCAGTCCAATCAACTAGGTTGATTTACTTAACTTAGCACATTTCCAAACATCCAGTTTAATTTACTAGGTTGACCAGGTTGACTTAGCACACTTTTTTAGCTTTTGCAGTAGGTTCCTATCTCACTTGGTGAAATAGCTCAACCCAGTTTTGTAGATTGGGCCAATTCTCTCCAAGGTTACAAGTCACTTACCTATTCTATTTTTATCTCCAAAATACTAGGGATAGTTTTTATTTCTCTATTTCTACTCTACTCTATAATTTTCTTTCAAAATTGTAATCTATGTATGTGTACCAATTAGATTAGTCAATGTCAATTCAATTGACTATGTATTTCATTTTACTATCTACTTTTATAGAGTAGCTATAGGCATATCTCATTTTATTTTTCATCTTTTTATCAATCCTTTCTCTTTTCCTATCTATTGTGCTACTTTGACCAACTCAACTCTGTATTATCCTAGGCACTACTTTCTACCTCTATCAACTATACTAGGTCAACCTGGTCGACCTAGTAGTTTTTGTATCTCTTATGCATTGCACTAAGTCAAATGAGTTGACTTAGCATAGTTTTTAGGCCTTTTTCCCTTTTCTATCAGCTTCTACTCTTTGTACTGGGTTAGTTCTATGGACCCTATCTAGCTTTATTATCCCTATTTTGAACTAGGTCGATCGGGTCAACCTAGCTTTACTTGTATCACTTTTTGAATCATTTGTTTTCTCATATTGTTTTCCTTCCTATTTCATCATGGATTTCTTTTTGGGTGACAACACTGAATCTCAAATAGTAGGCATGATGTAATTCATCAATCCTCATAGGGTTTCCCATAGACAAAGTAGAGTATCTTTTACAAATGCTAGTAATGTCCATATTGCAACTAGCATAATGGACTATGGGTTCCCTCATTATACCTCTTTGCAACATAATCCTTATTTTCTCCTAGAAAACCAACTTGAGTTAGAGTATACTCCCAAAATGCTTTTCTTTATTAACCAATTTCCCTAACATAAAGGGAAAGATCCATGTACCATTTACAATCTCATGATTAGTGGTCAAGACAATGAACCTCATTCACCACATCCTACTTTCTCAAATGGATTTGGTAGTACTAATTTATTTACTTCACAACCTCTCCCTTCAATTATAACCTCTTCTCATGATTCTTCTTTTTCTTTCCTTTCTTTTACCTCCATGCCTAGTATCTCAACTACCATGGCTGGTTCTACATCTAGTGGACCTCTCTTAAGATCCATTATCCTTAATCCTTACACTAGTTCATTTCTTGCTACCTAAGGCACTCATGCTTCTAGTTCTTCTTCCTCTCTTCCATTCACTAGTCCATCTTTTGCTACAAAAATAAGTTTTTCCACTAGTTCCTCTCATTCTCATCATTCATCTCAAGCTCTTAACAACACCAATAGAGGTACCCAAACCATTAATACCAACACCAACTCTTCTAAAAATGTTATTCAAACTCACCAACTTCTATTACAAACTCTCAATCAAATGAATGCTTTCCAAGCCCATAACACATATCAATTGATGAGAATTCAAAATCACCTTCTTTATCTTCAAATGCAATCAAAACCAATGGCATAGGGCACACATAACCAAAATTTTCCTCCCCCTCCTCTTCAATATTTTCAAGGAAATATTATTCCTCAACCTCCTTTAATCAATAAAACTATCAATCATCTATAAAATGAGCCTCTCACTACTCAAATTGCTAACATTAATATAGAAGGTATAATGCCTACAATATCTTATAATGGATCAATTGATCCTTCTTTTCATCTTAAAACATTTGGTAATATTTATAAATATTGAGTTAAATTAAACACCTTTGTTGCTACCAAGATCCTTTCTAAGACTCTCATAGGTGATGCCTTGGATTGGTATAATCAATGTATAACTCATTCCATTACTATTTTGGAGGATTTAGTGAATACTTTAGTTCAAGAATTCCAAACTAGTGATCTTATTGAAAACACTTTGGCCTATTCCATTAATTACAAGTAAAGAAAAAATGAAATTTCCCAATCATTTCTTAAATGATGGAAGACTTTATCAAATAAATGTGAACACGACATGGCCAATGATAATATTTTTCATCTCTTTACAAATGCTCTTTATCCCAAAATACAATATCGAGTCTGTACCCTTTCTCCATGCACTTTAGAAGAATTTATTGATAAATCTAAATGATAAGACTTCCTTATGTGTCAATTCAAACCACCCCTACCTTCCATGGGTTCTCGTATATTATTAAAAAACAAAAATTAAAATGTTACCAGTGATGGTGTTTCTGATTCATATGATACCATTCACCATATTCAAGCTATTGTTCCTGCCCCTTCTTTAGAACCATCTTCCTCTTCTAAACAATTTACTAATCTTCATTTTTCAACGAATAACATTAATTTTCATAAACCTCATTCTTTATCTAAATTTATTAAATGTCTACCTAGGCCTCTTCCTCATGAAATTAACCCTACTCATCCTATGAAAACCCAATATGATTTTAGCAAATTTTGTTGGTTTCATGCTAATAGGGAATAGGTTTCCTTTGTACATATATGACCATTAGTCACTTAGTTTCTTCTCATGTTCTTAGTATGCCTCGTATCTCCTAAGGTCTCCTCTAAAGATGCGTAAGTATTTTCTCTTTACACTCCATTTTTCATTCACTTTCCTCATATTTCCTCTTGAGAAATATTGTCTTACTTTTTAATCACACCCCTTAGGTTTTTCTTTTTTGAGTTACATCATAAGACCATAGATAGGACCCAAAAATTCCTCACAAAATTACCATTCCTTTTGTATTTTAATCTAATATTATTATTTTGGTTGCCAATGTTATTTTGGCATCCTTTTGGTTTTTTCATTTATGATTTTTTATTCTATTACCCTTATTCCCCATGTACTTGGTTGTTCATGCTTATTCCACCCTATGTGGTGTTCCCTTTGTTGAGTTGCAGTGTAAGACCATGGATAGGACCTGACCCTCCTCATAAAGTTTTCTAACAATCAAGTCACCATCAAATTACATATGTCAAGTTTGAGATAAGATTTTATTGAATATGAAGTTACATGTCATTTGACATGCTTCCCAGCTTGAACTAGTATGTTTTATGCTTCATTTTTATTTCACCTCTTATATTATAAGTGCATGTAAGATTTCAACCATTTCTTGAATTTTATGATACTTCCCAACTTGAATTAGTGTGATAAATTTAAGACCAAATTTTCATTGACATTTTATTTGTTTTTCTCACCTTGTGTGACCTTCTACATACCTTCCATTTTATTACTTTATTTTTCATACTTCCCAACATGATATAGTATGATTTTGCTTGTTTTAATTTGGTGCAAAATCTTTCATCTTTGGTTTGAAAATAAATCCCCATTTTACCATCTTGTTTTCCATTTCTTGGTTCTTTATACTTAGTCATTTTTCATGTTATTACACATTTCCTAGCTTGAATTGGTGTGTAGCACATTTTTCATTGATTATATTTTTCCAAATCTTTTTACCTATTTATTTTTAACCATGTATGTGTTTATCATAATGATAGAAAAGAAAACACATCACATATATTTCCTATAACATATACAATAAATACAAATACATGTTCTAGAAAGAAATATATCCAAAGCATCAACATACACAACCAATATATTGATAACAATACAACCATAGTGACCACATACACAATCACATAAATAATCCATAATGATAAATCATATATATATATATATATATATATATATATATATATATATATCAAGAGTGTGATACAACATATATAACCATAAGCAATGCTCCAGCTCTAGGAATGGGCTCATTCCTGTCTATCTCATGACCTAGCCATGCTACCTGCTGAGGCCTCAATTTGACTCATCCAAATAGTATGCTATAATAAGGCAATTTGAGATCTCAATTCCTCTACCTATCCCTATAGACATGTTATCTATACCTATGCCGATACCAACTTGGTCTGGGTCACTGTATGTGCCTATATCAACCAATTTTGCATCATTATATATGCTTACATCATCTATGTCACTATTTCTAGATGTATATCTCTTTCATTAGCTAGGGCATACTAAGCCTAAATCTCTCCTATACCCATCTCTACTAGTGGCCATTCCCTCTCTCTACATTCATATATACCTTGTGACCTCTCTTGCTAGTCTAAACCATCTCACCTAAGTTGCGGTAGATGGTATACTTAGTTCCTCCAATGTCATAGGGTTATATGGCTATAGAGTCTCATCTAGAATGTCATGGAGTGCTCCCCTAACCAAGGACCCCCATCTCTCCTCCTCATCCTCAGGTATGCCTATAAAATCACACTAGATGGATTTTAGATCACTATCATATCTCCCAATATCTATCTTTCAATTCAAAGCTTACGATGGTCTCAGCTACTATGGTCTTGCCATCTGCATGACCACCTATCATAGTCTTCTTGTCTATATGACATCCTAGTACATATTTTATAGGTCACCTCCTTAACTCAAACTCAATTATCATGGCTCATGTCCATCTTAGCCTAGGCTTGAGTGGTATCTCACTCATTTGTGTCTCCTCTAGCTCCTTTATTGACTCATCAAAGATGATGATGGTCTCCACTCTCTCCTACCTCCATCAATGTCATGTCCTTGGTGGTCATATTTTGTCCCTCTATAGAGTTGGTGGTGGTACATTTGGTATCACTACCTCCACCTCCTCTTCTTACTCTATCCCTCATAATGCTCAACCAGTCCATAGTCACTCTCAGCATGGCCATAATGTTGAACTCACTATTAATAGTTTGAATCCCCTCTTCCCTCATGGCTCCCTCAAATGTCAATTCGACTACTTGAGCATGAGTATTGATGTTTCTAGGTGAGGTATACCCATCTATCCTAGCACCCATACCATTAGATGTGGCTCTCTCCACTATGTATAGTGTCATATCACCTCTCTCCTCTCTAGAATTGGTCTAACTGTATGTTAGCTCTCTCAGGTAGTCACTAGATACTCATATGGTCACCATATTATGTTGGTATGTCTCACCATTTGTAGTGATATAATGTAGGGCATGGCCTACACTACATGTTCCTCTCTCTATCTCCTCACTTAAGGTGACCTATCATCTATTTCATGGGGCAACCTAACCGATCGATACATAATAAATTTCTCATATATCTATGTTGTCAGTAGTATGATTAGTCCCATAGTCTTTTGCCCTCTGATCAGCATCTCATATAGATTATGCATGAGTTGAACCCAGATGGTAGATCCTAGATTTTATAATACTCACTCCTCCAACATCATCTTACTCAAGGCTACCACATATAGTGGTACCTTGCCATCTAACTTGTGACAGATCACCCACTATGTCATAAGGCCTATTACCACCTTATAAAGATCTAGAATATATGATATATAGACATCATTTATTCTCACTCTCCACCTAGGTAATATTATCTCTAAGCCTATAGCTTACATGGATAAGGCTCTACTTTCTTCTTTGATATCTATTTTCCCTATGGTCACTGGTGCTCCTACCATAGGTAGCTCAAGGATGGCATGGACATCCTCTAATGTGATAGCCACATCTATCACATCCCTATCCACCTCCCATTTGAAGGTATTAGTCAGTCATTCACAGTAACCAAGGAACATGACTAATAGGTCTTTACTCAGGGGTATCCTACACATATTTGTTATCCCTCCTAGACCTATGGATATCAGTCTATCCCTATCTCCATCTATCAATCTCTCTAACAAGTTTGGTAGCCAAGAGACATCTATCAATCTTTAGAACCATCGTCATCTCTACAATTAAGAAATAACAAAGGATGTATTAGTTCCTCCATGTCATGTATAATCATAATACATTATTTATACATTCTATTTTTAATCATAAATAAGTATAATTTATTCATTTTTATCTATTTTAGCTTATTTTGGTCCCCTTACCCTTTTTTGGTCATTTTTTACCATTCTAGCTCTCTTTCAATTTTTTATATACTTTTTCATTCTTTCTCTAGTTCCTTGATCAACCTAGTTTGACCAAAAAAATTCCTATTTTTCTCCATATTTCTTATTTTTCATTTTATCCTCCTTTCTCTAGAGCTAAGTTTCCATTTTGGCCCTTACGAACCAATTGGATACCCTGATCTAGGTTTTTGGCTCCAAAATGTGCTAGGTCGACCTATACCCTCTAGGTCGACCACATGGATTTCAGCTTGATTTACTCTACTAGGTTGACTTGGTCAACCTAGTAGGTTTATTATGTTGACCTAACATATTTTGCCAAAAACTTGCCTTTTTTGAATTTTTCCCTAATTCCTTCCAACCCATTTCTTGCCTTCCTATTTCCCTCCCTTATAATATAATTTTGTTCAATTTTATCATATATAAATTCTTAAAATTAAATTTTATCAAAATTCACTTAATTCATTTAAAATTTCAAAATATGGTTTGATATTCTTAGATGTATACATGTAGTGCACCCACTCTCACTCCTGGAGCTCCCTCTTGTCTAGCATGGCATTCCCTCACCATTTTAGCTTGTTTTCTCTCTATAGCTCTTTTTCTCTTATCTTACAATGAAAAATAACAAAATGAATTCTCTTTTTCATATTTAAAACTAATTTTTAGCCATTCAAATTCTTCATTTATTTTCCTTCAGATTCTTTCTTTTTCTCATATCTTTGTTTGTATTCATCAGTTTTGAAAATCATAAAATGTATTAGATTCATAATGATATAGAGATTCTTTTCCAATATTATATGCCTATCTTCCAAAAATTTTGATTTTTGGCTATTTTTGCACTAACTTCTATAGGTTCGATTAGTGTGCTTTACATTAGACACCTTCACTTTCTTCCAGTCTTCTTTTTTGGCACTAAGGTAAGTTAAAGGTATGTGTTTTTCAACTCTATCCTTTCATTTATCTTATTTTCTTCTTACTACACTTTAATTATCATTAGTGTTATGTTTCATCATGTTTTATCTTGAAGCACTATCCCATATTACACTTACGTGACATGTGATGAGCTTCGGCTGGGGCATGTGTATACACATAATATTTTCAAAATTTTATTTATTAATTGATTACATAAAGTTAGGTAAGTATTCTTGACTTTATTTCTCCTTTGTAAAAGTAGACAAATAATACAGTATCTATTCTTCTCTCCCATGTATTAGGATTTTGTATAAATTGATGTGAGTATATGTCTCTTATACATGTTTAGTTTAGTTGTTATTTACTTATTCTATTCTAACCCCTAATTTGTGCCACAAGCTTTGGTGAGCACTAGATTAGTTTACTTTTCTTTTTATTAGATTGGTTTACTTTCTTGTTTATTATCATAAGTGAATATAGAAACCATATGAATCTTTTAGGGTTGTGTAATTGTGTTAGATTGTAGGATTTGGAACCCTACCTAGCATGATGTGTTGTGATAGATGATAAAATTCATCCCCTAATTGGGTCTATAAAATCCTTATATTGGCCATTTTCCTGATTAACAAGTGTATGCCCCAATTGAAAGTGTAGGTGTGATCTATCTTATCAGATCTAGGATTGATTCCTGTGTACCATGCAATTTTGATTGCATATAGGCACATACCCATATTTATGCATAGAGATGGGTTAGTATCTTGTGTATCAGTGGGAATATTACTAATAAATGTCCTATGTGAATTGACTAATTGAACATAGATTTTATTATTTGGAGACCATAAAAAAAATTAGAATGGTTAGATGATGTCGTACAGTTACAAAAGATCATAGTATTTTTTTGGTTACATAATAGATGGCCTAGATTATATGATAACTTTAATTATGATCACATCACTAGGAATTTTGGTATGATACAAGGCATTCCACCAACACATTGGCATTATACATGCACTCATAGATTTGGTTGATGACTTGGTGATAAATGAAGATCAAGTGTGATAGAGATAGTACCAATTCTAGCATGAGAGGTAGATCTACTAGATATTATTGATGATGTGGGGTATATTAAAAAGTACACACAAATATTGGGATAGTTTGTATGGGACTTAATATTTCTCATTATTAAATAGGAAACCAAAGCTAGAATAGAGGAATAGGTCAATATGGATATGCATGTAGATGATAGATAAGGATAGACAACAAAGTAGGCTAATGTGATTGCCATGGATATAGGTATGTGTATATTTGAATTTAGATTTTTTTAGTATATTATCATTATTTTTTTATCTATCATTAATGTTTTGAAATTTACATGTGTTTTTGTATTAGATGATTGATGGACTATCATTATTGAGGTTTCACTTCAAATTTTAATGAGACATATTATTGATGATACATTGTTAAGTAGGCCCTTAGAGTAAGTTTATGATATAAAGGGTGTTCATGCCCCACTTTTTAATTGTTTTATGATATGAATGGTTTTGTATATGATTTATACAAGTGAATGTGATGAGATGAGGGCCCAGTTGGTGAGGCAACAAATTCCCCCACCAGTTGTTAGTTTGGATCTAGGTCATAGTGTTTTCATAGAGTATGTATGGCTATAGCGAGACCACACAACCATTCAAGATAAATTGGACATGTATGAGGATAATTATAGATGTAATTGGCCTAGGTCATGATTAATTCATGATGATAGTTGGATATCCTCACCAAGATAGCTAGGCATACAGACATGAATGAGGGTAGAAATATAGAGGATCGAGGGGATCATGGACCTATTATCAAGTGATTATTTTGATATGTACTTGATGAAATTTAGTATCATTTTAAAAAACTTTACGTGTGCGTGTTTGTGTTTGTGGTATTTCATTATTATTTAGACATCCCTATATCATATATTTTAAATGTGTTATGGATGTTTATGTAGAGAAATTTTATTTTATTAATATGTTTCATGTTTATTGCATTATTTGTGTTGATTAGTATCTAAAATTTTAATATTTTAAATGATGACATAAATGAATGTGACACGTTAATGATATAACATTAAAGTGCAATGCATTTGTATGAGTAAACTAACCAATGGTTCTCTTACAATCAAACACACTAATTAGGATGGAATCATTTGATCAACCAGATGGATATAATAATAATGGAATGTACTAAATATCATATGTAATTAAATCATAATTATGTATATGTGGCATTAAAATCTTAGAAACACTCACACTTAAATTTTTATTATATACTTGACCAATAATGATATCCCATGATTTGTTACTTTTATGATTTTTTTCATAGTATTTATTAACTTTCTCAATTCTTTGATATGTACGTTATTTTTTTATTTTGTATCCAAGCATGTATACTATTATACGTGAAAATATAATTATCATGAGTCTTATTTATATTTTTATAACTATTTTATATATGAATAATCCACTTATAAATTGAATGATATAGTCATATTATCCTTATCCATTTTTTCTTCTATTCACTGCAACAATGATTATCCTAAAATTGCATTACATTTCATGCTTCACATATAATAAAGAATCCATCATCTTAGTCCCAAGCATAATAAATAGAGTAACATGCCCTATTACATCCTAATTTGTATTTGTATGCTATAAATATCACTCATCATATCCTAATTCCTTAAGAATTCCAAATATGAATGTGTTACATCATACCCTATCATTTAAAACTATGTCAGTTCTATATTCACAATCTATAAGAGGATAAATGACATTTTATTCATTTATAGGAACATCCTGGGAAAAATTGGTCCATGTAGATTATGAATTAGAAGGGGACTATCTCCTAGTTTTACCTTCTATTGAATTGTGATTTACCCATTTCTTATTTTGTATAAAGAATGTGTAGTATAATAAGATTGAGAGGCCACCTATGTAGGAATGTTTTTAGATTTTTTAAATTTAATAGCACTCCTATCTAAAAAATTTTCAATCTTGTTTTTTAATGCATAAAAAATGCTATCTCTATGCCCATAAATATGATGATAGTTTACAAAATTACATTTATTACAATAATTGAAGGATATGTTCTAGGAGATGGTTATTAGGAGGTAACCCGATTAACTTCTTAATAAAAAGTTTTTGTAAAATATAATTTATCCTATTATTGAAACTATCAAATTGGGTCAGTTGATTAAATTTTGAATATGAAGGACTCATTCAATATTTTATCATATAAACATTTTTTTTGGATATTCCTTCTTATTGATGACCTTAGTTGTTCCTTCCCATTTATACTATTATGTTTGTACCAATTTCATTATGTGGAATTTTTTTTGATGAGTTAATTCATTTTTAGTATCATGATTCTCATTTTTAACATGTGAAAGTTCTTTTTCTCTTGAGATAGTCTTGATGCAAAGAGATTATAAATATTAACAATTATGATAAATAAATATCTCTTTTATATGGAATATAACATCTCTAAAAAAATGTATTGCTTTTCCAAATCTATAGGCTGATATATTAATTGATTAAAATAAGATTTGAACCATAATATGTAATAGTTAACTGGTTCCAACCTCCCTTGGTAAAAAGAATGAAAGCATTGATATGTGATTTGGGTTCCCTTATTTTTAATGTATAGTATTAAAAGTATATTCTAACTCAATATCTAAGTGTAAATATCCTATAGGGAGATTATGAAACCAATATGAATATTTACACATTAATCTCTTAGGGAGTGTCTTAAGTATAATATATCATTTTCATTAGTATTATATTCTCCCATATAGGTTACAAATATTTAAGGTTTAATAATGGATCACTATTTTCATCAAATAATGAAAATGTATTAATAATCAAGTCATGAGGTAGTGGTGAATTAATAATATTATGCACTATGGGATTTCATGTATAACATTAGAATTAACCCAGCATAACATATTTTGATTTATATACATATGATCCAATTCTTTTTTCAAGGCACTTACAACATCCATTAAGGACATAACTCTTTTGAAGGCATATGATGATCTATAAGATGCCTATTTGATGTTTTCATCTTACTCTCTATATCAAATATAGGTGTAGAATATTTATCAAAAAAAATTATATCATTGCATTGCTTATAAATATTGTCACATTCTATAAAGACGTCATTACATAATTTATAAACATCATAACATTTCATTTCTAGAGAATAAAAATAGAGTCACATTGCATTTATAGAGAAGAATAAATAGAATCATATTAAATTTTATTTGTATCTCATTGTATTTGAGAATAAGTAAATTCATCACATTATTTTTCAATAGAAAAAGTAGCATCACATTATATGGCACTAGATACATGGACATTAAGATGTCAGGTTTCCCTTTACCTAGTGGCCATGATGATATTAGGGGAGTCTTATTCCATAGGTTTAAATATTAAATTATATATATTTATATAACCTTTTCCTTATGTTGAGCCACCTATATTTCTTACACATGTCTTCCTAGTTACTCATTTCTTACGTAGTGATACATGATATGCCATTTTACTACCATTTGGCATTTATATAAAAGGATGGTGTAGACTAGTTCCATGTTATCTAATCCATTTATTTTTTGTAAATGATATGTTACTTTGTGTGTGACTATTGTGTTTGGCCTTTGGCCTTATTTGATGTAACATCCTTGATGTCCCTTATTTTAGACTTTTTTATTTCCTCACATGTGTGGCCCTTGGCCTTGCTTGATGTGAAATCCTTGATGCCCCTTTTTGTGACATTATTATGTCATCCTATATGTGTCCCTTGGCCTTATTTGTTTTGATATTTTATTTTCATTTTATAATTCTCTTGGCTTATGTGTTACACTAACAATTGTTCTTGTTGAGTTTGTTGACATTGATGGGTGTCATGCTCTATATTATGCATTATTACTACATAATATTTTTCAGAGATCCTTTTAATGAATAATTCATTGACACACCTATCTATACATACCATTTACTTTCCATGCATTAAATATATTACATAAATTCCTTGATCAATATATACATTACTATGATGTCATATTTTCCATACAATCAAATGATATTACATGATGTTATATTTACAAGACATAATACAATTAACTCTTATTTTAATATGAGTGAATTAAAATATGAATCCTTCATCTCAAATTGAGGAAATTAAAATTATATTTTCATAGAGACATAAGATTTTATGAGCATAAAACTATATCATAGTATAGGTTTCATGAATATTAGAGATTCAGAGTGATTCAGATATCAAATGATTCAATTCCATGACACATATTAGCACATTGATATAGATTACATGGGAATATTTCATGCATATGAATTTGATTTATATACATTTTAGCATATATTCATACACACTTGGATGCATATTCATGGGCATATGGACAACAATTTACAAGAAAAAAATTATAGGTTTCACATACACAAAAATATAGTTATAATCAAATGGAAAATGTTTATTTTTTTTAATTCAAACCTATTAGATTAGTGATGATGATGGGGGAATTGGAATTTTACATTCTATTTTTATCATGAAATATATTTTACATTGATAAAAATACATAATAAAAACTTTCATACATGATAGGGGCATGGATATTGTCTGTTACCTTGTGATCATGCATTGTTATTTTTGCATGCATCAAAATTGATCAAACTAGAGTGAAACATTGCAGTTTAATATAAAATCCATGTATAGTTTTTTATTCATTTTTGAGTGAACCTTTACATATCATTTATCTCATTTTCATATGTAGTGATCTATTTAACTTGAACCTAGTCATATGGTTCTATTTATGTTTTTCTTGCATAGTTATTTGGGTTAGTAAATTCTATACTTTTCCCCACATTCATGAGGGGTGGAACATGTTTCCTTAAAAAATTAGGATCCTTCATAATTAAACAAGTATGTCAGATGATCACCCCAAATATAGAACACTTAAATAATGAAACATAATATCTAATAAGTTGCAAGGGCAACATGGCTTTCACCAATGCCCAGGTGTATTCTAAATCTTTCTCTTTCAATTACAAATTCAGATTTTCACATATGGACATTGAATAAATATTTTCCATTTTAGGTATGCATGGATAAAATATTTATATTTTAGTCATATCCAAAAATTTAAAGTGCATTGTAAATACTCACAAATTTTATCATTTTATTCTAGAAATTTCATTAATAGAATAAAAGGGGGGAATTTATAGATACTAAATTCTAGGATTTAGTACTTTAAAATGAAAATATTGATTGAAATTTACCACTAGTGACTTGAGCACTCAAAAAAATTCCTAATTCTCCATCTTCTCACACTTATATGCTATGTTATGAGTTAACTCTTCTATTCTACTTCAATACACCTATATGGAACCTTACTATCTATTTCAAACCTAATAAATATCCATAATACCAAATTAGCATACATGTATGCAAGTTAGTTTTTTATTCACGATCATTATTTATATTTGACAATGACCTACTCTAGTTGAAACTGACTTAATCCTAGTAATGACTATTTTCTAAAATTAAACCCATCCTTAGGGTCAACCCATAAGCCTAACATGTTAGTGGTGTGAGGAATTTATCAAATGGATCCATATATAAATAAATCAAGGTCTCCTACCGTTAATTTCCTGGGAAAATATATGTAAAACTTTCAGGGAAGGAGGATTGGGAATAAGGAATATAAGAAGCATGAATACAACTCTCTTAGCAAAATAGGGATGGAGGGTTTTTCATGAAAAAAAAGAATGGAGAAATATATGGAAGCAAAAGTATCTATTTAAGGCAAAATCCCTCTCTGAATTATTTTCTTACCCTGATGTAACCCGTCCATCTGCTATATGGGGGGCTGTTCAGGGTACTATGCAAATTTTAGAAAAAGGAAGCTCCTGGAAAGTAGGTAATGGAAAAAAGGTGAATTTCTGGGAGGATACTTGGCTAAAAGAAATCCCTTTGATAGAATAATTCCAAGATAAAGAAGTAATTGACCGTTGAAAGCAAAGATATGGAATAAAGGTCAATCAATACTGGTAGAACAATTCATGGGTGAACCTAATTGATATTGATCAAGATTTCAATAATATTCAAATATCCCTCAATGCTATTTCCCTCTATTCTAATATTGAAGATAAGATTGTTTGGCATGATGAGCCTAGTGGACATTTTAAAGTTTCTACCATTTTTAATTCAAAGGGAAACGTAAACCAGCCATTATGGATGCAGGCCTGGATCAAGGGTCTCATCCCTAAAATCAAAATCTTCTTCTGGACCCTTCTCCAAAATAAAATTTTGACACTTGATAATTTACAGAAAAGAGGAATAAACATAGTGAACAGATGTATTCTATGCAAAAAAGGTTTTGAAGATAGAGACCACTTATTTGTGAACTATTCCTTTACGCAGCTTGTTTGGAAATAAATCCTCAATCTTTGGGGTATTTATTAGATTCAACATAAAAGTGTGGATCTATCTTTTAAAAGTTGGTACTGTCCCTCTAAGAATCCTAATGTTCTTTTTTTATGGAAGCTAACTCTTCCCCACATTTGGTGGGGAATATGGAAAGAAATAAATAACCATATTTTCAGGAGTAAAGAACTTCCAGGATGGGTAGTGGGGCAGAACATTATTAGAGCCATCAAGGAGAATTTTTCATTGTAAAGGGATCTTAATCCTACCTTTCAAATTGATAATCCTTTAAGATCAAAAAAGTCTAATGTAAAAAATGAAAATCCTAGACTTGGTGTAACTTGGAATGTCCCCCCTCATGGGTGGATCAAAGGGAACTTTGATGGAGCTTCTAAAGGGAACCCGGGGAATGTAGGATGTGGAGGAGTCTTGAGAAACCATATGGGAAACGTAACCAATGCTATTGCAATTCCCATTGGTAAGTTGAACTGCCATATTGCTGAAGCTTGTGTTGCCCTCCAAACCATTAAGCTAGCTGTTGAGTCAGGATATTCTAAATTATGGTTGGAAGGGGACTCCTTGAATATCATAAAAATCTTAAATAACAAAAATTCTACCTCATGGTCAATAGAGGCTATGGTGATGGAAATGAAAACTTTAATTAAAAAATTTGAGAAAGTCTCTATTACCCACACTTACCGTGAAGCAAATGGAGTTGTTGATTGGTTAGAAAATTATGCAGTTCGAGTTGGACTTAAGGCAAGCTGGCAGGAGGCATTAAACAAGAACGTGGACATAAGAGTGCTCATTCATAATGATGCAATTCATGCTAAGGAGGGAGAGATCAGAATGGATTAAAAAACAAATGATTTGGGGGAGTGGATTCACGGAGGAAGATACACACTCATTAAATAGAAATGTTCTAGAGTACACAAGAAGGACTCAAAACGTGCCAGAATATAGGTGAGTTTTGTTCCAAATTGGAATTAGTCAGGTTCATTGTTTAGCTGATAGGGGACGGGCATTGAAGGAGACTCGTATGGCTCGCAATAGGAAAGGAGAACCAAGGAAGCAGGAACCCAAATACTTTGAAGAGTGGAGAGCAAAAGAAGAGGTCTAGAAGATATTGCAGAGAGGAAAGGTTGTGAGTTACATGGAACAGCTTCATGGCTCAAAACCTCATATCACAATGGCCTTTTTCAAAAACTGGATTGATGATAGGGTTACCTTACATGGCATTACGGTGAATCTCACAGAGGAATTCTTAGCAGAGGTGACGGGGCTCCCAATGGAGGGAATAAAATTTTCAAAGTAGACAAGCATTTCCAATGAAGCTTTTTGCAAATTCCCTAAAACGGATGCTGAGGAGTAGCAGCTAGAAAAAAGCAGAGATTTTTTTGAATTGGAGCAAATTAAGGGTATCTAGAGGGATGTCCTATGTTGTATTCATGAATACTTCATACTTGATGGAAGAAGCAAATGAATCCACAAATTTCACTTTGTATTTCTCAATCACTTCAGACACAAAGTAAGAATCTCCTTTCCTTTTTATCTGCAATTTTCCTTGCTCCAAAGTCTGTTCGCACATAAGAAAAAGGAATCTCACCCCATCCTGCATGAGGGGTTAATTCTTTTAATTGAAGGGCATTGCAAGAATAAGGCCATTGTAAAGAATCCTTATTCGGGTAAACATAAGGATTTACAGAGTAATAAGATAGAAAGAGTAAAAGGGAATGAAAAATCTAAACTCAAACTCTCAAGCTTCAATTACCAGACTGATGAGGAAATAGAGTGGGAAAGTTATAAAAACATTGGGGAGGAGAGTATGGAGGAAGAAGAAGGAACAGAAAGTGGGCATTCAAAGTCTAGTGAGGAAGAAGAAGTGCAAGAGAAGAATGGGAAAGAAGGAGGCATTGTAGAGGAAAAGTCTGATAACAGTAACCATGAGTCTGAGGAAAACCAGCAAGTGTTTGAGGAATTACAAAAAGATCTAGATGACCCTGCTCAAGACCCTGATCTGATTAATGAAAAGGAAAATTTGGTGTAGGTTGCTTACTAAATACTGGAAATGGGAGCTCAAGTAAAGGAAGTAAGTAACAAAAATGGAAGCCCTGCTGAAATAAAGGAACAAAAAAGAATGGAAATGGAGAACTACATTGAAAAAAATGGAAGCAGTCCTAAAAATAATACTGAAAGATGGAGGGAGAAAATTCAGAATGATGAACCTACTAGAGTGGCCAATTGAAAAATTGATGCTACTCTACAATTTGATTTATGGACGTATAAGGAGATACTGGAAATAAATAGGAAAATGGAAACAATGGAGGGTAAATAGGAGGCAGTTTGGAATAAAATCAATAATATGGAAAAGCAATTGAGGTATATTCCCATAAAACTCAAATATTATGAGAAAAACCTAAGGGAACTCATAAAATAAAGTAGATTAAATATGGATGAGGTAACCTCTAGTATTTGTGCTACTGCTGTTAACATAGGCAAAAGAGCAAATGAGGAAATCAAAACGTTGGAGGGGCTGAGCAAGAGAACTAGACAAAGCTCAAGAAAGAAAGCTATGCAAGAGGGATCTACGCAAGCGACTGCTACCATCCAGGACACTGTTGCGAAAGGTAAGGAAGAAGTGAAGATGATATTGGAACTAGAAGAATAGTTCCTGGCTCTTTTAGTAGGTTCTGCTAGCTGGTTGTGTTTTTTAGTCCTAGTACCTGGTTTTTTGAACTTTTGAACTTTTACTATGGAGTTTCCAGGTCTCTATAAAACTTGGAGTTTATCTTTGGTTGTTCATTTGTTAGCTTTAGGTCTTTGTTTCTGGGTTTTGTTACTTCGGTGAAGTAAGCTTAAGGCTTGCCTGTGGACGTTAATGTTTTATCTTTCTCCTTTTGTTCAGGGTTTTGGGGTCCCTTCAAAACCTATTTTTACCTTAATCTAAAAATAAATCAAGGTCTCATTTAAAAGTGACTTGTCACTTATAGACACTTAAAAATTAAACACTCCATTTGATCTTAAATATCTTACATTTCACCATCCACTATTATTTTTTAGCTATTCTATAATGTCCCTAATCATCCCTAATTATCTCTATTCTTCCCTAAACCCTTTCATCCATGAAATACCCTAATATTAATCTATATTCATCATTTTTATCATTATATAATGGAACTATTCATCATCACTATTCATAATTCACTATTTATTGCATTATTCATCACATATCACAATAGTTAATTAACATTTGTTAATTAGGTAATCCCATCCTAATTGGAAATTGCATGGAATGTATATTTTATATTTCCCATAAATTAAATAATCCATTTTCTAGCTCATATTTTTGATGTAATCCCACTAATCCTCCAAGATTCAACACTATCCCACTTAATCCTCCATGATTTCCCATTATCTCCACAATCCCAAAAAGTCCCCACTTTATTCCAACTATCCAATTTAATAATCAATCAAAACTTTACCAATCATCCACCATTGATTTCTAATTAAGATCAATGGCTCTCATCAATCAACCAAAGCTATAAATAGAGGATTCATATCCATTATAACAATTTTGAATAGAATAACTAATTTATACCATTTTGGAGAACTAATTTTACATCAAGCCCATCAAGCATCCAAGCCAAAGGTCTATTTTTCAGAAGAGGTGTTGTTAAATCACCAATGGGTATCTACAAAATTTGTAACTACATTGCATCCAATAAACATATAATCCAAGAGAGGATCACATTTGTATTATTAATATTCAAGATATAATGATTTTTTTATTTACTCCTTTATTAAATATCTCTTCCAAGGACACATGCTTAGATTAGGTAACATTTATATTTTTTTGATTCATGCTAATGAAAACTAATCTATATTTCATGATGTTGCATTTGGCATGCCTGATGGGACTTGCAATCCCTCATATTTTGGTTTATATATTTATATTTAGGTGTTGTTGATCAATCATATCTACTATTAGGTCCAATAGAGCTTAAAATGAGATCATTTCATCAAAAATCTAGAAGAAATTCTATTTTGATAAATTTAGCATACAAGGCTATAATTAGTTTTTTTTCAAATTAATTTCTAGGTTTTATATGTTTTTTGGTTTACTAAAAAATATATTTAAGAAAAAATCAATTTATGGTTTTCTCAGAATTCATGTTTTAAGTTTTAGTTATTTTATTACATTTATAATAACATGTTATGATCATATTTTTTATTAAATTGTTTTTTGGGTTTTATGTGATTGTTATTTTCTACATAAACCTATTTTGTTTTTGAAAATTAGATTATGGATTTATTATAATTCACTTTTTAATTTTACAAGTTTCAAATTGTTAACATTATTTCTTAAAAGTTTTCTGTTTGCCAAAGGTATTCATAACAAGCTATTAATGTTATTTTTCTTTTTAGGATTTTGGTTAACAAAAACAACTAAATAAAACTACTAATATCTTTTTCTAATTTCAATCATCAAATTCTAAATCATTTAAATAAACATTCATAACATATTTCATTTTGGTGCTTAAAATTTTTCACATATCTCACTTTGGTGCACTAAAAGGAATCATTGTTTTCTTTTCATTAATTATGTATGTGTATGTTTTAAGATATTTTAAACATGCATGATTTCCTCTTACCCATTTGTATACAATAAGGATCACAAATTTTTCACTTATCTCTTTTTTAATCCCCCATATAAACAAAGATATGTATGTTCTCTTCTTACCCATTTGCAGGATGATGAGGATAAAAAATAGTCAAGTGTTTTCCTTTATTTTTTTGGCTATGCAACTTAGAATTGATAACCAAGTACAAGTCCTTAGGGTTATATGACAAGGATTTCATCACCAAACATTTGGAATAATCTCATGTTTTTTTAGGGTATATAAATTAAGGAAGTAACTATCATCATTAGTTGATTAGTTACATGTTTTAAGTTCATCATGAAGTTGAGTATATTTTATAGTCTAATACAGACCCCATACAACACCCATTGAGGCTTAATTTTTTAGAATCACTATAATTAAATCCTAAGGATGGAGTGAGAGTAAATGGACTAAACCCTCATTCACTTCACATTAATGCTTCCTATTCCATGTATTTGGGCCTCATCACATCAAAAGGTATATACAAGACTCCCTGATTTGAGCCTATAAAACCTTTTATCCATAGGAAGCCATTTAACCATTCGATTTGAGGTGCACTAATAAGTGGTTAGCCTTGAGAAGTTACTATTAATGTACCCTTTAAATTGGGTTTATTGGGATATAGACATGTAATCCTCTATATTCAATGATCTAAAATATTGGATAGACATTATTCAATGAATAAGGACGTAGAACTGAGAGACTACAAATCACTCAATTCCTTTGACTAGATTATCCTTTTACCATGTGGTTTTGTTTGCATCATTTTCATAGATAATAGGTTTGTTTGTTTTGATTTTTATGTTTTAAAAATATTATTATTTTGACATGCATAAATAAATGAGAAGTGAGTATTCATACAACCCTAACTTTGATGATGATTGGAATTATAATCCACTTATCCAAAATATTGAATATCAAACTCACATTGAGGTATATCATCTAGAATTTGAAATATAACCACCCAAAATGGGGCCAATATTGGAATAAAATACTAAAAAAACTAATATATGAAGATACCAATTCAAATAAGGACTCTTTGAGCATAAATATTAAGTAATTTTTTGATTACTAGAGTTAGGGTCAAATTTCATTAAGGGTATCCCATAGAAAATTTACAAATCCTTTTTCACCCACATGAGTAAGTAGTCCAAGTCCATAAATAAGAGAAGGCCAATTAAAATCAAAACTAATATCATGTTAATACTAAAGAACCTGAGTTCTATAGCAAAGGGAACAAGTCCATGTAAAAGCACCACCTCTTAATATTAATAAAGTGGTGACTAAGCAATTTTAAAATACAACCCAAATGATTGGATCTTTGGCCTCTACTTATTAGTCTAATAAATACCAAAAAATAATTCCCACCCATATCAAAGACACAATCTAATAGAAATAAAAAATAACAAGTTCTACCCAATTCATCCAATCAACAACAACAATAAATCCCTATTATTCAATAGCAACAAATTCCCCTTATTCTGAACAAATTCCTCTTATCTAACAATAAATAACTAATAATCCCTTTGATATGGTATTTATACCCTCTAAATTGGGTTATAATACACCCTTCCAATCTAATACACCTCTCTGTTCCCAACAACATGCATCACATTCATCCCAAAACTCACTTTTCTCTCGAAAGTGGCAAGAGATGAAAAATGCCATTCAAGGATTAAAAATGGGAAATGAAAGTAAAAAATTTGTATTTGAAGAGATATGTCCTTACCAATTTGATAATACAAGTCCCTTTTCTACTTCATTTTAAGGCTCAAGATTTTGACAAATACAAAGGAAAATGAGACCCAAGAGAGCACATTAAATAATTCTTTAGGGCTTTTAAGAAGTGGTATATAACCACATCTATTTACTTTACCTATTTCCATATAGTTTGGGTGGCAAAGAATTTTAATAGTTCATATTATTTCCCAAAGGATAAATTTAAAGATTTGATGATTTATCCAAGATGTTTGCCAAGAATTTATCTTATAACCTAGATCATGAATTTACTATGGTTGACTTGTGTAATATCAAACAAAAAAGCGAGAAAAGTTTTGTAGCATTTTTATAAAGATGAAGAGGTTTGGATAGGAATTTCCCCCATTCTCTTCCCAAAAAATAATTATCAAACACTTTTGTTTCCAATATATATGGAGAAATGGCCTTTCACTTATGACTAAATCTTACTAATACATTTTAATATCAAAAAGACATTGATTGAAATTATTAAAAAAATATATTCTCCAAATCAAGCTCAAGCAACTCATTACAAAAACCTAAGGTGTTTAACAAGAAAAAAAATATAATAGGTGATGTTGTGATTGAGGCAAGGCATGTGCAAATATTTCAACCACTACATGCCCAAAAAGTTCCATCCACACAAACACTCAAATTTCAAATACCAACACCTAGAACACAATATTAGTGATGAACATTCACCTTTCTTAGTGAGCCTATAGAATTTTTGTTCCTGAAACTTGTCAGAAAAACATGGTTATGTGTCTTATTATAAAACCTTTCACGGAAGGTCAACCAAAGATCACCTAGGATAGGGATAATTAGTATTGTGATTATCACTACATTAAAGGTCATGCTACACACGTGTATGAAAATTGATCTTGTATACAAGACTTGATTGAGTGCATGGAAATTATGCTTTACAATGAGGCCTCATATTTCAATTAGAATATGGGTATATTTAAGGACCCATTTACAAAGCATAATAAAAATAATAATCAAGCCAATCAGAATAATTTTCAATAAAATTAGCATAATCTAGGTCATCATCAAGAGTAACAAAAATAATAATAATAGTAACAACACAAATATCAAGGTCAACATTACTGCACCAACAATGTAGATTATCATAACACCCAATACAATTATAATAATATTGTTGGTCACATCACTAATAATCATGTGGATATCATCAAAGTCAATCCCCATAATCTATCTAACACCAATCATCTTATTAGGCTCATTATCCAAAGACCTTCCACATCACATCCTTATAACCCGCTTTAGGCTCAAGATTATGTTGTTACCATTTGACACCCAAAGGTTACAATTCAAGGTCCTTCCAACATTCAAGATCAAGTCTCTTTACCTTAAAAATCTAAACCATCCACTTCATCTATTGAGAAGCCATATGAAATTAATAAACAACTGAAAAAAACTATAGTGCATATATCCATTTTAGATATCTTTCAAATATCTAAAGCTAATAAGGACATCTTATATAATATTATTCAACATTTTAAACTTCCTAATGATATTAATCCATCCCAATTTCAAACACTCATAATATATTTGTCTTTAGGGATATATACACATAATATATTCAAACTTTATTAATTATTGATGCTTTTTATCTTATAAGAACCCATCAAGTCTCAATTTATCTGAATGCATGCCTTAATGGGTGCACTAAGAAAGGGGTGGGAAAACCATTAATGCATCACATGATTGTTTTTCCCTTAATACCACTTGTTATCTATACACCCATCTCTTAAAAATATTTCCCCAAGCTTTGCCTCCTCTTTTTCACCCTACTTTAGTCATTTTCCACTTTTATTATCCCTTCCCTAACCTAAAATAATTTTTCATGGTTTGCATTACACTATTAGCCCCATCAACCTTATATTCTAATTGATAAAAAATATTTAGGGTCTAGGTTGGCCCCTAGCTAACCTAGATCGAGACCTAAATTTTTTTGTTAATAATGATACAAGATTGATTGGGTCGACCTTGTCAGCCTAAACTTTTAAAAAGGACTATGGTTAGATGTGCCTATATAAACACATCCATTTCATCATTTAGGAGATAAGAGAATAATAATAATGATATATTATGCATTTTCTTATCCACCATTCTACTTAAGGAGTATTGTTTATGGTTTCATACTTTTTTCGAAGATATGGATCTTATCTTATGGAGAAGTCTTTTGGATGTATTGATAGGTTATGTAGTGTAGAGATAATTTATCATTATAATATCTACATACCACAACCCCTTGTGAATCACCTTGGCCAAGGGAGATATTTAGGCTCAATAGTTCATCTTCAAAAGTAAGTATTCTTAACTTTTTTCTTCATTTGTAATAGTAGATATATATGAATTTGTAATTCTCTCCCATGTAATAGGATTACATATACATTAACATGATTAAATGTATTTTATTCATGTTTAATTTTATTATTTATTACGCCCACTTTGTGCCATAATATTTGGTGAGAATTATATTAGACTTTACTTATTATTAGTTTAGTGAATATGAAAACATAGGACCTAGTTAAGGTTATTGCATAGTTTTGCTTAAATGGAGGCTTTGGAACGCTCCCTAATGAATTTGTTATGGTCATTTATCCCTTAGATAGTTATATAGGATCCATCTTGGTCATGACCATAAATTTATAATGTATCCATAATTAAAAGTGTAAGTAGGATTTATCTTCTCTGGGCTAGGATTGATTTATAGCTCTGTTGTATTTTCCATTGCATACATTCTGGTGAACCCGATATGAATCTAACCCTCGTAGGTTTTATTTCATGTCATCATTTTTATAATTTTATTATTTTTTTTATATTTATAGTAATTTATCAAACCATTCAATATAGTTCTAAATTTTTATGCATAGTTTTAACACATAGTTACTTTAAAATGACTCAATTCTATTTATGTAGGTATTCATCAGCTACATGTTACTAGATCAAACAGGTCAACACAATATTTTTCTTTAATTACATATTAGAATACACTATAAAATAAGTCTAATTTGTATTATAATTCTTTATGCTAGCATATAGGTCAACAAACACTTTTGAATAGGTCCACCTTATTCTTCAGCATATAGGGTTTTGTAAAACTTGGTCAAACTAGCTGACCTAATTTATAGAATTTAAAATTAATAATTACAACATATAGCATAAAATTTGGAATCTTGCCCATATTAAATCCCACCAAGGTTCCTTTTTTCCTCTCTCGATCATTTTATTACTTATTTTAGTTCCATTTTTCACAAGTTAGCAGTCTTTAATACTAAAACCCTATAGTTAACTAGATTAACTTTGTCAACTTAGTTTTTTAATCTATCTTCTATCTGAGAGACATAGTCATCTTTTTTGACTTTGTTCTTAAAAACCTTACTTCTACAGAATATCAATGACCTAGTTGAATCTATTCTATACTATTTGCATACAGTTTTACCTGGAATGACTCTATACTATTCTTAATCAAGGAATTAACAACTATTTGCCAGTAATTAATTCACATTTCCTTTTCAATTATTTTCATGCTTAGAGTAACTCACAGAGTATAAATAGGTATTTTTTTATACTACCATTTTAGTTACATTGTTTTACTCTTTTTAACACACTACCAAATCATATAACATTCAAAATGCATTTAAACACTTGTCTTCCCAAGGCCTACCTACTTGGATTTCATCACCAAGGGGGAAGCCAAATTGGTTTTATGGCCAATTATAAATACATGGTTAATGTTATATCTTAGAAAATCACCTGATACCCTTATTATTGTGGGATTGTGAAGTGAGGGGGTAGGACCCAATACCAAGCTAGTATCATTGCCAACACATATCCCTTTTAGCCTAAACATCCTAAAACCATCCATAGATTACCTTTATAGATCCCTATTTAATCCAACTCTCTTATCACATTTAAATCAACACTTTATAAATAATATAATAACACTTAATATGACTGCTTATTTAGCATTTACTTTTTAATTGATTGTTTACTCTCTGATCATTTCATGTTGTATTGAAAAAAATTACATTGGTCAGTGTTGGTGAAAGGTTTTGTGTTGTGTGAACCAATTTGATCACTCACATTAATCCAATTATTTGTGTGTTTACTTTAATTCTTGTTTCAATTATCTTGAAAAAATTATCCCATATCTCATAACATTGTCATTTTAGTCGATACAGTCTATTACAAACTATATTTTTCCTCCTACCAATAGTACATAGTCAACCTCTATGACTGTGTCTTCTTATTGATCCCTTTTTAGTTCTCTATCTAGTAATACATATTCAACCTACAAGACTATGTATCCTTATCAACATATTTTATCCCCATATCTACAATAAAAATTTGACCTACATGAATCTATATTATTCTCTACCTGTTAGGTTATAATACATAGTTGACCTATATGACTCTGTATCCTTTTTACTCACTTTGTCTTTACATCATCTTTGTCCTTCTTAACCTTTCTCTCTCATCACAAGCTTTCTATTTGAGGATAACAAAAAGTTAAATTCAATAGATATGATGAGATTTACCAACCCTAATAGGTTTTTACATAAACAACTTGTGGCTCCTACTCTAGATGAAAGTAATGTTCATGTGTCCACTCACACTACGAACTATGGGACCCCTCCTCATGCATCTTCAATTTTCAACCCTCTTTTCTCCTTAAAAGATCAACCTAAATAAGAGTATACTCTATAAATTCCTTTATTCATTAATGAATTTCCTCACCATCAAGTAAAAGACCCTACTACTATTTAGCACCTTATGATAAGTGGTCAAATATAATAACCCCATTCACCATCCCCCACATTCTCACATATATTTAGGGTCAATAGTTTTTTTCCTCCCAACCTCTTCCTTGATTTCCTCAACCTCCATGATAATTATCTCTACTAACATGGTAGGTTCAACATCTAGTGGACCTTTTCCAAGACCTACTCTTCTCAATTCCTCCACTAGTGCATCATTTGATACCCATGGTAATCATGCCACTAGTGTTTCTTTTTTTAATCCTTCTATTAGTGCATCTTTTGAAACACATGTTATCCATGCCATTAGCGATTCCTTTTCTAACATCACCTTTCAAACTAATAATAGCACACATGCCATTACTCATAGTTATACCCAATCCATTAATACGAATGTTAATGATTCACATGCTACAAATAACATCACTCAAACCCATAAAGTTTTGTTACAAACTCTTAACCAAATGAATGCTTTCAAAGCTAATAATGCCAAACAAATGATGTAAATGTAGAATCAATTTATTCATCTCAAAAATCACCCTCAATAGGTTTCATGGGGAGTGCATAACAAAAATTCCCCCACCCCCCCCATAGGGATTCCTATGGAAATATTATCCATCAACCTCCTTTTATTAGTAAAATAATCAAACACCTTCAAAATGAACCTCTTACACCTCAAATTCATAACATTTATATATGAGGTATCACCCATACCATTATCTATAATGTGGTAACTTTCCCTACCTTACACATAAAAACATTTGGAAATCTATATAAAGATTGGGTAAAGTTAACACTTTTTCCACTACCAAGCTCTTATCAAAAACCCTCTCTAGAAATGCTTTAGATTGGTATAACCAGATCAAATTTCATTCCATCAATATTTTAGAAGATATAATTAATTCTCTTGTACATGATTTTCAAACTAGTGACCTCCCTAAAAATACCTTGGCTCATTTTATTAATTGTAAGAAACTTGAGATGGAAACTACACAAGCATTCATCAAATAAAAGAAGACCTTGTCTAACAAATGTGAATGCAACATATAATATGATAACCTCTTTCATATATTCACCAAAAATCTCTATCCTAATTTTTAATATCGAGTCTAAACTCTGTTTCCATGACCTTTGGATTAGGACATCGACCAAGCCAAGTTCTAATATTTCCTCATACATTAGTTTGAGCCATCCCAACCACCTATCGGCACTCGTATGCTCATAAAAAATAAAAATCATCATGTTAATAATTATGGTGTCATTGATTCTTATGATACCATTCATAATATTTAATCTATTGCTCATGACCATGCTCTGAACAAGATTCCCCTCTAAACCACATCCCTAATCCTCAATTTTCTCCAATAAGTAACATCAATGTTTATAAGCCTTTATGATTAGTGGAATTAAAAAACATCTACCAAGGCCTATTCCATGAGATTTTGATCCCACTCACCCCATGAAACCATGGTACACACCAAATAAATTTTATTAGTTTCATGCTAGCTAGGGTCACTTTCATGAAACTTGTAGGAAATTATGTAACTTAGATATGGATTTCCTTCTTGGTTCTAATTTTGACCATGATTCTCTTATTCATAAATGTCAACAAGCCTATTACATTTCCTTCAAATCTCACAAGTCACAAATCAAAAATTAATCTTGAACCAAGCTAATGATAATTTTTCCATCTACAAATACCCTCTTCCAAATCACCAAGATACTAATGATAAGCCTACCCCTTCCACAAATAACATTGATAGTCTTCTAGACCCAACTCCTAAAAAATAGTTTTTTTAACATGACTAATATGCAAAGGGTAGTTACCTTCATTAATCTTCATCCCACCCACACTCACCAAACATCTCACACTTTCTATGTTATCCAAGATACTTCCCCCACACACCTAACAAAGTTGTTAAAGAATACCTTAACTCTTTTTATGAACTAGTTTCAACCCTCCATTAGATAGCACCTCTCATACCATTTCTACAACTTTCCCAACCTCCTTACCCATCACCAATTATACTCAACCTTATAATACCACTTATTCAATTCTATTACAAGATAAAACTAAATCAACTACCTCATCTCATGATAATTATCCAAATTGTTCACCAATTAAACTTCTTATATCATATCAATACAAATTTACATACACTTATACTCTTCCTTCTGAGGAACTCCTCTAACACTATGTACCTCTATCCAATAATACTATCATGGGTTATGATTAATGGGATCCTATCATGGAACTTACTATCTCCCATCTCAAATTCTATTTCACAAACTCATGCATACCTTTTCATGTCATCATAACTGCCTTATGTAACTCCTATCATAAATGAGCATCCATCATCCTCCCCTAGTAAGATGTAAAACTACCTTATATGGATTAAAAGATAGCATTTTATAATAATGTGAAGAGATATCTATACACATTGATGAAATAATGGACACTTCTCTCTCTCAAATTCCCCATTGCTTCTATGATTCTAGATGAGATTCTAATTCACGAGAATGATCCTCCCCTCTTTATAATCATTCAAATCAGTGACATATAATTCAAATTTTCTTTGATTGATGAGGTTTTAGGTACTTGTGTTACCTCTTTAAACTTTATTAAAACCCTTAGATACTCTGAATGTAATCTTAAGTCCACATAAAACACATGTCAAGGCTATGACTAAATTCAAATGCCTCCCTTATGTTGTGTGTGGCTCCCTATCACCATCCCACCTATCACTATTCAAGTGAAGGTTATGATCTTTAATTTTCCTCTCTCCTATAATGTCTTTCTTGGTAGGTCATGGACTCATTGGATGAGGGTTGTTGCCTCTTCTACTTGCTAATGTGTGAAGTTCCCTCACAATGGTTCAATCTATAGGATTCAAATCAACACTAACCCTTAGAATTTCAAACAATTCCAATACCATGGTGTATTCAAAATTCTAACCCTTGAACCCCTACTGAGTATTCCATTTTAAGAATCTCAATATTTTAATTTCCCTATCAACTATATGCAAGGTTACCATGGTCACCCCAAACTCATTAGGAATATACCACCTAACCTCTTAGATTTTGATGATAATGATCCTAATGAGATCAAACTCAATATAAAAACTTTTGATCTCTTTCCTCATCTCATTTCTTCTATCCTCTCTAAAGACACATTCCTGTTAACCACCTAATGATGATATACTGGTAGTCTTAACTAAGACTTTGCACTCTATTCATCATACCACCTCTGATGAGAAGGTCATCCCTAATTACATAATAGATATTCATACACTTGATTGTGATTATGGTTATACATTATATAACCCATTTTTAGGAGGTCTTATTCAAGCTCAAGATGCATAGATCATTCATTATTAGTATCATTTATTTGTATTTCCATTTATCTTATCACATTCCATCTTATGTAGTTCCTAATTTTAGTATTCTTCCTCTTGTTCATAGGGTAGATATGGTGTACACACATCCAATTTTTAAAGAACCTCTTAAAAGAATGCTTATGGATTGTGTTATGACTGGTCCTTATCACTTAACTATATACCAAAACCCCTATATCTAGCTTTCCCTTGAGATGATTTATATCATCATTCAACCCTCTATGAATCCTACCCTTCCCTCAACTAAGCATAGTATATATCATACTCCCACTCTCCTTCTAGTTAAGTCTCTTTCTACTTCTGATCTTATTTCTCCTTCAGTCAATCCTCATCCAATATCTATAACAACCCCTTCTCCCTTTGTTGATGTTTTTCTCCCTTTATTTTAGCTTTCTCCTTTACCCACATAATGGGCATATCAACCACACTATGGTATTCATAAACTTGCTAGTCATTGGAATCAAGATTGTAAATTATACCATCCTTCACCAACTTCCACTCCCTTTATTAGTACACCCACAAATTCTACTAACAAGCATATTTATTGCTTCCATGGCATAGATAATCATTCCTACACTCATTATCAAAAGCTTCAATAATATATAGACACCTTACATCCTACTCTTATTTAACCTAAAAACAAGGTTATACCTCCCCCAAAAGTATTACCTAAGTAAATTCCCAAATACGGAGAGGTGTATTATTTGTGGCACCAATGCAGTACCCATCATAATGATCATTACTACATCCTTTAATAATATCTATAGAATCACCTTCTAACCATTCTTGTGCCTATTATCCCTCCTCCCAAAGGTCATCCTCACAATAAATCTCCCTCTTCTTTCCTTGTGGTTCTTCCACCTATGTCCCCTTTTCTACCTATAGTTTATCCACATGTGGTTCCTCCACCCATGGATCCTCCCTCACCACCAATGACTCCTTCATGTCACATAGATTACACTCATATTTATTCTCTTGAGTATCCCATTCATGATGAGCCTCATTATCACAATATTTTAGGTGTGATAACATTTTATGTTGAGTAGATTTGATGAGAGGTATTTTCCAAGCTTTCTCTGAAGATCGATGAGACCCTCATTATAGTTAGAGTCCAACTTCATAGATATTTATTAGATGTTATGGATAATTTTTGTGGACAAATATAGTAATATGTATGAACATAACATGGTTTTCGTTCATTTATGTCTTAATTTTTCATTAGACATGTGCTCCAAATTTACATTTATCTATCTTATATCATTTGACATTGTGTCAAAGTCTTTTCTATGTTACATGTTTATTTATAATTCACACTACATGTTATCTATCATGTCATTTCCTTCCTCATGTTATCTTATGTATTGTTTTCATGATCACGTGCTTTTTCTCTTTGTGAGTTCATTTACTATGAATATCTTGTTTCTTTCTCATGACTATTTTCTACCTTATCTCTATAACATGGATAATCATTATTGTGACTTATTTATACAAATCTTGCTCCCCTTAGTCATTCCTTCTTTAGCATGTGATTAGTTATCAAACAATTCATCTCATTATAATCTCATTTCACCAATCCATCTTAGATCTCCCTTTATTCCCCTTATTTGATTTCCCAAACTAAGCATATACATGGTTAAAACTTGAGATAACATATTGGTTCATAGGTAAGCCTAAGTTTTTTAGTTAGTCATGTCTTTGGATACTTAGCTTCCATTATCCAAAGTCTAAATCTCATTCATGTATATCATGTTGTCTCTCATGATTGTTTATTCCAATTCTGTATGGAGGAGGAATCTTAAAAGCCATAAAATTTAAAATATAAATCATTTTAACTAAAGGAAATGATACAAAAGGTAGCATTAAAAATTATAAAAGTCAAATCACACTAAAAAACATGATTCAAAGCACATCTCATTTTTCTAATCAAATATAAAACTCTAAATTTGGCCTCATGATATATTCAAGGTGAATTGGGGTGTGGTAGGCTATTAGATTAAGTAAGGAGAATAAAAAAATCTCTTAGTGATACCTACTTTCTCACATAATTACCCAATCTTTGTAGTAGACTGATGGCTCTGTAAGAGGTCTTAAGAAATGGGGAGCACATTGTGGGAAGGTACGTCTATTTTATTTTCTTTATTCAAATAACCAACATAATTCGATCTTAGTATCTCGCATATTTGCATACACACCTTTGTGCTTACTGTGAATAGGTGTGTTTTCTATATTGATGGTCATTAATCACTTAGTGTCTTTCTATGTCCTTAATGTGCCTCATGTTTTTTAAGGTCTTATCATATATGCCTAGATTGTGATTTTTACATTCCCTCCTTTAGTTCCCACAATCTTAATATTTCCCCTTGAGAAATATTATTTTGTTCACTGATCACTCCCCCATAGGGATTCCATTTCTGAGTTATAGTGTAGGACCATGGATAGGATCAGACCTTCCTCACAAATTACCATTCCAAACATTCCATTTAACATATTTTTTATGTTATTCTCACATCATTGGTGTTTCCTTTATGATTTATAGTTTAAGACCATGGATATGACCTAGCCTTCCTCACAAAAATTTCCAATACCCAAGCCACAATGAAATTACATGTGTCAAATTTGAGATAAGTCATGATTGATCATGATCTATACATCATGGACATGCTTCTTATCTTGATATAGTGTGTTTTATGACTACTCTATGTTGATGCCTAAATATGTATCATAAGGTGCTCAAAGTGTTTAACGAACACTTCTCATTTTAGAATTCAAATAATTTACAGCATGAGTTGTAGTTTGTGATAAATCTTGTTATCTATGGTGGAATAGAGGAAGAGCAAGTGACTATTTCACAATATTTATATTAGATGGTGATTGGGAGCCACCATGGCCTATAAATATTTGTAAATAACAAGATGATCTATGCTAATTAAGATGAATTATTCTCAATTATAAATCTAAAGCTAAGTTAATATGGACATATATAATGAAGTTTTAATCTAAAGTGACTTGGTTAAAAAAGAAGCAAAAGGAAGGGTAGGGTAGAGAGAAAATATGTTGTTACTGATATTTATATCAGACATTATGACAAAGTTCAAATGTTTCCTAGGCATGCACTTAAAACCAATATATGAAGTAAAAAAACTTAATCTCAAATCACAACATATATATAAGGAAAATAATAAATAATGAAAATAATAACTAAGCTTACTTTAAATATTTACTCCTTTAAGTAGATAGCTAATGCACATCTACAAATGCAAAGAAAATAAAATAAAGAAAACTAGGGAACCCTCACTTAACCTAGAATTAGCACAAGTTAACAATTATGCATTCAAAGGTACACATCAATAATTCACAATAACAATTCAAATCTGAAATTTAGAATAGGAAATTGAGAGAGAAGCCATATAAAAATTCACACAAACAAAATGAGACAATCTTTTCAAAATTAATTACTTGCATTAGTTGCTCCAAGTTTACACTATTTTTTAGCTCAAAAACATCCTCCTTTAACAAATGACAATACTCCCTTTTATATAATGCAAGGGGTTATGTCAGTAATGCCAAATTTTAAGTGTACATGTGTAAGGATAGATGTCCTTTCTACAAAAGTTTTTAGAATACACTAGACTTTTCCAAATGAACTAACCTATAGGCAATGTACTTTTTACAAATTACACATGCCTTTATAAAAGAATATTTTATTTCAAAATTTTACAAAGTTTATACAAAGAGAATATTCCTAATTAACTTTTTCTATGGAGCCCTTGTGCTAATAAAGTCCCCTATTTTTATTGCCGACCCTATAGGATTGATAAATTGAAGATCCAATACTAGCTTTAGGGAAAGATACCTTCCATGATCTTCTAGGTCCTTAAGGTTCTTTTACATCTTCTTCATATCTCATTTGATGCCTCTCGCATCTCCAATTTTTACCTTGGATGATAGGAGTAAGCCCATGACTCTCTTATTGCCATCTAATGTCAGGTTTTTCCCCTAGTTTCTTACTTCTTTCATTAACTAAAAGGTCATGTGTTTGAAATCTTCATCAGTTATGAGACCTACTGAGCTGAGGGATGTGGGCTCCTTTATCAAGCTATCTAAGATATCAGACATTCCATCTTCTAGCTACTTGAAATCTTTGGCAAGGTCTTCCATTCTTTTGGACCAACTACCTAAGGCCTCAATATTTTCAACCAATATGGCCATGGCCATATTCAAATGTGTCTTTTTGATAGTTCTAAAATTTGGGACTAGATTCTTGGACAAGGCCTTAATCAAATCTTTAACTTGAATATTTACAACTTACCATTGACCAACTTGGTATGTTGCTTTAGATATTTGATTCTATATTTCTCTTTGTCTAGTCTTGACTACCTTTAAAGATATGAATAGGTCAGTTGTGGTATCCTCAAACTTATTGAATCTACCCTCATGAATTGATAAGATGGTAGACTCTTTTCAATTCTTGTTTTCTTGCAATATTCCCTTGATCATTATTTTCAACTGATCACTTTGAGCTTGGGCCACTTTAAGGATCTTCTCCTCAAACATCTTGTCTTATCATGGCTTTTATCTTTCCATTAGAGTTAGACTAACAAAAGTTTCAATCTTATGAAAGGTGAATTGTTCACCTTCAACCATGGCTTTCTTTTTAATTACTCTCTCCATATTGGTTATCTCTAGGTTAAATCAAACTCCCACTGATGATTATGTCACTTAAGGAATAGGGATCTCAACTTGATCTCTAATTGAAGTTATAATAACATCCATCTATGTTCCCCTTGACTCTCCAGAGGTATCCATGCATCTTTATTTTTCCTATTGTTATAAGTCCACAATCCAAAGCTTGATTTCATCATGCACATGGATGTTGATAGACTTTGAAACAACCCAATGGTGTTGCATGGTTGAAACCTTATACAACTTGCCATATATGAAGTATTCTAGAATGGCAAGGCCATAATTTAATTATCTTCACTAAAAAAGTTGATTTCACTCTAAGGTTGAGTAAAAGCCAATTTTGGCTTCTTGTCTCTTGCTTGAACTAGAGCCACCTTAGCTTTTCTTTTGGGTTGGATTTTAACCAAGACTAATTTTAGAACTACTTCCTTTCCCATTTATTCCTTTACTTCCTCCTTAATTTGGGACTGAGGTTCTTCCACTTGTACTTCCTCTTCATCTAATTCATAAGCACTAGCTACTACTTTTAAGGCATCCTCTACTATCTCCTCAAGATCTAATGCAATTATGTCAATTTATTCAACTTGTGAATTTGGTTCTTTAAGTAGTGTTAAAAATGATGTTACTTCACCAAGTATCCTCTCCTTAGGTCCCTTTTCATCTGGCCCTTGTGAAACTTGTGCTTTGAGCTATTTTCTATCTACCTATGGTTATATGGGAGAAGGTCTAAAAGATGGTCTTGATAAAAAATGATATTACTTAGGCACCATCTACCATAGATCCTCACTTAAATTTTTCTCTCTTAGTAATCTAGCTTTGATCTTGATGTTATGTTTCTTTAATCTTGCCAAGACTTTTGTGAATGAGTAAGATTAGATGTATATTAAAACATAGACACCAAGGTGATGTTCATAAGTCATGTTGATCTGCATGGCCTTCAAATGTTTTGTAACCCTTTCATAGGGATCCCATTATCTCATTTCATCAATCTATAAATTGAATGAGGTATTGTGCTTGGAGATAGTCTCTACATGGTCCCAATTCTAAAACACAATCCTACTAATGATCAAGGGGAAGGAATGGAGTAATCACTTCTTTTTGATTTTACACATGTTATCTATGCCATGGAATAATTGGTATGCTACTTACTACTCCACTAACTTTATAGGTACATGGACTGGTAATTTAAGGGCTTGGCTGATAGTTCCTTCTATCCATATTATAGTTCAATCTAGATATAGACAAATGTCCCTAATGAGCTCAACATACTTCTTGATTAAAGGGCTAACCCTCATCATAGGTATATATAATGGCTTCAACTAAGGTTGGGTATACGCAGTCACATATGAACTAAATATAGTCGCTATACTTAACTATATGCAATTTGGAATAATATTATTTGTCTCCCATTAGGTGACCATTATTTTATGTTGGTGATTTTGGCAGCGGCTAGTAAGGTATCCAAAATATAATACATCATATAGAAATGGTTGCTCATTTTCTTCTTTATTGTAGATCATTATTGTTTCAAACAAATATTGATCATCTCTCCAAGAGGGGGAGTGAATACTTTCTCAATCATGAAATACACAAAAGGGACCCATATTTTGTTGACATAGGTGGTAGAGGGGTTTCATGATAATCTATTTAGTAATGTCATAATCATCTTAATACTAGTCCTAAATTGGGTGATTGAGATCCTTCTATTAAGGTCAAACATTAGTTCAGTTCTTGAATATAGCCATGGGGTAAGGATGGTTTTTATGTCATTATTATTAGACCATTCTCTGATTATGGGTAAATCCACCTGAGGCTTGGGTAGCTTGTAGTAATTCTCAAAGGCAATAGTGGAGATATAAGTAATCCTTTTAAAACTATGCTCATATACTATCATGTCTTGATCAATTTTACAATCCTTAAAAATAGGACTAATAACATCAATGTAATGTAGTACCTCTGGCTTTGTTGTCATATGGAGAAGAATTATCATTTGAATGGCGACAAGGTCATTGTATCTCCAGTTGATTGATGCAATATTTACATCCTTTCTTGTAATGGTTGATAGCTCCTCAATGGTCAAAAAAATATTGGCCCAATTGTTATTTCCTATGTTCAAGGCTACAACATCAAATTTTGTATCTTTGAAGACTCTCCCTTCTAAATACATAGTAAAATAGATCTATGTATCTTCCCTATGTTATTTTTTAGCCATTATGACTATGAGTTTATTCAAATTACTCACTCGTGGTCTATATTTTGCCTCTAGATCAGTTTTCACTTGCTCAAATGGAAAATGGACTCTATCAAGCTTGATTATAGTTAATTTTGGATTGAATTAGGTACTTTGAAGATACTATGTCTTTTTTTTCAAATATTTCATAAGCTTTAATGGCATGAGCCATCGATTATGATATATGGGATGGACCACAATTGGTTGCTTGTTATTCTTTAGTCATGACCATGAAACTTATCACCTTCTTACCATCTTAGATGTTCTATTGAAACCTTGACTCGACCTCACTCTATCAAATCAATCTCATATGTATGAATGCGAGTCGTAGATCCTAAAAATATGCATAATGCTTAAGTTAGTATCAATACATATAAATAACTTAACCTAAATACTTTAGATTGTGGTTTTGTTTCATGTTAATAAACATGAAATGAACCTTAGGATAAATTATTTAAGCTAGGTTTGGACCATAATAAAAAGAGGACCCCGAATAATAAAAGGGACTTAACATAATTTTTTTAACTTAAGGTTTTATCGTATTAATAAACATGATAAAACTTTAGGCTAAAATCTCTAGGCTAAGTCTTCTAACAATAGGACCATGTATTATTTATATCAAACCAATAAAATATACCAAAATATCATGGGATATATAGGGACCAAACATAAGATTTTAGACTAAGGTTTCATCAAATGTTCAAAAACATGACTCAATCTTAGGATAACATTTAAACAAATTATATGGTGTTTATAGTTATTCCCATGTAATTTTACTTAGTCTATGATAGGTCAAATGTTGATGAAAGATCAATTTTGGTATTGAGGTATAAAACCTTAAGCATGTTTATTTTCCAAATCAGACTCTATTGATTATACAACACGAAGAAAAACATGTTCATTCATCTAAGTGAGATTGGTTCCTAAGATGAATTTTGATGGCCTCATGAATGTCAATGATGGCCTCATAGATTTCAAATGACAAGCATGATAACGTCAAATTTAAGCTTGTAGAATTACCCAAAGGGGCGAAAATTTGATAGTCTCGTTGACATCAATGATGGCCTTATGGAAATCAAATGACAAGAATGAGAATGTCAAATTTAAGCTCATAGAATTAACCAAAGGGGATAAAATTTAACAATATCATGGACATCAATGATAGCCTTGTGGAAGTAAAATAAAGGGTGTAAGAATGTCAAACTTAAGTTCATAAAATTAACCAAAGGGGCTAAAATTTGATGGTCTCACAGATGTCAATAAAAACCTCACTGATGTCACATGACAGGCATGATAATGTCAAATTTAAGCTCTTGAAACATAGTAGGTCTCTTATAAACTTTGATTTAATACGTGTTGGTCAATTGATCTTTCCCAAGTAAATGTGGGTCATCTACTATGATCTAGGTAATTGGGCATCATTGGCTCTTACAATCATAAAGGGATTAAGTGAGTTTGGGACCATTTAAAATGTAGACCAAAGTATAACATAAGTCTTTAATGTAGGTCTTTAAAACATAATAAAATGAAGACCCTTCAAATAATTAAAGTCATAACATAAGTTTTAGCCTAAGTATTTATTTTATTGATAAATACAATAAAAACCTTAGGGTAAAACTTAGTCTAAATCTACGTTATAATGAAAAGGGACCCATTTCGATCCATGATGATCTCGCTCCATCAGATCTTTAACATCTATGTGAATGAAAATCATTGATCTTGATCCATGGAGTCAAGTAGGATTGGTCCCATGGGTTAAAGTCTTAGGCATATTAGGCTCATCTCATTTTTTTTTATCAACTTCATATGATTAAGCGTGGGCCATTGATTATGGAAACCAACACATGGTTTAAGTCAAGGATCAGAGATATCTAAGAATTAGGATAAAGTTTGAAGACTAGGGTCTTATTTGTGTTAATAAACATGAATTGGACCTTAAGACTAAGACATTAATCTAAGTCAATAACACATGGAAAGGACCTTGCTTATAAAAGGTTATACCATTTTAAAATAAAAGGGGACAAATGGCTCATGATATAAAAAAGACCTAGTATATAATGTTTAGACTAAGGTTTGGTAATGTCAAAAATCATGACTAAGCCTTAGTATAAAAATTTAACTAATTCTATAGCATATTAAAAATTTCCCACGTAATTTTATTCCCACCAAATTTGAATTCAAATGAGGGGTCTAAGCTAGGGTTTCTGAATGAGGGTTTTAGGAAGCTTGCATATGGATTCAATTTAACTTTTAATAAACCAAAGGCTAGTAAAGGGTCAGATTAAGATGAAATTATTAAAATTATGAAACCTATACATTGTCTACCTCTAATGGACATCAGTTAGACCTGTAACTTGAAACAAGAAGATCCAAAGTTAGAAAATTTTAGACAAGGTTAAACTAGAGCCATGAACTAATAGACCAACTAAAACATGGTGTCGATGATCTTAAAATATAAATAATGTGAAAACATGTTAATGACGTTATGATCAAATGGATTTTCAATTTAAAAGTATAAACTTACAAAATTTTTAGAAATAAAGGTATGTTGACCTTAACAAATGACAACTTTTGGTGTAAACATAGCAATATGTTAGAATTTAGAGACTCTAGTTTAGACAAATAACTATATTAGCTATTCCATTAGATCAGTGTTATTATCAAGATCAGCTCATGGTTAAAACAAACCTTGCATCTATATAATTAGGATCAAACATCAATACCTAGCCATGTTGTGCATGTGATTTGATTCCACTTACTATTTGCCATGGGATTCAGGAGACAACTTCCAACTTTCATGTCCTCAATCATTAACGTTGACTTACAGCATGTTTAGATATTCATTAAGAACCATTCTTTAGCTTAGGGTGGGATTGGGCATTGCTCTACTGCCAACTAGGCATTCATAGCCTTGATAGACATGCCTTTGTCTCCACTCAAGGACTTTCTCTACTGCTAGCCAAGTGTCTATAGCCCTAGGGGAGATTACCAAAACCACCTTTTCTTTCAGAGTTTTGGATTTTTCAATAAGTTCTTATTTTTCTCTATTTTTTAGATCTTTTAGGCTTTCTAGTAAACGTTAGGAACCAGGTTAGCTAGGTTTAAGGATTTGGAAAAATGTTTGATATTCAAGCAATCACCTATGGTTATAACCTTTTTCCCAGGTAAGGATATTTATAAAGTGCAAACATGACTATGCCTTAATAATTCAAGCTTTCATCCCACATGTGTAATTCTTCTTAAAATAAAGTTTAGATCAAAACAATGTTTAGTTTCTTATACAATAGTTAACCTATCCACCAGTCCTTACTAGTTTCTCTAAATTATATCATCAAGCTCATATTTCATATCTATGATCAACATTTTCTTAAGATTTATACCTACATTCCTTAAATGTGGAGTTATTGAGAAATTAGAATAAACTTTGAGCTGAGGGTTATCTAAAAGGACTTATTAAGAGCAGGAATAAAGCAGAGAAAGAACACAAAAAAAAAATAAAGCAAAAAAATTAAAATCAAATAAATATATAAAACCTTATGTACAAACAAGGGATAAGAAGGAAAGAACATGAACAAATTAATCAAACTACCTACACTAGTTCTAACTATTCTTACAATTTACTCCATGAAGACCCCAGGGGGAGCAGAAAAAAAATAATGTTTGAGGTACTGCCCATTGGTGGGAAATGTGAATTATACTCTCTATAGGTCTTTCACTTTAAAGGTGTTATTTCCAAGTGTCTAAGTAATATGATAGGGACCTATCCACAAAGGTGTGAACTTCCTATGTTTACCCTTGGGTTTATGCCTTGTCCCAAATAAGAACTAAGTCTCCTTACCTTAAGACCTTTAACTTTGATCTCTTATCAAACCACCTTTTCTCTATGGTTTGGTGTCTACTAAAGTTGTAAAAACCCTCTTCTCTAGAATATTCCATCTGAACAATATCTAGTAGCCTTAAATTTACCAATTCATGATCATCATCCATGTACTCTTACATAAACCAGTATATTTGTATCTTACATGTAATAGGGAATATGGGTTCTTATCCATATACCAGTAAGAAAGGTGATACTTTGAGAGCCTACTTGACCCTTGTTCTATCTACCCATAGGGCATATTTGAGAAGCTTGTGTCACATTTTAGGTTTGTCTGTTACATACTTCATTATTGCCTTCATCAAGTTATTATTGGTTGATTCAGATACTCCATTACCTTGGGGGTAATGGTTGGATGAGAACTTGAGAATAATATTTTTATCATATGCCCATTCTATCATTTTAATGGATATGAAACTAGATGCATTATCACATACTAGAGAGATTAGAGTTCTAAATTTAGTGCATATGTTTTCTTCTAAAAACTTGATCACTTCTTTAGTTCTACACTACTTAATAGTTATTGCTTCAGTCTATCTGGTGCAATAGTCAGTAGCTATCATAACATACTTATGACCTTATAATGAATTTGGGTTGATCACCCCAACAAAATATAGTCCCCACTGAGTAAAAGGTTTATCTACTATAACTGGCTATAGTGGCATGACTGCTTTAAGCTCTTTTATGCTAAAGACTTGGCATGAATGGCAATGCCTTACATGTTTGTGGGAATCCTTGAATATTATAGGCCAATAGTAACTAGATCTAATGATTTTGTGAGTTATTTTTCTTCCAATCAGATGTCCACTTCCTAGCTTTTCATGAAAAGTGCTCATGATTTTAGTTGCTTCTTCTTTGGATATAAACCTCAGGTAAATGCCATCAAGTTTTCTTATTTACACCACTCCATCTTTAATCAGGTAGTGAGTTGCCTTAAGTTTTAAGTCTTTTCTTTGCTCTCTGGTCAACCCTATAGGACAAGTGCCATTGATTAGTAGATTGATAATTAGATCATACTAATCATTGGATTGAAAACTTTCTTGTTCAACTTGCATAACATTTAGCTTGGGGTTAGCATTGGAAATCAATTAAATCAAACCTTGGCACCTTACTAATTTTGAATTCTGTAGTTCAATGGAATACTCATGTATCAAATATATCCACTTATCTCTCCTTTTTCCTAGTTCATTCTAAATAACAATAAGCTTGGTGATAGGGTCAGGTAAGATGGCATGCACCTTGTTCCTAAGAATCTAGTGCCTGAATTTCTTTACTGACTTAACAAATACACATACTTATATATAATTTAAATAATAATGTAAGTCAATATTTTTAAATTTTTTTCTCATGAAAGAAATTTAATGGTCACATCCATCAATTTTTTAAGTTAAACTTACACTAATAGTATGATCAGAAACAAAGGAGTAAAGGTAAAAATTCTTGGATAAATATGGAATTATCAAGACTAGATCATGTCCAATTGCCTCCTTGATGTCCTTAAAATCCTTCTTAATTTCTTTGTTCCAAGTTATTTTGATGACCTTCTTCAACATATCATTCAATGGCTTGAAATTTTTTGTAAATACAGAAATAAATTTTCTTACAAAGTTAATTTTGCTAAAGAATGACTTCAGTTCTTTCCTACTATTAGGAGGCTCTATCTTTGTTATAGCTTCTACTCTTTTAGGATCTATATATATTCCTACCTTAGTAATGACATGGCCCAACAACTTTCCTTTAGTAACACAAAAAAATCTCTTCTTTGGGTTGAGGGAAATCCCATACCTTCTGCACCTTTCAAATACCTACTTTAGATGCATGATGTGGTCCACCCTATTCTTGGAAAAGATAGTCATAGAATACATGTATATAATAATGAATTTACCTACTATACCTTATAAATCATGATCCATGGCCCTTTGGAACATTGCCCCTACGTTAATCAATTTGAATGGCATCCTCTTGTAAGCAAACATGTTCCACTTGGTAGTAAAAGCAGTCTTCATCCTATCTTCCTGATTCACCAACACATGGTTATACCCTAAAAATCCATCAAAAATGGACATCATATTATAGCTATAAATGCTTTGTATGACTTGGTCCAGAAAATACAAAGGATAGTTGTCTTTTTCAAATGATTTATTCAGATTCCTAAAATCAATGCACAATTTTATTTCACCATTATATTTCCTAGTTGGAACCAAATTAGTGACCTATGTAGAGGGCCTAATGGTAAATACAATCTTGTCATATAAAATTTTTTTGACTTCTCTAAAAATCATGGGTTCTAAAACAAGGTTGACAAGCCCCTATTTTTGTCTAAAAGGTTTGTAATTTTCTTTCAAGGGTATAGTATGGGTGATGAATTTTGAATCAAAAATATTTAATTCATCATAGTACCATGCTCTTATGTATTTATGTTTTTCATCAAGTCTTTGGCATTTTCATTTTCAATGCTCATACATATTGTCCAAACATTAACTAGCTCATATTGATCTTGAGGTTCAAGATCAATTGCCTTGTAATCCTTCCCACTTACCTTGGGTATTCTAATGTTCTCAACTAGTTTGTCCTGATAAAATAACCTTTCTAAGTCAATCATGTCTTTTGGGATTTTGTTGTCAGTCTAATGAATGACCTTACTATCAACTCTGTCACTTTCTTTAAGAGTATTCTCATTGGCCTCATCTATGACATGGGCCTCAAATACTCCTAACTTGGTCATGAAATCTAGGATCTATTGGTCATCATTGAAAACCTACAGATGATTTATGTTATCTAGGATTGAAGGGCATCGAATCAGCTCAATGCTAAGGTTTTAAGAATCATGGTTTGGCATAAGATTGGTTGTAGCTATGGAAACTTCATCAGCAACCTTTTTCTCCTCCCTAGGGATGGAAATAATGTTGAATGCATCAAAATATTTTGGTAAATTTCAGACTTTGAACTTATATCTCTTGAGATATGAAAATTTACACTGATATTTACTCCACACCTAATTGATTACAAGTTTTGAGTCATCATGAACTAAGATCTCTTTAACCTTATGCCTAATGGAAACTTGAAATCCTAGAATCAAAGCTTTATAATCTACAAGATTATTAGTATAGGGAAACTGAAGTCTATAAGTAGCTTTTAGTTCTTTCCCAATAGGATTGGTAATAACAACTCCTACTCTAGATCTAGACTTATAGCTAGCACCATCAAAATATAATTTCTAAATTCTAGGAAAAGCATGAGAAGTCTTATAATTACATAACTTAGAAGTCTCAAGAGTATACACTCCTAATTAAAAATCCATCATGTTGATCTCATCAGAGTCTAGCATATTGACCCTTTCATTCACAATATTATATTCTATGATCATGTGCTTAATCTGAGGCTCTCTTTCCACTCTAATCTAATTTGGGACTCCTTTTCATGATAGCCACAAATGTGAATAGTCAGTGGACATATATCCATTTAGGGACTTTATCCATTCTCTACTTAATAGTAGCCCATAAGCATCAGGAATGTCTACCACCTAGATGTCAATAAATTGTTGGACTCTAGGCTCATAGGCAAGCTGCATATGAGAATTTAATAATTTCCCAATTACTTTAACTCTAGACTTATCTAATTGAGTAACAACTCTATCATATTTAATAGGAGTAAGCTAAGTTGTTTACAAATACCTACTTGCATAATATTTGTGGATGCACTATAATTTAATAAACAATTATGTAAATTCTTACCAAACATCATGATAGTAAGGTAGGGATTCTATCTTAGCTTTATATATAGTAACATTGGCATTGTCATTTTTGGGTGGCTTGTTAGGATTTTTTGACAAAGACTCCAATAACAGATCTCTTTGCTTAGTGATCTACATCAACTCATGTAATGTAATTTTATCCTTAATTTTATTCATGTCTTTCATAATATTATACCCAATCTTATTAGAATAATTAGATGCATTAGTACTATGTTTATAAGTACTTTCCTTTAGAGGTTTTCAATTATTCTCTGAGGTAGTATTCGGAGGAGTTCCAAAGTTATTTGAAGGTGTTGAAGTAGTCAAGGGTTGCTTCTACTCCCTATTTTTTAGAGGGTAGGTCTTCTTCAGGAACTATTGAAAAGCATGGATTTCTTCAAGAATATTAGTAGGTTCATTCTCCTCTTGGAAAGGGAAGTCAAACATCTCCACCATGAAGGTTTGTTCAGTGGATTTGGATCCTGATGTACCTGCACCATTATCTTTATTAGGAACCACTTAAAATGTATCCAATTCTTCTTAAAATGCCTCAAAATCTTTACAAATTCAGTGCAATCTATTTCACCATGTCTATAAGTGCAATGTAATCTACAATAATTAGGTAAAGCAATATCAATAAGATTTATATCCATTATTTTCCTATCATTTGGTGATTCTTTGTTCTTATTATTTTTGTAACTATTATTATGGAATCTATTACTAGGCTTATTGAACCTTTGGAAATAAAATTTCCTACTCGAGCTCTCTCCAGTAATACCAAATTGCTTCTATAGCTAAAGAAAATTAGTGCTTAACTTTTGCACCATCTTTAAGATAGAGTCATTTTCATTTTTGGGAGCCTCAAAATTATGAACATGAGTCTTATTAGTACCATTAATTAGTACCAAAGCTTTTTTATCATTTGAATTAAATCTAGTTCCAGTATGGTTCAAGAATCTTAATTTCTAGTTAGGATCGGCATGGCTTAAGGGTAATTGGTTCAAATTTAGGAGCTAATTCAAAGCTGACATATTTTGATTATTATTAGAAAATACATTCAAAGTGGACAAATGTGGGTTGACATTAGGAATATAGTAATCCATCTGACCTTGGGGCTGCATATTTTATCATTGATGGTCATTTCTTTATTATAGGCTAAGGCTAGAGTATTCTTAGGTCCAACATCTCTCTTTATCAAAATAGAGGTCATAGGATATAAGGCATCCTTATAGATTTCCAAGGCTAAAGACTCATCTAGTTTATAAAGGGATATAGTCATACTGAACATATTTTGTAACCTAGAATTTAAATATCTTATTGATTCATTTACATCCCTTTTTACTATGGTGAATTAAAAATATAGAACATAAGGTCTAATAATTTTGCCAAATTGGTAAATGAAAACATTGTTAAAGCGATCCCAACTATTAATGTAATTCTCAGGTAAATTTAAAAACCATTCATATACAACATATTTAAAAGTGAAAGGAAATATTCTACATGCTACATCCTCATGGACTACATTTAACAACATTAATGTAGCCTTGAATGATTTAATATATTTCTCAGTGGTTACAATACTATTAGGACTAAATATTGGCAAATGTTTTTCAAGATTATGGGGAAGGTCATGTACCACACCTGGCATGTTGATGGAAGAGCCACCTAGCAAAGCCATACCTTTATTGGGATTAAAAATGTGAGCACCCTAGATTGGTGAAGTTGGAAAAGGCTTTGAAATCTTTCACTTACCTTTGTCCTACCTAGCTCTTCTATAGACTTCTAATTTGAGCATAATTTCCCTAGTCTCTGAATGGGATCTTGTTTTGATTCTTGGTAATTATAGCATGATATCTTTGAATCATGATTGAAACATGATGTGTTAAATCAATCTTTGTTAATAACAATGATTAGAAATGCACATTAAGAAAATTTTACAAAGATTCATATAAAGGACAATAAAAGATGGTGATCTTTAATCAATTTAGCTCGAATATGTATCCAAATACGTAATTAAGATCAACCTTTACATGTTTTAAGCTCGGATGAACTCAATTGAGTAAAGGATCTAAGAATATTTGATTTAAATAGTTATTACTAACCTTAAACATATTGGGTTCACAATTCTAAAGCTATTTTTTACCATAATTCAACATGTCTTCAAAGAATGTCAATATTTGTCAAAATAACCATAAAGACCAGTCTAAAACTATGAAGATCACCAAAATTTACATGATTATGCTAAAATAAACACAAATATGCAAAAATTAAAATGATCTTTAGATACAAGTCACAAAAACCAACAAAGATACTACAAATCTAAAAAGAATTGGCCCTCCTTCTAGCGTTAATGAAGCTTGCTTGTTAATGCCTAAATATGTATCACAAGGTGCTTAGAATGTTAAAGGAACACTTCTGATTTTATAATTCAAAGAATTCATATCATGAGTTGCAATTTATGATAATCCTATTATCTATGGTGGAATAGAGTCAGAACAAGTGACTATTTCATAATATTTATATTAGTTGGTGGCTAGGAGCCACCATGGCCTTTAAATATCTGTATAAAAGAAGATGATTTATGCTAATTAAGATTAATTATGATTAATTATAAATACAAATCTTGGACATATACACTGAAGCTTTAATCTAGAGTGACTTGGTGAGAAAAGAAGCAAAAGGAAAGGTAGGGCAGAGAGAAAATATGTTGTTGTTAATCTTTATATTAGACATTATGACAAAATTTAAATGTTTCCTAGGTATGCACTTAAAACCAATATATGAAGTAAAATAGCTTAATCTCAAATCACAACATATATCAAGCAAAATTCTAAGGAAGATAATAAATAATGCAAATAAGAACTATGCTTATTTTAAAGATTTACTCCTTTAAGTAGATAGTTGATACACATCTACAAATGTAGAGAAAATAAAATGAAGCAAACTAACGAACCCTATATTAACCTAGCATTACCACAAGTTAACAATACTACATTAAAAGGTGCACACCAAGAATTCATAATAATAATTCAAATCTAAAATTTAGAACAAAGAACTGAGAGAGAAGCCATATAATAATTCACACAAACAAAATGAGACAATATTTTCAAAATTCTCTATTTGTGTTAGTTGTTCCAAGTTTACACTAGTTTTTAGCTCAAAAACACCCTCCTTTTCAAAATGAAAATACTCCCTTTTATATAATGCAAGGGGGTATGTCAGTCTATCATGTCAAATTACAAGTGTACATGTGTAAGGACATATGTCTTTCCTACAAAAGATTCTAGAATACACTAGACTTTTCCAAATGAACTGACCTATAGGTAATGCACTATTTACAAATTGCACGTGCCTTTACAAAATAATATTCTATTTAAAAAATTTACAAAGTTTGTATAAAGATAATATTTTTAATTAACTTTTACTTTGGGTCCCTTGTGTTGATGAAGTCCCCTATTGTGGTTACCTACCCTATAAGATTGTTAACCTATAATGTTGTTCATTGATAAACTAAAGATCCACCACTGGATTTAGGTAAAGATTCATGCTATGATCCTTTATTCCCTTAAGTTTTTATTCCATCTTTTTCATATCTTGTTTGATGCCTCTAACATTTCCCATTTTTTCATCAGATGATAGGAGTAAGCCCATGACTTTATTTTTGCCATCTATTGTCTATATTTGCCCCTAGCTTCTTACTTCTTGTGTGAACTAAAAGGTCCTATGTTTAAACTCTTCATAATTTATGAGACCTAGTGAGTTGAGGGTTATGGGATCCTTTATCAACCTATCTAAGATATGAGACATTCCATCTTCCAAGTGCTTGAAGTCTTTGGGAAGGTCTTCCATTCTTTTGGACTAGCTATCTAAGGCCTTAATTTTGTCAACCAATATGGCCATGGCCATATTCAAATGTGCCTTGCCAATAGTTCTAAAATTTGGGACTAGATTCTTGGACAAGGCCTTATTCAAATCTTTCACCTAAAGACTTATAGCTTGTCATTGGCCAACTTGGCCTGTTACTTTAGAGATTTTCTTCTCTTTTTCTCTTTGTCTATTCCTGACTGCCTTTAAAGAGATGAATAGGTTAAACCATGGTATCCTCAAAACTCTTATTTTTTTGCAATATGCCATTGATCATTATTTACAACTGATCAATTTGAGCTTTGACCACTTCAAGGATATTTTACTCAAACATCTTGCCTTGTCCTGGATTTTGTCCTACCACTAGAGTTATACCAAAAAATATTCAATATTCTAAAAGGTGAACTATTCACATTCAACCATGTATTTCTTCTCAATTACTCTCTCCATGCTAGCCATCTTTGGGTTGATCCAAACTCCCCCTAATGATTCTATCACTTGAGTAGTAGGGATATAAACTTGGGATCCACTTAAATTTCTAAGATCATGCATCTGTGTTCCTCTTGACTCTCCAAGGGTAGCCATGCCTCTTTTCTTTTCCTATTGTTACAATTCCATAGTATAGGGCTTGAGTTCATCATGTGCATAGATGTTGATATAATTTTTAACAACCTAATGGTGGTGCATGGTTGTAACCTTTTATAACTTGCCATATATGAAGTATTCTAAAATGGTAGGGCCATAAATTGGATTATCTTCACTAAAAAAGTTGATTTCACTCCAAGGTTGAGTGAAAGTCAAATTTGGGTTCCTGCCTCTTGCTTGAATCAGAGCCAGCTCAACTTTCCTTTTAGGTTGGATTGAAACCAAGACCAAGTCTAGAGCTACATCCTTTCCCTTTTTTATTTTACTTCTTCCTTAGTTTGGAATTGAGGTTCTTCCAGTTGTACTTATTCTTCATCTAATTCATAAGAACTATCTCATGCTTTTAAGGCATCCTTTACTATCTCCTTAGGATCAAATGAAATTATGTCAATTTCTTCAACTTGTGACTTTGGTTCTTTAGGTAGTTTTAAATATGATGTTACTTCATCAGGTCTCCTTTCCTTAGGTTTCTTTTCATCTATCCCTTTTGCAACTTATGCTTTGGGTTGTTATGTATATGCATATGGCTACATGAGAGGAGGTCTAAAAGATGATCGTAGTAACAAATGATACTTCATATATCCCATCTACCATAGATCCTCAATTATATTTTTCTCTCTTAGTATTTTAGCTTCAAGCTTAATGTTGTGCTTCTTTAATCTTGCCAATCATTGTATGAATGATGAAGCTCAGATGTATATTATATCATAAGCACCAGGGTAATGTTCATAAGTCATGTTGATCTATTTATCCTTAAAATGTTTTGCAACCCTTTCATAGGGGTTTCATTATCTCATTTCATCAATTTGTAGATTTAAGGAGGTCTTGTACCTAGACATAGTCTCTACATTCCCAATTCTAAAACACAATCCTAATAATGGTCAAAGGGAAGGAATGGAACAGTCTTTTACTTTTACTTTTACACATGTTGTCTATGCCATGGAATAATTGGTATGTTACTTCCTGCTTCACCAACTTTTTGGATACATGAACTAGTAATCTAAGGGGTTGGCTCATAGTTTTTTTCTATTTTGATTATAGTGCAATCTAGATATAGATAAATTTTCACAATGATCTCAACATACTTCTTGATCAAAGGGTTGACCCTCATCATAGGTATCCCTGTAATGGCTTCAACTAAGGTTGGGTATATGTAGTCACATATGAACTAAATATTATCCCTATACTTGAATATATATGATTTAGAATAATATGGGGCGACTGTTTGTCTCCCATCATGTGACCTTTCTTTTATGTTAGGGATTTTGGTAGTGGATAGCAAGGCATCCAAAAGATAAGACATCATAAAAAATGGTTGCTAGTTTTCTTATTTATTGTAGAGAATTATTGTTTCAAGCAAATATTGATCATCTCTCCAAGAGGGGGAGTAAGTCCTTTTTCAACCATGAAATAAACAAAAGGGACTCAAATTTTGTTGACATAGGTGGTGGAGGGTTTTTTAGGTTAGTAATGTCATAATCATCCTAATACCAACCCTAAATTAGGTGATTGGGATCCTTCCATTGAGTCAAAGATTACTTGGGTACCTAAATATAACCATGGGGTAAGGATAGTTTTCATGTCATTCTTATTGGACCATTCTCTGATTATGGGTAAATCCACCTGAGGCTTGGGTAGCTTGCAATAATTCTCAAAGTCAATAGGGAGATATAAGTAATTATTTTAAAACTACGATCATGTACTATCATGTCTTGATCAATTTTACAATCCTTAAAAATAGGACCAATAACATCAATGCAATGTAATACCTCTAACTTTATTGTCACATGGTGAAGACTTATCATTTTAATGGCAACTAGGTCATTATACCTCTGGCTGATTGATGCAATCTGTGTATCCTCTATTATAATGGTTGATAGCTCCTTAATGGTCTATAAAATCTTGGCCCACTTATTATACCATGTGTTCAAGGCTACAACATCAAATTTGATATCTTTAAAGACCCTCACTTTTAAATCCATAGTCAAATAGAGCTCTGTATCTTCCCTATGTTGTTTTGAGGCCATCATGACTATGAGTTTATTCAAATTACTCACTAGTGGTCTATAATTTGCCTTTGGATCAATTTTCACTTACTTAGATGGTAATTAGGCTCTCTAAGGCTTGATTAGGTTAATCTGGGATTGAATTAGGGATTTTTAAGATACTAGGGATTTTCTATAAATATTTCTCAAGATTTAATGGTGACATATTTTGCACTTGAGTGAGTTTGTGCCTTAGATTTGATTTGGACCTTGGCATTTATACATTTGCTTTTCTGAGCCCATAATATCTCTAGTTTTGTCACTTTCCACCATGTGGTGCCATCGTGGCATCTATATGGCACTTTTCATGGTAGATTACTCATTAATGTTTGAAAAATGGCCATTGTTTAAAATCTACCTTTTACTTTGTAGTGTTGAATCTTCTTGTACAGATCAATGTAGCTCATTGCTTTTGATCCCAAGATTTAAATGTTATTAGTTACCTTTACTATGTTTTATGTGGTTATGAAAAGTGTCATTACCATGGGTCTCCTAAACTTTGTTGAAAGTTCTATCCTCGTCCTACTTTCCTCAATTAACTTCATCTGATTAGGCATGATCCATCAATTACAATCTCTGGGATAGACCACCATTGGCTTCTTGTTATTCTTTGGTCATGATTGTGACACTTGTCACCTTATTTCCATCTTGGAAGTTCTATTAAAACCTTGATTAAGCATCACTATGTCAGATCAATCTCATCCATGTAAATACATGTTGTAGATCCTATAAAGATGCACAATGCTTAAGTTAGTATCAGGACATATAAATAACTTAGCCTAAATAATATAGACTATGGTTTTATTTCATGTTAATAGACATAAAATGAACCTTAGGATAAAATATTTAAGCTAGTTTTGGACCATAGTAAAAATGGGACCCCTAATATTAAAAGGGACTTAATGTAAGTTTTTTAAACTAAGGTTTTATCATATTAATAAACATGATAAAACTTTAGGGTAAATTTTCTAGGCTAAGTCTTATAACAATAGGACCCTACATTATTTATATCGAGCTAATAAAATTGACCAAAATATAATGGGATATATAAGGACCAAACATAAGATTTTAGACTAAGGTTTGGTTAAATGTAAAAAACATGACTCAATATTAGGATAACATTTAATCTAATTATATGGTGTTTATAGTTGTTCCCACATAATTTTGTTGGAAATATTGTCATTTATGTCAAAGGTTTAGCATTATTGATGATAAAGGCCCCATTGCATTTAATATTGTTTATCTTGGCTAATATGAGTTAATATTTATTTAATATTAATAAATATATTTTTGGTTGCATATGAGACAAAAGAAGGGCCCATGGAGAAGTCGAAGAGTCACAGGATGAAGACAAAAGAAGGATGGGACGTATTTTCCCATGAAGAGTCATCTTGGGGAATACCAAGAGTCACCAAGTGAAGATAAAAGAGTAAAGGTGCAATTTCTCATGAAGGGACACTTTGAGGAATACGATGAGTCACCAAAGATAAGGACAAAAGTGGGAAGGACGTTTTTGGTCATGAAGGGTCACCACATGACTTTTCAAATGCTTGGATATGAAGGGTCATCCAAGATTGGTGCCATTTTCCATAAGGATTGAAAGGTCACAAAGGGAGAAGGCCAAAAGTCATTTGAAAAGCTATAAATAAAGGCTTGAGAAGCCATTTGTAAAATGTGAGTGAGAGGTTAATTTGATATTGTATTATCTAGCTTAGAAGGGAAAAGGTGAGAGAGAGGAAAGAGATGTTGTATTGAACTATCATTTGTTGATTTAGCAATATTGAGAGATAGGTGTGTGGTTTACACAAAGTGGATGATGCTCATGTGGGTTGGTGCTCACGAATCATAGTTGGGTTGGTGCTTAGCAAAGGGGTTTGAAGCTCCTGTGGGTTGGTGCTCATGAATTGTAGTTGAGGTTGGTACTTGGCAAAGGGGTATGGTGCTCCTATGGGTTTGTTCTCACTAATATACTTGAGATTGTTCTCTGTGGTTTTTCCCATATTGGGTTTCCACGTCATATCTGGTGTCTCTCTCTTTCTTGTGTGATGTTTATTATTTGATTTTTATTGCATATCTTGAATGTTTGATTAAGGGAAAGTTTTATAAGATAAATATAATGATTCACCCCCCTCTCAGTATATTTTGTGCTTAAAAATTGGTATCAGAGCAGGTTCTTTTTTGAAAAGTTTTACAGCTTGAAGGTAGATCAGGAAAGCACAAGATGCCCATACATAAAGGTGCCTCTGCAAGCAAAAGAATAGTTGATCAAGAAGAAGAAGAGGATGAAGCTGAAGTGAATATGGAAGGAGAACTCATGTGTGCCTTAGAAGAGTTGAAATTGTTGAAAAGAAAAATTGAAGATTAAAGCATCAAATTGAGAAAAATGACAAGGAGTCAAAGGACATAATTGAAGATCTGATGGCACAGTTGGAAATATCAAGAAAAGAATGTGAAAGGTATGTTACTGAAATTGCCTCTTTAAAAGAAGAGATTGAGAAAGCAGTCAATAATAAAATAGTCAATGATTCAAAATTTGAGAATAACACTAATATGCTGAAAAAAATATTAGAAATCCAAAAGGCAATATCAAATAAGATAGGTATCAGTTTTGAAAAGAAGAAGAGTTATGTTGAAGCTCTTACAAATAAAGAAACAAGGGAAGGAATGGATAATACAGAGGACAAAGAAAGCTGGAAGAAACAAAGCTATAAATGGCAATCAGGTCAGAGATTCATAAATAGGTCCTATTTTTATGGTTACTATTTTTATTTTAATGGATATGGTCATAAGAAATTAGAATGTAGAAAAAGAGCTAACAATCTCAAAAATAAGGAAAAGGAAGGTCATGTAGAGTCAAGCATAATCTATAACTCTTTTGCTCCTCTATCAAGCTTTGATGAAGATACCATAATTTGTTACAAGTGTAAAAACTTCAGACACATAGCTTGGTATTGTAGAAGCATGTTTGAGTCAGTCAAGAAGGACCAGAGTTTTAGGGCTCCATTCATCAAGAAAAAGGTTCAAACATGGCAGAAGAAACAATCTGAAGGTTCTATGTTGGTCTAGATAGCTCTGCATGCAAGAAATGAAAAAAATCCATGGTTTATTGATATCAGATGTTTGAGGCACATGACAGGAGACAAGAGCAAGTTCATAACCCTGAAGAAGATCAATGGTGGCACAGTGAAATTTGGGGACAATACTACTGCCAAAATTGCCAGAAAAGGTACACTATGTTTAAATAATGGTAGAACTAAAACTGAAAATGTTTTATATGTAGAAGGTCTTAAGAATAATCTTTTGAGTGTAAATAAAATGTGTGATCAGGGGCACACACTAAAGTTTTATGCAAAAGGTTGTGAAATTGGAAGAAAAGATTCAGATGTATTAATTGCAGATGCTTAGAGAATAGGTAATAACTTATATATGCTATCAGACATCAACGGTCAAAAATGTTGTTTGAGTCAGATTGAAGAAATTTGGCTATGGCATAGGAGAATGGGGCACATAAATTTTGACAATCTTGTCAAAATTTGCAAAAAGCATGTAGTTAGGAATCTTCCAATGATCACAAAGCCATCTAACACCCTTTGTAGACCTTGGCAGCATGGGAAGTAGGCTAGAAGGCGGTTCAAAACAAAAGAGTACTCTACCACTCAGATGCTAGAGCTTATTCACACTGATCTATGTGGACCTATGAGGACTCAAATTACTCAAGGTGATAAATATTTCATGTTGCTTATTGATGATTTTTCACGTATGACTTGGATAATATTTTTAAAGAAAAAATTAGAAGCTTTTAGACAGTTCAAAGCATTCAAAGCATTAGTTGAGAATGAAACTAATCTAAAGACTTAGTGTCTAAGATCAGATCGAGGAGGAGAATTCATATCAGATCAATTTATTAAGTTTTGTGAAGATCATGGAATAAAGAGACAGTATTCAGCAGCAAGAACTCCACAACAAAATGGAGTAGTTGAACGGAAAAATAGAATAGTTCAAGAGATGGCAAGGACAATGCTAAATAAATCCAAGATAGCAAATAAATATTGGAGAGAGGTAGTTGGTACAGTAGTGCATATTTAGAATAGAGCTCTATTAAGATTCAATAACGACAAAACTCCTTATGAGCTATGGAAAGACAAACCAGCAATAGTTGATTATTTCAGAGTTTTCGGTAGCAAATGATTCATAAAGAGAACTAATGAAAAACTTGGTAAGCTTGAATCTAGAGTAGATGAAGGTATATTTCTTGGTTATTATTGCAAAAGTAAAGCTTATAAATGTTATAACAAAAGAACGAAGAAAATTTTTGAAAGTTCAAGTGTCAGGATAGAAGAAGATGGAACACAAAAGATTAGTGATCCAGTAGACATTCCTGAAATCATTGAAGAGGAAGGATTTGAAGAATTAGATGAAGATGAGGAAAAGGAGAAAAAAGGAACCAAGACTCCATCCAAATATGTTTAAAAAAATATAATGAAAGTGACATCATCAGGGATATAAAAGAAGGAATTCACACCAGAAGAATGATGGTAAGTGAATCTGAACAAGTTAATTTCTCTTTGTTATCTAAAATTTAGCCTAGAAATTTTTTAGAAGCCAGACATGATGAGAATTGGGTTAAGGCTATGGATGAAGAATTAGATCAGATAGAAAAGAATGATACTTTGGAATTAGTGCCTAGACCAAAAGATCAGAATGTGATAGGAACAAAATGGGTTTATAGAAATAAGCTGAATGAAAATGGAGAAGTAACTAGAAATAAAGCAAGATTAGTATGTAAAGGATATGCTCAAATTGAGGGAATAGATTTTGAAGAAACTTTTGCACTAGTAGCAAGGTTAGAGGCTATTAGAATGTTTTTTGCATATGCAATATTTAAAAATTTCAAAGTATTTCTTATGGATGTCAAATTTGCCTTCCTAAATGGGAATCTTGAAGAAGAGGTCTACATTGACTAGCCTGAGGGGTTTATTCTCTCAAATATTAGTACTCATGTATGCAGATTGAAGAAAGCATTGTATGGATTAAAACAAGCTCCCAGAGCTTGGTATGCAAGACTTGATAAGTACCTGCAAGATCAAGGATTCAAGAGAGGATTTACTGATAGTAATCTTTACATCAAAACATAAGGTGATCATCAATTGATTGTTGTGGTTTATGTTGATGATATCATTTTTGGAGGAAATATTGAAAAGATGACAAAAGAATTTCTGATAGAATGCAAAAAGAATTTGAGAGGTCTAAGCTTGGAGAATTATCATTTTTCTTAGGATTACAAATATTTCAATCAAATATAGGAATTTTTATATCTCAAAGTAAATATGCCAAGGAAATGTTGAAGAAATTTGGTTTTGAGAATTGTGTACCAGTTGGCACACCTATGTGTATAGGAAATAAGGTAAGCAAGGATGAAGATTCACCTTTTACAGATCAATCTTTGTATAGATCTATGATTGGTAGTCTTTTATATTTGACAGCATCGAGACCAGACATCATGCATGTAATAGGTATGGTTGCAAGATATCAGTCATCTCCAAGAGATAGTCATGTTCAGTTGGTGAAAAGAATATTTAGATTATGGTATCCCAGGGACATTTGATTATGGATTATGGTATCTCACCAGTAAAGATTTCACTTTAGTTGCTTATACAGATTCAGATTGGGTAGGGTGCTTAGATGACATAAAGAGTACAAGTGGAGGAGCTTTCTTCCTTGGTGATAGCTTAGTATCATGGCTAAGCAAGAAGCAGAACTCAGTATCACTTTTTATAGCTAAAGCAGAATATATTGCAACAGTATTGTGTTGTACTCAAGTGCTTTAGATGAAGCAAACTTTGGAAGATATCAAGGTAAAGTATGATGAACCTATTTCCATTTTTTGTGATAACACAAGTGCCATATATATTTCAAAAAATCCAGTGATGCATTCAAGAACAAAACATATTCCCATTAGATATCACTTTTTGAGAGAGCAGATTGTAGATCAACAGGTTAAGTCAGAATATATTAGTACTACAAAACATATTGTAGATATTTTCACAGAAGCACTACCAAAAGACACATTTGAGTATCTGTGAGAGAAGTTGGGAGTAACTTCCCTTACTTCCTACCATTGAGGTTCAGCATCAAGTGAGGGGGAGCTAACTGTTAGTTCCAGGTAGGCCCTTTGCCATTGATGTCAAAGGGGGAGAATAACAAGTACAAGTACATGTGCAATAAAATAGGTACAAAAAATAGGTACAGGTTGCTATAGTAAGGGGGAGTTACTATATGCTTTTAGATGATACTATGTGCAGGTGACAGGATGTGGTAGTTTCAGGATTGAGGTTGCCATCAATGACAAAGGGGGAGATTGTTGGAAATATTGTCATTGATGTCAAAGGTTTAGAATTATTGATGATAAAGGCCCTATTGCACTTAATATTGTTTATCTTGGCTAATATGAGTTAATATCTATTTAATATTAATGAATATATTTTTGGTTGCATATGAGACAAAAGAAGGGCCCATGGAGAAGTCAAAGAGTCACAGGATAAAGACAAAAGAAGGATGGGACGCATTTTCCCATGAAGAGTCATCTTGGGGAATACCAAGAGTCACCAAGTGAAGACAAAAGAGTAAAGGCACAATTTCTCATGAAGGGACACTTTGAGGAATACGAAGTCACCAAAGATAAGGACAAAAGTGGGAAGGACGTTTTTGGTCATGAAGGATCACCACATGACTTTTCAAATGCTTGGATATGAAGGGTCATCCAAGATTGGTGCCATTTTCCATGAGGATTGAAAGGTCACAAAGGGAGAAGGCCAAAGGTCATTTGAAAAGCTATAAATAAAGGCTTGAGAAGCCATTTGTAAAATGTGAGTGATAGGTTAATTTGATATTGTATTATCTGGCTTAGAAGGGCAAAGGTGAGAGAGAGGAAAGAGATGTTGTATTGAACTATCATTTGTTGATTTAGCAACATTGAGAGATAGGTGTGTGGTTTACACAAAGTGGATGATGCTCATGTGGGTTGGTGCTCACGAATGATATCTAGGTTGGTGCTCGGCAAAGGGGTTTGAAGCTCTTATAGGTTGGTGCTCACGAATTGTAGCTGAGGTTGGTACTTGGCAAAGGGATATGGTACTCCTGTGGGTTTGTTATCACTAATATACTTGAGATTTTTCTCCATGGTTTTTCTCACATTGGGTTTCCACGTTATATCTGGTGTCTCTCTCTTTCTTGTGTGATGTTTATTATTTGAGTTTTATTACATATCTTGAATGTTTGATTACGGAAAAGATTTATAAGATAAATATACTGATTCACCCCCCCTCTCAGTATATTCTGTGCTTAACAAATTTTACATAGCTATGATAGGTCAAAGTTTGATGAAAAATCAATTTTGGTATTGGAGTATAAAACCCTAAGCATGTTTATTTTCCAAATGAGATTCCATTGATCTTGCAACACAAACAATCATGTTCATTCATTTAAGTGAGATTGGTTCCTGGGCTAAATTTTGATGATCTTGTAGAAATCAATGATGGATTCATGGATGTCAAATGATGGGCATGAAAATGTTAATTTTAAGCTCATAGAATTAACCAAAGGGGCTAAAATTTTACAGTCCCATAGATGTCAATGATGGCCTCATGGAAGTCAAATGATGGGTGTAAGAACTTCGAATTTAAGCTCATAGAATTTAATAAAGGGTAAAAAAATTGACAGTCTAATTGACGTCAATGATGGCCTCACAGAAATCAAATGATAGTCATGAGAATGTTAAATTTAATCTCATATAATTAACAAAAGGGGATAAAATTTGATGGTCTCATGGACATCGATTATAGCCTCATAGAATTAAAATGATGAATTTAATAATGTCAAATTTAAGCCCATGAAACACAATAGTTCTCTCAGAAACTTTGATTCAATACATGTTGATCGATTGGTCTCACTTGAATAAACATGGGTCATTGATTATGATTTGGGTAGTTGGACATTATTGGCTCCTATAGTCAGAAAGGGATTAAGTAAGCTTGGGACCACTTAGAATTTAGACCAAAGTATAGCATATGTCTTTAATGCAGGTCTTTAAAACATAATAAAATGAAGACCCTTCGAATAATTAAAGTCATAACATAAGTTTTACTCTAAGGTTTTATTGTATTTATAAATACAATAAAAACCTTAGGGTAAAAGTTAGGCTAAGTCTACATTATAATAAAAAGGGACCCATTTTGATCTATGATGATCTCACTCCACAAAATCTTTAGCATCTATGTGAATGCAGATCATAGATCTCGATCTATGGAGCTGATCAGGATTAGTCCTGTGGGTTAAAGTCTTAGGCATATCAGGTTCATTTCACTCTGTTTGATCAACTTCACCCAATTAAGTGTAAGCCATTAGTAATGTAAATAAGCACATGATTTAATTTAGGGTTTGAAGACATATAATTATTAGGATAAAGTCTTAAGACTATGGTCTTGTTTGTGTTATTAAATAAGAATAGGGCCCTAGGACTAATTCATTAATCTAAGTTAATAACACATGAAAAGTACTCTGTGTATAAAATGTTAAACCATATTAAAATAAAATGGGACAAAGGGATCAAGATATAAAAGAGACCTAGTATATAATGTTTAGACTAACATTTGGTCATGTTGAAAAACATGACTAAGCCTTAGTATAAAAATTTAACTAAGTCCATAGCATATTATGAAATTTTCTCGATAATTTTACTCTTACCAAATTTGAATTCGAATGAGGGGTCAAAGCTAGGGTTTCTGAATGAGGTTTTTAAGAAGCCTGAACATAGATTCAATTGGACTTTTAACAAACCAAAGGCTAGTAAAAGGTCAAATTAAGATGAAATCATTAAAATTATGAAACCCAGACATTGTCTACCTCTAATGGACATTTGTTAGACCTATAACCTAAAATAATAAGATCCAAAATTAGCAAATTTTAAAAAATCTTAAACCAGAGCCATGAACTAGAAAACCAAATAGAACATGGTGTTGATGATCTTCAAATAAAAACAATGTGCAAGCATAGCAATGATGTTCTAATCAAATGGATTTATAATTTAAAAATATAAACTTACACAATTTTAACACAAGTGTCCCCATTTTTAATAAATGGGGGTATGTTGACCTCAACACTCTTGATTTTTCACTCTTATCTTCTTATTTTCCAATTGCATGTAAGAATACAACAATTTTTCTTAATTTTTTCATACTTCCTTGCTAAAATTAGTGTGATCAATTTAAGTTTATTTTTCCAATTTTGTTTCTCTTTTATACTTCTCAATGTGATTTAGTATTATTAATTGACTTAATTGTTTTTTTATTATACCATATGATAGTTTATGTGCCTTCCATTTTATTAATTTATTTTCATACTTCCCAACATGATATAGTGTGTTTTTACTTGTTTTAATTTGGTGCAAATATTTTTCATGGTTTAAAAACATTTTGTTATCCTTTTTACCATCTTTGGTTTATTATACTTAGTCATCTTTTGTTATTACACATTTCCCATCATCATATAGTGTGTAGTACATTTGTTTGTGATTAATTATAATTTTCCAAGTCATCTTTTCACTTTTTTTTAACCATGCATGTGTATCACATAATACTAGAAAATAAAACACTTCACATATATTTATCATAACATATACAACAAAAGCAAAAATCATGTGCTAGAAAAAAATATATCCATGCATTAACATCCAAAATCAAATACAACTCATGAGATCAAATCCAACTATAAAAATTAATATATGTGTGTGTATGTCATGTTTTTTTTATAGTACAAAGGTAAAAAATACAAAATACATAGTTCTAGCTCTATGGTTGGGCTCCGTCATGCCTATCATCTTCCCTAACCACACTGCCCATAGATGCCTAAGACTATCTTCTATGCATGGTACACAATAATGAGGTAGTTTGGGATATAAATCCTACTACTTATACCTATAGGTTGGCCACCTAGGTCTATACCTATCCAATTTGGACCATGGTATCCATGTGTGATGTTCTCTCTTGAGCTATGGCTTATTAATCATGTGCCTCTCCAACTCCCACCCCTACCAATGGCTAAAATCCATCCCCATGTGTCTGTAATTGCCTCATGGCCTCCCCCACCAGTCTAAATAAGCTTACCTAAGCTAGGGAAGATGGTACCATAGGATCATCTAACATGGTGGGGTCATATGGTGCCATCACCCTATACAAAATGTCATGGTACATAGCCATGGCGAGGGATCCCCATTTGACCTCCTTTGCCATAGGATCTACAAAATAAAAAATAGATAGATATTAGATCACATATATATCTCAAAATCTGTCAATCTACTATAATCACATGCAACTATTATTTTATATCAAAGCTTAAAATTACAACATTTCTCACTAGTCCTAGTGTCACTAACCACCATCTCCCTATCTTCTCACCTATCAAGAATAATCTTTCCATATGATCATCCCCTAATAACCTCTTCTATGAATCACCTCCCCACTAATGTGAATATAAGATTCACCACTCAGGCATACTATGAAACTTTCTTAATGGGTGTCTTTATCGACCAACTCTGTCCTAGACCAATTATAGGGTCATCTTGTGTGGCTACCTTCACCTATGCCCACTCTCACTAGTGATGCCTCCATCTATAATGTGGTCATGATGATCACTTTTAATCTTCCTATAGTTCTTATTTTGGTATATTATATGCCCCTACATCTACATCCATATCCTCTCCTCTTTCAATTACCTATTATCACGATTGACTAGTCCATGGTCTCACACACCATGGCTTGATCATTGGTATCTTGACTAGTGATACTCCTCCTCTAACCTTCATTTATCTAATATGATGTGCCCAAAATTTATGAACTAATAGAGGAGCCACAAGGCTTGGGAGTCTAAACTACCCTAGCAAGTGTGATACCAACTATGGCTCTACCCACCAGGTATAAAGGCCCATGATCTGCACTCAAGCCAACCCTATCACCATGGTCAACAAACTAGATAAAATAATAGTAATGTGTGTGTAATAATACCACATGATGTCCCCTCATATGATCATTTATAAAGATGGCACTTGGGATACGACTTATACTACCTAGTCTTGATGTTATCTAATCACCTGAGGTAACCTATCATCTACCACATGGGGAAACCTAGCTAGTCGATACATAGGGAACCTCTTATGTATCTAAGCACTCATCAAAACCATCAGTCTCATGGTCTTCTTCCCTATAGATATCATCCCATACATATCATACATTAATTGGACCTAGATGATAGACCTAAAATCATAAATCACTCCTTGATCTAAAATGGACTAGACTAAGGCTATCGCATATAGTAGTACCTTGCCATATAAATTATGGCATAATAATTTTATTATTGCAAGTATAATCATGACCTTTTATATGTCTATATCTGCATGATATATAGATCAAAAATACTGACCCATAAACTTAGGTATATCCTATCTAAACATGTCACCCACCTAGATAGTGCTCATCTCTCCTTTAGAACATCTGGTATCCTTGTGATCATTGGTGTCCCTCCTATTATTATTATAATAAATGTGTGGAAATATTCTAGTGTGATACCCACCTCTATATACACATCACATCTCCTTATTTATCTATAGCACTAAGGTAAGTAAAGGTATGTGTTTTTCAATTATATCCTTTCATTTATCTTATTTAATCCTTAATGCACTTTATTCAGCTTCAGCATTATGTGTTTCTATGTTATTTTATTCAAGCACCATCTTATGTTGCACATACATGACACGTGATGAGATTTGAGTGGGGCATATGTATACACATAATATTTTCAAACTTTATCAACTATTGATGCTTTATATCTTGTAGTAACTCGTCAAGTCTCAATATTTCTACATGTATGTCTTAAAGGGTACACTGAGAAAGGGGTGGGAATACCATTGATACTTAATATGATTTTTTTCCCCTTACTACCACTTGTTATATACACACCCATCTCCTAAAAATATTTACCTAAGCTTTGCCTCCTCTTTTGCACCCTCTTCTAGTCATTTTACACCTTCATTAACCCTTCCCTAACCTAAAATCCTTTTTGATGGTTTAGATTACATTTTCAGCTCCATGAACCTTGTACTCTAATTGATAAAAATTATTTAGGGTTTAGGTCAGCCCTTGACAGACCTAGACTAAGAACTAATTTGTTTTTATCAATAATGATACAAGGTTGATTGGGTCGACCTTGTCATCCAAAATTTTTGGAAAGGAATAGGGCTAGATCTACTTATATAAACACATCCATTTCATCATTTAGAAGATAAGGTAAGAATAAGAGTAATATATTATGCATATACTTATCCACTATTCTGCTTAAGGAGTATTTCTTAGGGTTTCATACTTACTTTGGATAGACAAATCTTATCTTATGGAGAAGTCTTTTGGATGCATTGATACGTTGTGTAGGGTAAAACTAATTTATCTTTGTCATCCTTACATACCATACTAACCTATTATGAAGCACCTTTCCCAAGGAAGATATTGAGGATCGGTGGGTTCATCTTAAGAGGGAAGTATTCCTAACTTTGTTCCTCATTTATAAGAGTAGATAGATATGCACTTGTACTTCTCTCCCATGTATTAATATTTTGTATACATTGACATGAGTATATGTCTTCTATGCATGTTTAATTTTAATGTTTATTACCCCCACCTTGTGTCATAATATTTGGTGAGCACTAGATTAGACTTTAATTTACTTTTTATTAGTTTATTGAATCTAAAAATAGAGGACTTAGTTAGGGTTATTGCATAGTTTTGCTTGACTGGAGGCTTTGGAACCCTCCCTAGTGAATTTTTTGTGGTAAGATATCCCTTGGCTAGGTCTAGCAGATCTATATTGGTCATGACACTAAATATATAATGCATCCACAATCAGAAGTGTAAATAGGATTTATCTTCTCCGAGCTAGGATTGATTTATAGATATGTTGCATTTCCTATTACATACAAGGATAACATATCACTTTTAATCAAAATGACATTCCATAGTTCAATCCTTCACAAAAAAATCCCCTTTATGTTGAGGAAATAATTTAATGATATAAGGTTAAGAGGGTGATCATAGATAATGGCTCAAGTTTGAACATTGCTACACTCAAGTTGGTTGGACATTTCAGATATCCATTTGAATATTTTTATGGAAACATTATCAGCATCAAAGGTTATGATAATGTAGATTTGAGAATCAAATAGCACCTTAAATTTGCTCATCCTTTTTATACCTATCACACATATCACCCTTTGTCATGATAATGATTTATAACTATCATATAATCCACTCCTTGGGCATCCATAGATCTATGATATGCACATGGTCCCATCCACATTACATCAATGTCTCAAGTTCCCACATTTAGCCATGGAGTTTAACATTCTAGGTGATATACAACCTTAAAAATATTGTAATAAATTATATGATTAAAACAATACTAATTATTATCCTATCACAAATCATGTACCCAACAAGGATAAAAAATTTGTACCCGAGTCTACAAAGTCTTCCATATATATCCTAATAATCCTACATCCTCATCCAAAGGTCATCCTCATCTTGAAACCTCATCTCATTTCACCATCAAAGATAAAGGTTGTGGAGAGTACCTAATCAATGACACTTTTCATAATACTAAACTAATTAAATCACCTAAATCCTATGGTAAGCCCAATATAGAGTGGCATAGAGAAGTTGATTCTTATCAAGTGGATCATCTAGCATTTTCAAAAATGGTTTGTTGGATCAATAATATGTCATTACTTTTTGGTATTCCTAGTTATATAATGATGAATTTGATTCATATTATCAACAAAAAATACCCTATCCTTAATAAAATCATGGAACATTTTGATCATAAAGGCAAAGTATTGGGGGCAAACCAATAGGGCATTTATGAACCTGTACCCCCTAGCAGACAAAAATGAATTTGAGATGTTGGATAAAAACCTCTTGGGGATGAACCCTTAGATCTGAAAAGTGACACAACTATGAATTTTAATTATGATTATACTGATAATGATTTAGAGTCCTATTTTAGTATATATTATTAGCTCATCGATATAAACCTCTTTGATACCAATATCATCCTTACCATTAACCTTGACCTCTATTATCCCAAACTCATGAAATGAGACCAACATGATTTCATACCTTAGGATGATTTCCAAAATGGTGAGGATATTTCATAATTGTTTGGGCTTAGAGTAGGTTTCCCACTTCAGGGCCATAAACATAGATTTGAGATCAATTTGGATCCTTTTGCCTACTTTGCAGAGCAGGTAGATTTCCTTAGTCATAAAAATAAATAAAATAAAAAACCAATGTCCTCTACCAAAAACCTCTTTGACGCATTATTGGACAATGTAAAAAGTAAAAACAAAGACACATTCATTAGTGAGAACCTTTCTAAGTCAAAAATGGGCATGGAAGTCCACTCTCTTCATAAGGAAGCATAGAGTCTAAAAATTCCCCACATCATCTTTAGCTTAGATGTCAGTCATGAGGAGCATCACACATTTGAACAATGAGTGTCCATTGCCTAAAATGAATGATTTTTATTATTTTTATATGGGTGAGATCAAAGAAATAATTGGGCCACAATAATAGGAATAATGTCAATTTTATTTAGTACCTAATTTGTTGGAGGATGGTTCCATGTTTCTTGTGAAAGACACCATTGATGTCAAAATTGGTATTGAGGATGATCCACACATCATTAATCTCGATACTTATTTCACTAAATACAATATCTTCATTGTTATCCTCAAATAATTCATTCAGATCTTTATATGGTCTTATTATGACGGGCCTATATTATATCCTTTCTTGGTCATCCATCATCTTATGGTGTATCTTGATGCCAAACCCATCAAGCATAAATTGTGGAATATACACCCACATATTTCCATTTTAGCCAATAAGGAACTCAAAAAAATCTTAGAAACTAGGTTCATCAGACCTATTTATTACTCAAAGTGGATTTATAATATTTCCCCCACTAAAAATAAACTTGATGTCATTCAAATCTATATATAAACTGTGTATATTAACAAATTTTGTCTAGATGATGATTTTCCACTGCCCAACATTGATATGATTATTGAATCCAAAATAGGTTATGAAATGCAATCAATTATGGATAGATTTTATAGGTAAAATGAAGTCAATATATCACTTGGGGATCAACATAAGTTAATTATCACCATTTTATGAGGAATAATTTTATTTTTAGGTCATGCCTTTCAGCCTAAATAAAGTCGATGTTACTTATCAAAGGATGATGACTGACATTTTCCATGACATGATGCATGAGATTATGAAAGATTATGTGGATGATACCTTGTGAAAATATAATACTTGTTTAGGTCACCCAATAGCTTTGCAAAAAATATTTGAGTAGCTTCAAGAGTATAAATTACTCCTTAATCCCAAAAAGTGTGTCTTTGACATCACATCTAGAAAGTTATTGGGTTTTATTATTACAATGTAAGGTATTGAATTGGATCAAGACAAATTCAAGGCCATAGTGGACATGTCTCCCCCATCTAATTTAAAATAGTTTCAAAACCTATAAGGAAATATTTATGCTATTCACTGGTTTATTTCACAACTTACATATCATTGTCATCCATTCACACACCTCCTAAAAAAAGGTTACCACATTCCATTAGAATAGTGAATTTAAAGAGTATGTGATCAATTAAATATATATTTGATTAATACACATGTTTTATCCCCCCCAACACCAATTAATCCTCTATTACCTTACATTTTATCAAGCTAATGTGCCTTGGGGTGACTTTTGGCCTAACACGATGATAAAAGAGAGGAACACACTATATACTATCTAAGCAAAACACTGGTAGTATATGAGCACAACTATTCAGCCATTGATAAGTCTTGTTTATTAGTATTTTTTTCCTCTCATAAGTTTCAAAGTTATATACTTAATAACAAGACCATCCTTATTTCTAAAGTTGATCCACTAAAATATATTCTTTCAAAAACAACTTTCATAGGTCACATGGAAAAATGGGTTATGCTCCTAAGTGATTTTGATATTGAATATGAAAATTATAAATCTATTAAGGGACATGTAATTTATTATTTATTATCTAATGATCCATTATTAGACATATAGCCATTAAAATTTGGTTTTATAGATGTGTACTTTTTGACTCTTGATGAATCATGGTAGTGGAAGTTATAATTTGATGGTTCCTTTACATCATTGGGATTAGGGTCATGTTTCCTTTTCATCACACCATAAGGAGATATCAATTCTAAGTAATTTCACATTGGGTTTCTCTACACAAATAATATTATAGAATACGAAGCTCTCATTATAGGCCTCCATCTCAAAATTAAATGTAACATTTAACAACTGGTACTATATAAAAACTCCTAACTTATCATCAATAAAGTCAATCATAATTTCCAAATGAAATGTTATAAAAATTTTCCTTACAAGTGAATAGTAGACAACTTTAAGCAATATTTTGAGCACACATAGTTTTAGCAAGTGTCATGAGCTAATAATAGATTAATTGATGCTATGTCCACTATTGGGTAATTGTTAGATATGTCTTCTAATATTTAATAATATCAATTCCTCATTGAAAAAATCATCATGCTAGCATACATTCATCTAGAATAAAAAATGGTATGTGAAATTATTGGTCCTAAATCACTTTGGTACCATGACATCTACACTTACCTTCAAGATCATACCCTTCCCATGGTTTTATCCTATACCCAATAAAAATAATTTATCCATAAGGCTTCTAATTATACCTTAATTCATGGATTTTTATATCATATAGGTTAATATGAGATGCTCCTTCATTATTTAAATTCTATAAAACATGATTTAGTTATCAAAGATGTACATAATTAAATTTATGGGGCCTACACTAATAGAACACTCCTTGCTAAGAAAATCCTTTGTATGGGGTATTACTAACTAAAAATGGAATATAATGCATGTGCATATGTTAATAAGTGTGTTTCTTACTATAAAATGGTGATTTAATCCATAATCCATCAAAATCACACCTCCTTGGCCATTTTGAAAATAAGGGCTCAATTTTGTGGGGAAGATAAACCCTAAATCATTCGATGGCCGCAAGCGCATTCTCATGGTCTAACAAGTATTTTACTAAGTGGGTTGAGGCCATTATTCTATATTTTTAAAATAAAAATAAAATATATAATTTCATACTCAATCACCTCATTTTTTTGGTATGCCATCCCATCCACCATCACTTATGATAATGCCAAGTCCTTCAATAATAAGGATGTTAAATCCCTTTATATTAAGTTTCATATTAAACACATATGGTCAACTCCCTATTATCCTTAAGGTAATAATAAATTTATGGCATAAAATAATACCATTGTGTAAATCCTTTAAAATATTTTCAATGACGTTAGCCACGATTGAAATTTATAACTATTTCCTTCCCTATGGGCTTACCAAACCAACATCCACAGTCCCACATATGCTACACCATATTACCTAGTCTTTGGATTAGAATATATCCTTCTTAACAAGATTAATCTTCACTCTCTGTGCATTTCATTATATGATCTTATTAATGATGAGAAATATAGAGTAGCTTGGATACAAGAGATAGAACTCTTGGATGAAAAATGGCTAGCCACCTTAAACCATATCAAAGCTTATCAACATCAGCTACACCAAAAATATAATAAGCCTATCATTTATAAATAATTTTAATTTGGTGATATTGTGATAAAAAAAATTAGTGAAATAATAATGCATACCAAGAAAATAAAGTCAACTTTGATCATAATTGGTTAGGTTTGTATATCACCACAACTAAGTATGGTTCTAGAGCATAAAAATTGGTAATAGAATATGGGAAGATTTTAGATGAGCCCATGAACATCATGAATCTAAAGTGATTTTACACTTAATCCATTAGATTATTGTCTATTAGTAGCCCCAATTGGATCATCCTTCCATGCCCTTTCATTCCCATTCCATTCCATTTTTTTATTCATAATCCAATCCAAACCATATCCAATCTCACATTCCTATGTTGACCTTGATGGTGAGTTACATGTACTCCAAATTATAGTAGGTACAACATGATCATAATCTGATGATATCCTTAAAATAATACATCATATGGCCACATGGAATGTTTTCCTATCTTTTAGTCCTTATAGATATTCTTTTCATTATATCCTATTTTTCTAATTTGGTGTTCCTTTGCCTCCTCCCACATCTAGTTGATTTCTATATCTTTCACATATTACATCACTTATCATGAGTTGGTTTAAATTTTATATTAGCTCCTTGTATATATCCTATTTTTCCATTATATTTTATTCCTAATTCATTTTTACACATGTCTACAATTGTCCTTCAAAACTCTAAAAATCTAAAAAAAATAAGATAATCCAAAAATTCCCATAATCTTAAAATTTTGAAAATCTAGAAAACATACAAACAAAGGTATAAAACCAAAAAAATATAAATACATACCATTTAATGTATCCTTGATAGGGACACCATCTATTTATTAGTATCATTAAGAATTTATATGTAGATTTTTACTTGATTAATGATAAGACACTTTATATTTATTTTGTTTTCAAGTTTGTGTGTGTTTGTTTGTTTTTTTGTTTGTTTACTTTTCCTATTGTTCCTTAAATCAATCCATATGTGTGTGACAATAGGGTCATCATAGTTTTTAAAAATCATGGTGCCTCTTTTCATATTATATTACTTGAGTCTATATCCATTGACATATGATGATATGCATCATGATTTTTCCATATCATGGTGTGCTTTGTTCATTTATTTGTTAGACAGGGGGTTAGTATTTACACACAATACAACTAGGTCATCATGGTGATTTATATAATGGTTCATAATATCATGTGAAATATGAAAAATCAAGTTTCAAGTTACATGAGGTGGTGTTCTGAATTGACAATATATACCATTGTAAAATTTATCCATCCCTTAACATACATTTTTTAATCCAATAAGTTCATCCATATTTGACAAATAAAATTAAAATCCACATTTATTCCTGTCTATTTATCTTCATCATTTCTCATCATATTCCTCATTTATTTAGATAACTACATCAGCCTAAGGTCCATTTAGACTATATAGGTAATGTTGAGTCACATGGGGTTTTTGAGGTCAAATTGACCATTCTTATTCTTATTCTAATTATTATTGACATTGTCCATCCTCACATTATACACAATAATTTCATCCCATTCCTCTTCCATAATAAATTATAAAATCCATCACTATCCATGTGCACATCAACTCATCCTATTCAGATTTTCAATATATTTTAATTAGTCATCCAGCTTTTTAGTATCTTTTAACAATATAATTGACAACCATCCTAGTGCCATGCATCCTTTTCTACCAATCCTCTAATTCACCCCTTTTATTAACATATTTCACATCTTCCTTCCCATTTTCATCTCTAAATACACCATCTAATCTTCCATTTGGCTCATCACCTTCCTTTCCATCAATTTTACTATCAAAACTTAGTTTATCATGATACCCCCTACTTATTCACTCTCCCATCATTCATTTTACATACTCTCTACACTTATTTTCTCTACCATATCCCTTTCTTCGATGTTTTTACTTATCATTCATCTTACTCATAATTCCATTTTCTCTTTGGTCTACTTTCATCACTTTTCACCACTTTCATCCACTCCCACATCCCTCATCATGTCATCCCCCTACACAAAAACTGGCATTCCCTCACATATGCTTTCAATTCCCAAATCTACCATTTTTCAATGTCAACCTTTCACCCTCATCTTTTGCATTTTATTATTTATTCCATTTACTTATTCATTTCCTTTTTCTCATATTATTTATTCTCACTTGATTTCATCTCCAAGTTTCATATCACTCCTTCTAACCAAAAGTTATTTTAAGGGCCTTTATCCTTTTATAAGCCTTTAGTAATTATCCTTTTCATCTTATCTAAGTAAGCACTCGTATTAGACACTAATTATTTACACCATATTAAACACCAACACCAACATGATTTTTCATCTTTGCCATAATATTTATCGATGACCTCATTATCCTCTTTATCCTCTTTCATCCACATCTACATCAACATCACCATCACCCACACTCACATCTTTTGGTCTCTTAATTCAATGAACTAAATCTTATTAGGTTCACTATTTGACATGCACACACATATTTAATATCCCTATTTCCACATTTTATGCATTGGAATCTCTTCTACTCATTATATTTCTCAAGTAACTCACTTAATACCATGGATAATTTCATTCACTATTAACATCACTCCATAGTTTCAAGACTAAATACAGAACCTCAAACAAAGGTGGAAAGACCATATGCACTCCATTAAAATTTCACCATCCTTATTTATATCCCTCAGTGCACCATCATTGCCTACAAGTGGGAATCATACCACAACTTATCACACTTTTAATATCATCAACATGATCATTTATCATTTACCCTTGAAATCACTTAAAGCCTTCACTAATTCTTATAAATCAACCAAATCACTCTCTCTAATTAATTAATTGGATATATCATTCCCAAATATAAGCCCATAGATTTTAGGGTGCTTCTTTTTTTAATCTACCTCGATTGAGGCAATTCAAATGTGTATATTAGTTTGAAATATATAATTTCCAATTTATATCTTTGCATGTATCTTTACTTGGGCTATAATAATCCATCATCATCAGAAATTAAAGCAAAAAAAAATTATCTCAAGTGATTTAATATCTTCCATGGGTTAATATCATCCATTTATCCATCACACCCATATTTATAACTCCCTAAAGGGATAACTACATTGACCTGAGGTCCTTATGGATTATGTAGGAAATGATTAATTAATTGGGTTTTCTAAGGTCAACTCAACCATTATTCATTCCAATTCACATTCCAATAATCATCTCTCCCATTATCTCATCATTAATCCATACAATAGGTAAAATATTTATCTATGCTTGTTAATCAATTTCTTAATTAGTTAATCATCCATCAATCTAAGATCACAACTTTCATCATACTTGGGGAAATTAAAGCATGTAACTCAACACTGGGATAGACCATTCCAAAATTAAAGCCCAAATTTTTTTAGGATATTTCATCCCTACATATTCCATACTTGGGGCAAATCAAAGTGTGCACCTTATCTCAGGATGTATCCTTCCTAAATGTTCCTTGGCTAATGAAAATTAATCCATCATCATCAAAAATAAATGTGTGAAAACATTATCTCAAGTGGGTAATCCCATTCATGTGTTAATTCCATATTTTTGTCACATTCATTCTATCCTCTTCACCTCTTTTTTGAGATACCATCTGTATCCTTCATCCCCACATGCCCTCTATAGGGGGCATCATCCATCACATTATTTCATCTATCATAATATAAATTTCATAAAATTATTATTTTATCTTCTTATTTACTTGAAAAATCATTACTCCACCCATCATGTCTCACAATGCCCTTTTAATGAATAAAATAATGTAGACACTTAAAATCAAACACTTTATGTTGATCTTAACTATATTACTATTCACCATTACCTATTAGTCATTAACTATTCTATACCATCCCTAATTATCTTTAATCTTCCTTAAATAATTTCATCCATGACAAACCCTAATCCTAATCCATAGTCACTATTGATCATCATTATTCATCATCTTTATTCACAGTGTACTATTTACTACACTATTCATCACACATCACATTAGTTAATTAACCTTTAATAATTAGCTAATCCCATCCTAATTTTAAAATTTATGGAATGCACATTTTCTATTTCATATAAATTAAATAATCCATTTTCCTCCTCAAATATATGATGTCATACCACCTAATCTTCCAATATTATTCACCATCCCACTTAACCTCTAAGATTCCTCACTATCTCCACTATCCAAATTTGATAGATCCTCCACCATTGATCTCCAAATAAGGTTAATAGATCTCATCAACCAACAAAAGCTATAAATAGTGGGGTCCTCTCCATTGTAAACAAGCTTGAATCCTATATTGAATTTCTTCCATTTTGAAGAGCTAATCTTATATCAATGCCATCAAGTATCCAACCCAAACATTCATTTTTCAAGGAGAGGTGCTACCAAATCACCGAATGTGTCTCTAAATTATTTTTACAATTACATCAAATATAAGTAACATACAATCCAAGAAAGGAACAAATTTATCTTTTTAATATTCAAGGTATAATAATTTGTCTATTTACTCCTTTATTAGATAGATATTTAGAGGAAACATACTTAGATTAGGTAACATTTCAATTTGTTTGATTCATGTTAGTGAAAACTAATATATATTTCATGATGTTACAAGACTATATATTATAAATGTATACACTATTGCACACTAATAAATTCTTACATATTCTTCCAAATTTGGATATCTATCACTAAGATTAATTACTAAATATAATAATTAATGCATGTACACATAGTGAAGGATCATAATTTTATAATCACACTAGGTGGGAGAACTACATGTGGCTTGATTTCCCTCAAAGTATAATATAGACATAAACCAAGAATTATGCATGTGTGATTGGGGTATACTCAACCCATTAAACTTCCCCCCATTTTTGTAGGTTTATTTCCCCAACAAGCACATACAATGTTTCAAGGTGGCTGATTTATAGATTTGTGTGCATCATCAGGACTATAGATGGAAAACACAAATCAAACAAAGAAATCATAGGTGACTATATAAATATGGTTCCATATATTTAGGTAGGTTAATATTGACCAGTGATGTTAACTTGATCCTAAAAATTTTACCTAGTACAGGCATGGGAATAGTTCCAAAATCAAATGAACTAGAGGCTTGCTTATCTCTAATTTTCCATTCTAGAATACATTTATAATCAAATAGTCAACCAAAAAGGGTATGTTTCTTGATTTATTTAATACTTTCCATATTTAACATACACCCTTATCAAATAATAAGAATCAATCTCAATAATTTACATTCATATTTATTATTTAATTCCATATCTATTATCTAAATTCCATTTCAAATTTATATCTTAATTTCATTATGTTGAGATATTTTTTTACATAACCAACAATACGTAGAGGTTGTTAATCCTTGCCTATACTAAAAGGATGGGTTTATTGAAATAAAAACACCTTATCAAATTTATTTTTTACTATTTTAATCTTTTATAACTTAGCACATGTAAATCCTATGTTTGATTAAACGGATTGTTATCACTCAGAAGTGCACCTTTGCAAGAATGTGTGCCTATTCTCACTTCTGTTGATATAATGGAAAATATCTAATGTCTGTGTGAAATTATGTTGGATATAATATATTTATTAATGTATGTTTCCATTTTTTATATTCACCTACTTCTCTCTAAACTCTCTAATTCTATGCTTTCTTGATTGGGAAAAGGGTAAAAGGAACAATGCTCACGATAAAAATAAATATAAAAACTAAAAATTTGGGTGATGCACCAATGTAAAAGTAAATTATATAGATACTTGACATAATTTTGAGGCTAAATAAATTTCACACATTCACTTCATTCTCATAAAATTACTCTTGCATCATTATTTCACATAGAGTTCTTAACAAACACTCACACTAGCTTGGAAGGAATGAAGAGTGGTTGAATTCACTTCTAGATTAGGTAGAAATAAGACTTAAACACTTTATATGACCTAAAATAATTATTATTTTATGCATAAATGTGAAAAATTTAGACATAAACATAGTAAAATCAGTCATTCACTAAGTTACATCAATGAATATTAAACATACACTTCATGAATAACTTAAAAATGGAGAAAAATTTAGTGCTTTATTTACTTCAAAGGTGATGTAGTAAAAATTTTGGAAAAAAATTTTAAGAAAAAATCATAATATGATAATCTTCATTAAAAAATTAATATACATATATAAATTAAGAATAAAAAGAGGAGACAAATCAGCCATAAACTAGATGAGTCAACATGCTAACTCATTGTTCACTCTTATTTTAACTGAACTCCAACTCAACCTTAAACTCAAACCTAAACTTTTAATTTGATACATAGTAAATACATGATTTTAAATTTATATACTTGTAATATGTCATATTCATTAGAGATATGATCTTGTTTTAATTTTTGAAAAGTAAAATTTCAACATCCATGATTTGATGGTTGAGTCTTGAAGAGATCTTTGAGTATCTTTAGTTTACTCCTTTTGAACTTGCACTTATCTCCTTTTGATCATTGCATACATCTTAAAGTTTCAATTTAGTTAAATTTATTGCATCTTAGATTTTTAATTGACTTATATTTAATTTTAACTTGGAGTTTGACTTGAGATAACTTTCATGCATCTTGGAGTTTGACCTCAGTTATTTTCACTTGCATCTTGTATGCATGTTTCTTCTTTTGACTTTCTAAAATTAGCCCAAATGGGGGCATAGTAGGAGAGAAATTATATAATGTGTAAATTGTTTAAATATTCATGGAATATCCTTGATAAAAATGTATTTGGTAATGAACAAGACAACTCTCCATACTAGTTCTTATTGGACCTATACATCTTCTATGGTTTGACAAGTTTCTTGAATACACAATGAGAACCTAGAATTTGATGAATTTGAATTTTTTGGAAATAAAAGGGGTGTAAATATGATTTTAATATCATAAACATGGTATAAAATACATTAATACAAATTTTTAGCTCTAAATTCCACTTAAAACCTCCAAAAATGCTATTTTGTGCTCTTTAAGCCTCAAAACCCCCTGATTTAGATTAGGGGGTCTAAAATGAGTTACAAGCCTCACCAGAAACTCATCCTATTCTCATTTTATATTTATAAATTGAGAAGACCTAAAAAAATTATTATCTCTCAAAATCTTGACCAAAATACCAAAAAAATATTAACCAAAAAAGTGTACTACCTTGCACAAAATATAGACCTTGAGATGCACAAAACAAATTCAAAAAAGTGTTTCCTACTTGCACAAATTCATTTATGAAGGCCTGTAGGTCTAAATTTTGCTATTTTATTAAGTTTTATGAGGCATAAATACATAATTATTTTTTTATTAGTACCTATAATAACGCCTATCAGCAATAAAATCATTAGATATTCTCAAAAAATCATTTACACAACTCAAAAATTGCCTTTTCTGACTATCTCTCTTGCTTGCTTAAAAACCTGATACCTTTACCTTTACCTTTATCCTATTTTTCATTGAAATTTTGATTTATAAATTTTTATTAAATTAATTTAATCCCCATAATATCTCACATAAATTTTAATTTTCATCAAATAACTCAAAAATGTAAACATATTGCCTAAAATTGAGCTAGTGGGGTTTTAGAAGGGTTTTAAAACACCTTTCCTTCTTAATGATTGTTACTAAATTTAAGTAAATATAACCTAAAAAAACACATGTAATTTCTATCTAATATTGGATCCAATATTCACCTAATACCATTATAACCAACTCTTCTTATCCTTCATGTATTAAGCATTTTAAAATTGCCTTCACTAGCTTGCAACTAGCTAGTTTGAGGAATAAAAGAAACATTTGCCAAAATTTTGACATGTGAGTTGTTCCTAAGAATGGTTTTGGCCTGATTAAGGTTTTATAATATTTTTTACACTTTTTTTTAATCTTCACTCCATGAATGGAACCTTATTGAAAACATGCACATAAGCAACTTTGACCAATAGTGACAAAATTATCAACATTTATGGAGACTTTACTAGGATGTTTGCTTACTAAACACTCAAGACCAGTAGCTATATAAATTGTATTATGGAGTCATGAAAATATCACTAAATATAAAAACTAAAATTTTCCTCAATCAGCTACAAAACTCATGCATGAGCACTTATTGAATTAAAAAATATAACAACTACCAACTAAAAAATATGCAAGATAACACTTAAGGGAAATTAAAAATATAAAAATACTATGTAAAACAATAAAAAACCACATGTAACCAATAAAAAACCTCTTAGGGACTCTTCATGTGTTTTATAAATATGAGTAACAAGCTTTTGTTTAAGTGTGATTTTGGTTGGATCAACTCTTTTCCTGCTTGTCGAACTTGTTGGCTTGTCTCCAAGTGAATCAACCAAAGAAAACATATCTCTAATATAAAAAAACTCATCATGTAGATAAATAATCACCTCATGTTTATCTTAAACACTAGGAAGGCTTTTAAATGTAACCACATTATGATTCATAAGAATAGATGCAACTTCAGTCTCTAATAACTCACTAGAACATTGTTCTTAGACTTTTATGTCATCTTTAGATATGTCATCTTGATTTTAAAATTTTGTAAATTGCTTAATATATTCATAAAAACCTCCTGATCCTTAATTTTAGCTTATTAATCTTTACTTATTTCATGTATAGGGATGTTACTTTATGAAACCACTCTTACAATCTCACTAGCTACTACCATGTCATATTGAACATCTTCATGATAAACTTCTTAAAGTTAAATTTTAGTTACAATTTGATTTTTCTCCTCAAGGGATGAAATATGATATTATTATATGTCAAAATGAATCTTATTTGATCAACACAACTCTTGATCAACCTCTTTTGACAAATTCTTCTCTTCACCTAGATGTTCTTCTTTTTATTTCCATATAATAGGTCCTCCTTCAAAAAAGGAAATGGTGGGAGGGAAAGAGGTTTCACTTGGTGGCATAATAATATAGGGCATTATGGGTTGATATTGAATGGGATTTGGGATTGAATATGGATTAATAAGGCTTTGATATTTTGAATTAATAGTTTCATTCAATATTTATTTGAAAGATGGGAAATAAAATTGTGTTAGAGATGCTTCTTACTTCTCTTTCCACTCAAAAATCAACCTCTCACATTATGGTATGCCTTGATCTTCATGGATAAACTTAACTTTAGGAATTGGTGAAGGGATCAATAATCTTGGAAAACAATTTAGTTTGGCTTATACAATTTTCTCCATCTCTTTATTTTGGATTGGCATAGGAGAAGGCTCTATCTCAAGAGTAAGCATGACATACTTAGGGGTCTTGGTCCAAGAAGGTCCCCAAGATGGAATGGTCTCAGGCTCTAGGGAAAGAGTGAGTAAATATTTCATAAGCATAAGATATTTCATAGGATTATGAGTCCTAAAACTTTTAATTTTGAAGCAAGTAGACTCTCTTTAAATTTTAAGGGATTCTAGTTCTTGTTTCCTACTTAGGATTTTGGACTTAATTCTTTGTACTCTCATGGGTCGCTGCTTCATTTGTTATCTTGTACCCTTATTACATCTCTTAAATGGTTATATTTCTTGTTGATGTATATAGGCCTTATATACAAGTTATTATTGATTCCTATTTTATTCCTCTTCCCTATAAATCTCCACACATTATCTCTGAAAGTCAAATCTTATATCTTGCACACTTTTTTTCAAGTTGATTGGAAAGAACATGATTTTGCCAAGGTTGATTGTAAATATGAGTAGGGGTGAGAGGGGGTAAATATAATAATAATATGTATATCCTTATGTTCTAAGGATACATGAGGTGAATCCATAAATATGTTTATCTTGATATGAATGATATGAAAGTACAAAAGCTACATTTTCACAAAATAGAGGACTTAAATACATACCGATTGATACTCTTTAGGTACTTGGCCTACTTAAACCATATATATATATATATAACTTGGAGTCACTAGATGATGATTACTATAGTAATATGTTTTTTTCAACTTGATAAAACCAACACCAATATTTATCAATATTTTGTGTTATGGTCCCATCAGGTGTGCCAAAAACTATTATCACTCAGAAGTGCACCCCTGCAAGAATGTGTGCCTATTATCACTTATGTTGAATCAAAAGAAACTCTATAAGGTGATACTGACCTTATATTTGAGATAATATCTATATTAATTGCTGGTTATATTTGGTACACTCACCTAGTTATCTCTAAACTCTCTAATTATGTGCTTTCTTGACTGGAAAAAGGGTAAAAGGAGCAATGCTCAAACTGAAAATAAATATGAAAACTAGAAATTTGGGTGATGAACCAATTTAAAAATAAATTATGAAAATAATTTACACACTTTAATAAGATAAATAACTTTCACACATTCATTTCATTCTCATAAAATGCCTTTTGCATTAGTATTTCCCATAGAGGTCTTGACAAACACTCACATTAACTTGTAAGGAATGAACAATGGTTGAATTCACTTCCAGATTAGGTAGAAATTAGACTTAAACAATCTATATGACCTAAAATAATTACTATTTTCTGCATAAATTTGAAAATTTTAGACATAAACATAAGAAAATAAGTCATCTACTAAGTTATAACAATGAATATTAAACACACACTTTATGAACAGCTTCAAAATATAAGAAAAATTAGCTCTTTATTACTTAAAAGGTGGTGTAATAAAAAATTTGTTAGATTTTATGTAATCCAAAATAATAATCTCCTCATATTCACTCAAAAATTAGTATACATATATAAATTAAGAAAAGAGAGAGGAGACAAAGCAACCCTAAAATGAATGAGTCAACTAGTTAACTCATAGTTCACTCTTTTTTTAACTGAACTCCAACTCAACCTTTAACTCAAACCCAAACCTAAAAATTAATAAATATTAAATACATGAGTTTAAATATATATACTTGTAATATGGCATATAATTTAGAGAGATAATTTTGTTTGAATTTTAAAAAAAATCAAAGGTCAACATGCATGCTTTGATAGTTTAGTCTTGAAGAGATCTTTGACTATCTTCAATTTACTCATTTTGAACTTGCACTTAAATCCTTTTGATATTTCATGTATATTTAAGTTTTAATTAATTTACATTTATTTTATCTTTGAGTTTAACTTTAATTATCTTGACTTGTAACTTTATTTTATGCGTCTTGGAGTTTGACCTCAATTATCTTCTTGCATCTTGCATGCATGTTTCTTCTTTTGAATTTATAAAATTAAACAAAATTTGGGAATATTAGGAGATAAATTATTTCAATTTTAAATTTTTTAACTCTTCATGTAATATCCTTGATGAAAATTTATTTGGTGATGAACAATACAACTCTCCATACTAGTTCTTCTTGGACTTGTACATCTTTTGTGGTTCGACAAAATTCTTGAATGCATAATGAGAACCTATAAATTGAATTATTTTAATAAATAATGAGTTTAAATAGTATTTTTACATCATCACCCTTGTTTAACATACCTTCAAACAATTTTTTAGCTCCAAATTCCAATTACAACCTCTAAAAATGCCATTTTGTGCTTGTTAGGCCTCAAAAAACCTTGATTTGGATTAGGGGGTATAAAATGAGTTTAGAGACTCACCAAACACTCATAATATTCTCATTTTATATTTTTAAAAAAATTATAATTTTAAACATTTTAAAATATCTAAAAATATTCACCAAACTCTTAAACAAAAATTCACAAAAAGGTGTCTACTTGTTGCCCGCAGGGTGACTTGGAGATGTTTTTCAATGAGTTGAGATTATTTTGAATTTATTTAATTACATGAGCATGTATACATACCTATAAATTATTTATAAACCTTATCAATTCATTTTTCCCATTGGAAGTATTTGAAACACTCATTTCTAACTTCATTTGTGAGCAAATTAGTGGAAAAACCTTAATTTCCTTCATTAATAGACATGTGTTTTGACATTTTATCTCTAATCAGGTAAAATACAGAAATTAAATAATATTTAAACATTAAAATATATCAAAAAATACTTTTATGTCAAATTTTATAAAATTTCATTTAACAAAACTCAAAATCTGCACCTTTTAGTGTTTTCTAACTTGCATAAATTCATTTTTGAGTCCTTGTAGGTCTAAGTTTTACCATTTTATTAAGTTTTTATGAATCCTAAATACCTCATTATTTTTTAATTATAAAATTTATTAATTCCTCTCAATATTACAATCATTGGATATGCTCAAACAATCACTTAAACAACTCAAAAATTGTCTTTTCGTACTGTCTCTCTTGCTTGCTTAAAACCTTGATACATGTACATTTGCCTTTATCTATTTTTTGCATTGAAATTTTTATTTTAAAATGTGTATTAAGGTAATTTATTCAACATAATATCTCACAAAACTTTTCATTTTCATAAAATAACTCAAAAATGTAAGCAAATTGCCTAAAGCTAAGCCATTGAGGTTTTAGAAGGGTTTTAGAGCCCCTTACCTTTCTAAAAATTGTTCATAAAGTTAAGAACCTATAACCTAAAATAAATGAATGTAATATTTATTTAATAATGGAAAAAATATTTCACTAACACCATTATAACCATCTATTCTTCTCCTCGACGTATCAAGCATTTGAAAATTGCCTTCACTAGTTTGTAACTAGCTAGTTTGAGGAATAGAAGAAACATCTACCAAAATTTTGACCTGTGAGTTATTCCTAAGCATGGTTTTGTCATTATTAAGGTTGTATTATTTTTTTGATACATTTTTCTAATCTTCAATCCATGAATTGATTCTTCTTGAAAACTTACACATAAGCAAATTTGACCAATGGTGATAAAATTGTTGACAACGCTGAGTAGACTAAATTAGGTAAATAATATGCAATAAATACATCCATTAATTTATTATATAATTGACTAGATTTATTTATTTTTTAAATATTAATAAATATTAAAATTAAATACTTAGCTATAAATCATATTATATGGTAAATCTTAGTCCTAGAAACTGATATAAAAATTTGTATGAGTGTCATAAACTAGATCCCTATGTTAGAACCCATCTTGGATAGTAGTTCCATTATTGGGTAGTAACACCATTATTGGTAAAGTGGTGGTAGTTTCCTAATATTGGTATTAGTGTCCTCTATGTATAACTTTCTTGAGCTTTTGGGTGCACCTATGTTTGGATATTTGGGGTATGTTCTTGTGTACACAAGTTGTGAAACCCTATATTATGCTTATAATAATTGATGTGTTATAAAAACCCTAATACTCCATACAACTAGGCCAAGAGATAAAAAGTGTGTTCAATAGTAAGGTATACTGGACATCCTCAACACCCCACTATGAAGAGAGTTACCTACATACCAATACTTTGAGGGATCAAACCCGATTTAGTTCTCCCCACCTAAGTGGTGGTGCAATTGCAATTGATGCTAGTATGATAGTCTCCTTGAGTTACTTGAATGTTTTTGAGACTTGAAATGTGGAAAATATAATCTTAGGGTTATTCTAGATGGTAGTATGCAAAATTAGGGTATAATAGGGATTGATAATATCAATTATACTCAACTTATTCTGTGTTTGAATGTGTATATTTCATCTAATTTCCATCTAGTGGAAATAAGGATAAAATTCATGTATATACACTATTTTTTTTCTTATGTATATGATAAAATATATATAGGATAACATTAAGAGGATTTAGTTTTTAAAATATATCCATTTGGGAAAATCTAAGGCAAATGACATTAGCACCATTTTAGGGATACTAGCACCACATGGCATTAGTGTCCTTATTATGGTGCTAATGTCCAACTGATAGAAAAATAGGCACATAGGGCCAAGATTTGGAAATAAGGGTCTAAGACTGATTTGGATATGACCAAGGATGTTTTTTGCCTAAACGAATGTTGGATAAGTGTGATAATATGCTCTAGGATAGGTCTAGTGATAAGATAGGGATAGGTAGTCTCAAGTATCACTCTTAGAACTCAAATACCACTTTTGGGTGATTAACTTCACCCCCCCCCCCTGATTCTATAAATTTATCAAAGTGAAATGACTAGGATAAGTAAAAAAACTTTATCTAGGCTTACCTAGGAAGTGAAGCCCATGAAGCTGAGTTTGAGTATGTGAAACATGTTTTAATGCATGTCCTTTAAATGAAACATGTATAAATTAGTCCTTACTTAAGAGATATAAAAATAAAAAGACTAAACTGAGTAAGGAATTGAAACTAATTAAAGGTATATTAAGGAGGAAAGTAATGAATAAACCTCACTAGGTATATGAACCACTAAATGAACCTAGTGACAACCTGTGTGTGTGTGCAAGTATATAATGATCAATTAATGAATAGCTTGGATTGAGATAATAGCTTTATCAATACTTATGTATGGGTAGCTTAATAACTCAATCCAATTTTGACTCCATCATTTCCCACCCCTACTTGGTGGATCATGACCTATAAATAGCTTGGATTAGACTAATAGTATGTCCAACCCTCTAATGTGGGTGTATCAAGAATTTAAGTATTTTATGACTCCATCATTAAATACCCATGTGTATTATATACATATAAAACTAAACTATGCAAAGTAATATAAATATATAATTTATTATATTTAACTGTGTATGTCAACTTTGTGTCCACTCGGGCATATTAGGTGACTCTAGGCCACTCGAGAATGCCAACCACTATAGATGGAGTAAGGCATGAAACTAGTGTGAAACCTATAATATGATGTTAGGTGTATACAACATAGATAATGACATGGAAATTGTCCTTCCATCTAATCTATTGGTATGTAATTGATCATACATAAACAATGTACCACATGCATGCTCCCAAATATGACATTTGAGCATATGGATTTTAAACTGAGTTGTAATAAATTGCATCTAGGTATATAAATTAAATATGGGAATAGTCATTTCATGCATGATTCCACTAATATAAGTAAACTAATATGAATCTAAGATGAACTAGTATTAACTTGAGAAAAAATTGAGCATAATAAATAAACTGGTACCTAAATCTATGCAAACTTGTATTGTACATATTGTACTGTTCTAGCTAATCTATGTTTTTTTAAACTAAGGCTATTATATAGTAGTAATATATCTTGGATAGTAGTGACATGTGGTGCTAATGTCCTTCTAGTCTAAATTTTGTGTTACTATACTGGTTTTTGAGTCACTATTTTCCCGCTATGTTTATCTATGTCTAATTTTCTATAGCTAAGCATGAGTGGTAAAAATGTATTGTGAATGCAAAATAGGAGCCTGATCTTTGTGACAAAGCCATGTGAATTCCCCCTTTTTTTAATTGAGTTTTTGAACCTCTGCAATAACTATCCTAAAAAAAAAGCTCAAAAAAATGTGTGTTAGCCAGAGCATATATGATAACTGCATGATAATCTAATATAATATCCATACATAACATCATAATGTAAGATTATCTAAGCATAAGTTTGTAATGTAAGATGTATGTCATGTCTAAAATTCAAAAGGGTGCCAAGATATATATAACAATATATGTAACATGCAATTTGAGTAAAATAGGGCAGTTACCTAGGGGGATAAGGCATGATGTCCATCATGACACCCAAGTAGGGAGGTTAGATGCATGAGGTCCCTCATGGAATTGATAACTAGTCTATGTACCAAGCAAAGACAAGTGTCATGGATAGGCTGCATATAAAAAAGCATACATATAAAACACATGAGGCACACAAAGTAGGACAAGGGGATAAAATACAAGGGACATGGGCACATGTCATTAAATTTGAGAAAATAAAACATACAAAGACATGTTCAAATGTCCACATACGCAAGTAACAAGCAAGTAGGATTAAAGTCACATAGAAGGACATATTTAAATATCCACATACACAATCAAGAAATCACACATAAGTACATGGGCAAATGTCCAAAGTATACATACTATGAATAGAAGTGGTGTAGAGCAAAAGAATAATGGCATATTTAAATTCACTCAAATAGAAGAAGCATATAAATAAAATCAAGTATAAACTAGGTAAGTTATAAATGAAATTATGTATGAATATGTAATACAAATTTGTGTAAGAGTTAGAATGTATATATACTGATTCTAAAGTAGTAATAAATAATAAAAATTTTGAGTAAGAGTAGCTTGATCAATATCAAGATATAACAATGCTAAACCTGGGATGTAGAGTATATAAAGATAAAACCTGGTAATCAAAACTATATAGGTTCACCAAAGTGGGTGAATGTGTCAAGTGAAGACCCATGTATTAGTGATTGTTCTCCCATTGGGTAGATAATAACATGTTTGGATTGGTTTAGTGGACCTAAGTCCTATAAAACATCAATAAACACTCATAAATATCAATTGAAGAATGTATGCATGATAAAAATGACTATACTAAGATAGCTAGCATATGTAGTGTGGAAAATATAAGAATGTAAACATAACAATGCATATAGTCTATAATTTTGTGTTTTTTGAGTAATTATTTGAATGTTTTTATGTTTTTAACATGTTATATTATTTTTTTATTTTATGTAAATAAGCTATGTACATGAAACATGAAAAATAACTATGTACAAGAATCAATAGAGAAGTAAAGTATATACAAGAAGATAAAACAATATCAACTAATGAGTCTCATTAAAGACTTAATATCACTATGACCTATGTCAAATAAGATAATTATGATGTGTGTGTTATGGGAAATGGAAACTATGGTCCCATAATTTGTTATACTGAGTGATCTATATATGCATATGTATCTACCTGTGTAGTGGTAATAGGAATATATGGAATTGACTGTGGTGTCATGTGAATTATTGGGGTTTTAAGAACCCATCTATTATAAGAAGATATAGGTGACATAGGTTCCCTATGTTGAGAACCTTGAGAATATAATAATATTAATCTTATCAAAAAGTATGGGGAGGAATGCCCTCTAGAATGTATAACATATCTTTGATGCAGGGGTCTCTCTAATAATGGTCTCCATATGAGAGTATGCATATGTGTTAATACTCTAGGATTAGACCTTGTCTATGTTGCTGTCTCTATTAAAATTTGTGGTATATTAATAGGAATCATGCTATGAGATATAAATTATAACCATTTTATATCTAAGAACTATGTTGTAACTATAACTAGTAACTATGTTGTAACTACTTGTGGAATATGTAGAGGATACTCATATGGAAGACCCTAAACTTTGACCACCTAATTTGCATATATATATATATATATATATATATATGTTAAGCGTCTATATACTATAGATGAGATAGATCATAGATATTTTATCCATGGCCTACCCAATAAATTATAAAACATACTTTCACTAAATACTACTAAGAAAAGAGTGGCCACATGTGTTGGTACAACCTGTAATGGAAGTACAATCTCCCTGATGGAGCTCTAAAAGTGACCACTAAACCCATTGATAATCATGTGTGTAGGGAATATATCCTACTATGAATATCCTTTTAGTGGCCAAAATTACACTGGATCAATTGGGCCCTTTTCAATTGAAAATTCCCAAGTCCTTAGCCCAACCTCCATCTCCAAGTGCTCCTTTAAAAGGTCAAGTTCATGTGAAAATTGACTAAGTCCTAATTTGGTATTTATTTGGCATATGTGTCTTTCCCTTAGAATTTGTCAAGATTCTTACGTGAACATAATGTCTGATGGAAATAAGTCTTTGAGATTTTTGTCTCAGATAAAACTTTTGAAGACTTATTTCCATCGAACATTTTTTCTGTTACAAAAGGTCTAAATAAATTCAAAGCCCTATTTGTTTCAAACTTTTTATCCATGGAAAAAAAATTGTAGGTCCATTTGTTTCAAAAAATTTGTCCATGGTAAAAAGTTTGAAGGGTAATTTTCCTTCAGGCATTTTTCCCACGTTAAAAATCTAGATAAAAGTCCATTTCTTTCGATGAAAGTGTAAAGCCCATTTCTCTCAGACATTTTATCCACTACAAAAAATCCAAAAGAATTGCATTATGTCAAGAAAAAGTCAATTCCTTATTTATTTTGAACTTTTTGTTCATATCAAAAAAATTGAAGGGCACTTACCCTTTGGGCATTTATCTCACATCAAAAATCCTGACAAAAGTCATTCCTTTGGTAAAAGTTCAAAAGTCCAAATTCCTTTGACAAAAGTACAAAGGTCTAATTTCTTTGACAAAAGAGCTAAGTCCAATTCCTTAGAAAAAATGAAAAGATCAATTTATTCAAGGAAATTATTTTGGACAAAATGTCCAAAACAATTATCCTAATGAAGATGAAAATCTAAAGGCTAAATTCTCATGGGCATTTTGTCTATGATAAAAGGTATGATAAACTTCAAATCTCTCAGGAAAAGTGTGAAGTCAAAATTCTTCATGGAAATTATCTTGAACATTTTGTCTAAGATAATTGTTTTGACAAAATTCTAAAGATAGATTATTCCAAAAGAACTGTTATGAAATAAAATTCTCAAAGACCAAAGGGCTAATGAAAGTAAGAATTCTGAAGATAAAAGATCTAATAAGAAAAGCCCCAAATAAATTTTCTCAAATTATAGGTATGATTGTCTCATAGACATCCTTTGATAGGAACATGAGCATCAAATTTAGGCCCCATGAAGTAGCTATTTAATTTTAAAAAGAGTCAGATCCAACAATATGTATTTACACTAATTAAGATGATCCGATGGTGTATAAAAGAACTCAAAGTTTCAGCAAATCCCCAAGAAAAACATAAGCATGAGAAGTGTTGAGCTCATGGGGCATGATTTAAAAGGAAAAAATCATGCTCAATCCCATAGGTTATAATCTGATGATGTGTATTTGATTAGATGAAAATATCTAATGGTACGAGAGCATAGTTTAAAATTCAATACATGGTCACAGGCCAAATACTGAGCACATTCTGGAAGATCAGTGATACATGTTCTAGTGTACATAATTTGATCTACAATGTGTATTAAGTCAAGAATTTTCAATAAAGCTTAGAATGAATACAAGACCTCCACTTGGAAAGAGAATGTTAGCCTGATAGGATTGATAGAGCATGATGTAGAGATCCTACAAAGCTACCAAGTGGCACCATTTTGGTATAAGACCTATAGACAACCAATATAATTCAATCTTTAAGATCAAGATTAATGGCATGTGCTTGCTCAAGTGAGTAGATCTAATGGTGTGAGATAAGATGGACTTTTCAAAGGGATCAAAACTAGTAAGAGAGTGACACGTGCCTAGATTAGAGCCAATGAATTGGCCTAGTTAGTTTTAATCTATGTGGGTGCCCAATTGGATCTAATGTGGCATGCCAAATGTCAAAATGTGGTGAACTATGGCATTTTGAGAAGCTAAAATTGATTATTATTCTATGGATATGCAGAAATTTAAAGCACAAAGAGGGGTCTGTGGGCCATTCCAGAAGCATATTTTCCAAATGGTCATGGATATTTTCTATTTTCACCATAGTTGGAGTGTTCCAAATGCAATCATCATAAGGTAATGGGTTTTCCTTGGCATACACAAAGGGGAGGATTTATATCCATAAGTTTCCATGATTTGAAAAATGTATTGGTACGAGAGCATCTTCAGATGGTTACACATGAGGAAAAATTCCATTTGTCTCCTCAAACAATTTCTTCCCTCCAATTATGTGGGTAATAGGTCAAAATAATCTCCAAGTGGTTGCATATGATAACAAATTATTGTTTGGGCCTCCACCATATAGTTTACCATCCCAATCATGAATTCATTAACATATTCATTCAAAATATCAAAGGCTTTTTACAAATCTTCATCATTCCTTATAAAGGTAGTTGTAACAATGATTCTTTTCTTATAAGTGGATGAGGATCTCAGGCATGGTAAAGGGCATATTCCAACTAGAAGTATCTTGGTGGACTTGAAGGCTTGTTCTATAATTTTACAAATTGTGACCCACAATCCTAGATTTAAAATGTATAAATAAAATGTTTATCTTTTATTCAAGGGGTTGGTTGGCCATTGTGTTATTCCATGTCTTCCTTAGTATAGACTCTTCCACATTTTGGGATCATTTTTATGTGCATTTTATCTCTTTTGCTAAGGTGGTTGTAGTTTTACAATCATTAGCAAGATCTGAGAGCATCTCTATATGTCTCCCTTATCCAACATGGAGCAAATCCACCATGTTTGTCCCCATGGCATCATTTTGAAACATTTTTGTATGTAATATTTTCTTGAAAAGTTAATGAAAACACTTGTGGTTCTCTACTATTTTCTATTGATAAAGTGCAGTAATATATTTTTTAAATGATATCGATTAGATATCTTATTCTATGATCATTAATGGTTGTTAGCTTGGGCTTATATTTAGATTATAAATCCCTCTTTGTGTTATTTTTGGAAATATGTTATTGAATAAATTTTTGGGGCACCCTAGGTTATATATTTGATGGGAAAATGCAAATCACTCCTAGTAGTTCCTTTAGCTTGCATCTAAGTTTTTTACATCTTTTCAATAGGTGATATCATGAATATTGAAAGAATCCCTACTGCTTGAAGACCACTAGCACACCACCCTCATTTATTTAACTTGTCTTACTCTATCTTACCCTAAAAATAATACACTTAGTTACATATTATGAGTGTTATTTGCCTGTAGATGCATAAGATATTGCATAATTAAAATGTGTTTATGTATTGTGTTTTAAATCCCAATATTGTAGTCTTTTATTCAACTCCTATGGTTGAAAATTTATTTATAATTAAGGTTGAAATCACTTTCAAATCTATCTTTAGTATCTTGTATCTCACTTAAAACATTTTCTCATTCTATGTGACAACCCTTCTCGGGTGGAGTGAGCAACTTTGGTTATGTTCTGGTCAGACCTAGACCTTTGTGTTGATAATCCAGATGGAGGTTGAATTATAGAATCTCTCCATGTAATAAATTTACCTTGTAGGTCCTCTAACCTTGGTTCATGTAGAGCCAAAAGTAGCATGGAGCTGACCATACCCTCTGTAGGTGCCTCTTAGTCATTTTTTTCATCTGATCTAATAAAAAATTATAGATGCATAAGCTTAATAGAAAAAATTTCAAGACATTTTTTCACATTCTAGATGATAAACCCTTCCTTGAATACGAAGACATGTTAATAGGTTTTTCATCATTTCTTACCATTTTATCTCAAGTGTGTAAGGCCAAGCATAAGAGGTATACAAATGAGAACCAACACTCTTCTGGTGACATTATCAGGTATTAAATTAAAATCTTGGTTTCTTGTGTATTGTTGGGGACTCTTGTAGAGAGTTGTAGATATTTCATGTTCTGAAGTTCTCTATTGTTATAGCACTAAAGTGACTATCTTGGCTATCAACACCATAACACTCCTCTAGGGATGTGCTAGGAATTCTTGAGGCTTGATAATTGACTTCTACTGAGTTCATTACAAAGAGCTAAAAATATTACATGTTAAAAGGTGCTTTCTACCCTTTTGAACACATTTTGAATATTTTGGTGTCTTTAATTTTATCTCATTAAGCTTCATCAAGTTTGATTTTAGCATGTATCACAATAGTGTGTTAACTATTATATTCTAAAAAAATTATTCTAGTGATGACTCTAATTTTATCATCTATTTTAAAGTAAGATCAGTGCCTATTTTGAATATCTTCATTTCAGCTTTGAGTATTCTTTCTCTTGCTTGCAAATCTGGAAGGATTGAGATCATCCTTCGAAGTGACTCACCCAAACAACATGTCCAACCCCTAAGATTTCATCAAAGATGAAGGAGACAAGTGTGGAGGCCAGAATGGAAGTGCCTGATCTATTAAGTATGAAGGTAAATGTTGAGAATTTTGATTTTGACATTGATTGGTGTGAAAAGTGATTCATCCCACATCCCCCATGTGATACTACTAAATAAATTAATGAAGATTCAGATGAACCTAGAGATGAGTCACCAAAATATGAGATTTTTACGTTCAATTATCAAGACCCTCCATGGGAGTTTTTTTCCTCCATAGAAATGATGATTTCTACTAATGTAGTTCAATTTTGGAGTGCAATCAATAAGGTATGTGTCCCAATGTATGAATTTTATTATGATGATAGAATGACATAAGCACATAAGTTACCTAATTATGATGCAATCAAACATCCAAAGTGTGCTTTGAAATAAGTGTTATATAGGGATGTAGCATTGGGTAGCTCTATTGGGAATATGGACATTTTTAAACAACCACTTGTTCTTGATGTTGGGTTTGACAATGAAGGTGTTGCTTGGAGAATTCCATTTGATGAGGATGGGGTTATTCATGCCCCTAAGGATGAATTTTTTAGACTTCTTCCAAGTAGTACTTCAAGTGCACGAATGAAATTATTCATCCTATTGCACTTTTACTTATTACACATTTGATTGCAGCTAAGAAGCAAGTTTATTTATAGCTACTGAAAAGGTACCAAGATATTATAGTGTGGTCTTATCCAGATTTGAGATAGTGCAAAGAGGATTTACTTTAATGTCTCATCATATCACATCTTAGCAGTAGATATTTTAGGCAAGTATAGAGATGGGTTTACTTCATCTTGGCCACCAAGCTATTGGAAAAGTTTAATAGATTGAGGTATGGTATAATTCTAGAGATTACAGATAATGGCAAGCATCTAAAGCATTTCCTCAACTGAGTCTGGATAATGTACATATTGTATAGTGTTTTTTTTAGCTTTATCCTTTCATTACTTTTTTGTCCCTCTACTTTAGGCCTTATTTGTATAGTTTCCTTTCATGTTTTTTATCATGTGTTCATTTCTTGATCCTTATAATATATTTTTGTTAAGTCTACCTTATTTTGTTGAGCCTTCATGAGTATTGTTGATAAAATGTTAAGTCTTGACTCAATGAACCAATGGATTGGCACCTGGTCTTGTGTTTTGTGGTTCTTTGCACACCTGTAGGGGGTATACATCCCCAAGAGAGAGACAATGATAGTTTCCAAAATTGCACTTAAGTGATTGGGCCCTTATCAAGTTAAAATTCCCAAGTCCTTATACCAACTTCCATCTCCAAGTGTTCCTTTGAAAGGTCAAGTTAATGTGAAAATTGGCTAAGTCCTAATTTGGTCTTTGCTTGGCATATGTGTCTTTCCCTTAGACTTTTCTAGGCTTTTTGTGTGAACACAATGTCTGAAGGAAATAGGTCTTTGGGATTTTTGTCTCAAATAAAAAGTATAAAGACTTATTTCTATTATACATTTTATCCATTATAAAAGGTCTAAATAAATTCAAAGCCCTATTTGTTTTACACTTTCTATCCATGACAAAAAGTTTGAAGGGTACTTTTCCTTTGGGTATTTTTCCTACAACAAAAATCCTGATAAAAAACCATTTCTTTAGGTGAAAGTGTAAGTCCCATTTCTGTCAGACATTTTGTCTACTACAAAAAAATTGAAAGAGTTACATTATGTTGGGAAAAAGTTAAGTCCTTATTTGTTTCATACTTTTTATCCACTAAAAAAAGTCTAAAGGGTACTTAACCTTTGGGCATTTTTCTCATGATAAAAATCCCAACAAAAGTCATTCCTTTGGCAAAAGTGTAAAAGTTAAAACTCCTTTGATAAAAGTGCAAAGGTATAATTTCTTCGGTAAAAGAGCTAAGTCCAATTCCTTTATAAAAAATGCAAAGATCAATTTCTTCATGGAAATTATTTTAGACAAAATGTTTGAAAAAATTATCCTAATGAAGATGAAAATTTGAAATCTAAATTCTTGTGGGCATTTTATCCATGATAAAAGGTCTGATAAAGTTCAAATCTCTCAAGAAAAGTGTGAAGTAAAAATTCTTCAGAGAAATTATCTCAAACATTTTATCTAAGAAAATTATCCTAATGGAATGTCAAATCCATATTGTTGTGAAACAAAAGTCCCAAATCCCAAAAGGTCGATGAAAATAGGAATGTTGAAGACAAAAGATCTAATAGGCAAAGTCCTAAAGAAATTTGCTCAAATTACAGGTATGATGGTCTCATGAACATATTTTGATAGATGTGTGGGCATCAAATTTAGGCCCCATGAAGTAGAAATTTGATTTCAAAAGGAGGAAAATCTAATGGCATGAGTTTATGCAAAGCATGATGATCTGATAGTGCACAAAAGATATCAAAGTTATAGCAAAACCTCAGGATAAGTGTAGGCATGATAAGTGTCAAGCTTATGGGGCATGATTCAAAAGGAAAAAATCATACTCAATCTCATGGATTATAATCTGATGATGCATGTTTGATCAGATGAAAAGATCTTATGGCACAAGAACATAGTTGAAAATTCAATGCATAGTCACTAGCTAAAGATTGAGCACATTTCCAGAGATCGATGATGCACATTCAAGTGTACATAAACTAATCTATGGCATCTATTAAGACAAGACTTTTTAACAAAGCCTAGAATGAACATGGGATAGCCACTTGGCAAGAGAATGTTAACCTAATAGGATTGATAGAGTAGGATACATAGAGCCCATGAAGCTATCAAGTGACACCATTTAGATATAAGACCTATAAAAAACTAATGGTGTTTGAACCTTTGGATTAAGATTAATGGCACATTCTTGCTCAGGCAAGTAAATCTAATGGTGTGAACTAAGATGGACTTTTCAAAGGGCTCAGGACTAATAAAAGAGTAATATGTGCCCGTATTAGATCCAATGAATCAAATTGGTCAATTTTAAGCTATGCGAGTGCCCAATTGGATCTAATGTGGCATGTTAAATGTAAAAATGTGGTGAATTATGGTGTACTAAAGAGATAAAATTGATTATTCTTCTATAGATGGGTGGAAATTCAAAGCATAAAGAGGGGTCTATGGGCCATTCCAAAAGCATATTTTCCAAATGGTTGTGGATCTTTTCTATTTTCACCATAGTTGGAGTGTTCCAACTGAAATCATGATAAGGTAATGGACTTTCCTTGGCATGCACAAAGGGGAGGATTTCTATCGAGAAGCTTTCACGATTTGAAAAATTGATTGGCAAGAGAGAATTTCTAGATGGTTACACATGAAGACAAATTCTATTTGGCTCCTCAAATGATTTCTTTCCTCTAATTGTCTAGATAAAAGTTCAAAAGCATCTCCAGGTGGTTGCATATGATAACAAATTGTTATCTGGGCCTCCACCATGTAGTTTATTGTCCTGATCATGAATTCATTGACATCTTCAATCAAAAGATCATTGATGCATGTATTTTATCTCTCTTAATAAGGTGGTTGTAGTTATACATCCATTAGCAAGCTCTGAGAGCATCTCTATATGTTTCCCCTATCCAACATGGAGCAAATCCACCATGCTTGTCCCCATGGTAACATTTTGAAACATTGGTGTATGTAATATTTTATTACAAAGTTAATGAAAATGCTTGTGGTTTTTTATTATTTTATACTGATGAAGTGTATTAATATGTTTTGCAAATGTTATTGGTTGGATATATTATATTATGCTCATTACTGGTTGTCATTTTGGGCTTAGATTTAGATTATAAATCCCTTTCTATGTTATGTCTAAAAATATGTTGTTGTATAACTTGTTAGAGTACCCTAGGTTTATGGATTTGATGGGAATAGGAAAATCACTCATGGTAGTTCCATTAGCTTGCATCTAGGTTTTTTGTATCTTTACAATAGGTGATGTCATGAATGTTGAAAGAATCCCTATTATTTGAAGACCACCAACACACCACCCTCCTTTTTATTAATATTTAACTTATCCTACCCTATGTTACCCTACAAATAATAAACTCAGTTACATATTATGAGTGTTATTTACCTATAGATGCATAAGATATTACATAATTAACATGTGTATACATTTTATGTTTTAAATCCTAGCATTGCAGTCTTTTATTCAAACCCTATAGTTGAAAATTTATTTAGAATGAAGGTTGTAATCACTTTAAAATTTGACTTTAGTAGCTTTTATCCAACTTAAAACATTTGTTTATTTAGTTTGGCAACCCTTCATAGGTAGAATGATCAAGTTTGGTTGTGTTTGGTCAGACCTGCACCTTTGTGCTGATAATCCCTATGGAGGTTAAATTATAGAATCTCTCCATGTAAGTGATCTACCTTGTAGGTCCTCTCACCTTGTTTCAAGTAGATCCATAAGTAGTAGGGAGCTAACCATACCCTCTATAGTTTCCTCTTAGTCATTTTTTACATCTGATCCATTTTAGATGCTAAACCCTTCCTTGGCTATGATGACACACTAGTAGGTTTTTCATCATTGCTTACCATTTTCTCTCAAGTGTGAAAGGTTGAGCATAAGAGGTGTAAAACTAAGAACCAACATACCTAAATTTATACAAAAGTTTCATAATACACATGTTAATGCTTAAACTGTTATCAATCATAACACTTTGGATAGGATGATGATCTATGTGTGCTTGTAAAAAGAGTGTGTGTAAACTTGTATCATCATCAACAATCTTCTGATCTGAGCAGGTGATGATTGGTCTAGCTAAAATTATAGTGTGATACATACAAATGATATTATATAATGGGTGTGCCTCCTTTGTAATAGTATTATATGAAGCTGATGGTGGATGTGCATGATATGTGTAGTGAACACCTAAAGCGATCCCTACCTCATTTGATGTGTGCTATGTAAATAGATTTGAGAATATATTTAATTCCTTAGCTTTTATTTTATATAATTTTGGTGCCTCTATAGGTGTTCCTATATTGATAATGTTATCCTAAATAAAATCTCGTATCATATGTTTTAGGCTTATGTATTTATTTATCGTATGGCCTGGTGCCCTATGATACTCTTAAAATGTATTAGAATCATAACTCTTTGGAAGAGGCCATGTCATATCAACCTCTTTTATGGGAGGGAGAGAGATAACATTTCATTCTAAATTTTTTTGTAAAACCCGTGTTGGTGAGGCTAAAAGGTTGTTTGTTACATATTGATTCCTTTCTAGGATTGATAACCTACTGATTAGTGGATTTTATGGTTATTGATTGGTTAATTAATATTTTAATAGGTTCTATTTTATATACTTATGTATGTATAGTTATATATTGGTTATTTACATGATCATTAACTTATTGAGTTAGTTGTACTTTAATGTTATGTACATGGTAATCATGATTATTTATTTCATTAAAAAAATATGTTATGAATTTTATCTTGATTCAGGGTAACTACCTTATTATTCTAAGGTGGATGCAGGATAGATTCCCTCCCTCAAACTAAGATGGAGGGAGAGCATCATCAGAGAGGGTGGAGTATATGGAGGCATTGGGGGATGATATAATGAAAACTAAGAACCCAGCAAACACCACAAACAATAGAATCTCCTTATATTCATTGTTTGATATAGATAGCTTGTAGTTGCTTTCAGTTATGATAATGGTTGTTTCATTTGAATATGGTTTCATGTTTGAAATTATAATATTATATTTCTTATATGAATTTCCTACTTATCTCATTTGATGTGATTATGTTGCTTAAACTCATTCTTTGGAATTTGTGAGTGTCCTTGTGATATAAAGTATAATATGTTGTCTTGAGAAGTGGTGTCTTGTTTATAAGATACATTGTTATAGAGATAGGGGAAATAATTGTTTTATTTGTTAATTAATTATTAAATTTAATAATTTAAAAAGTGTGGGTTATGATGTAATTTGGCATGATCTTTGTATTAATTCAATGTTATAATTTTTAAATTACTATTGTTATTATAACATTTAAATGGTTATTGCAAAGTCAATTTTACCATTCATAATTATTGAAAGGATTATTTTTATAATGTCTAAAGTTAATGAAGTTAGGGCTTGTTTTGGTGTTGACTTATGTTAGTTGTGATATTATGTAAAACATGCACTTGTTTGGTATTTTGCTTAGTAAAAATGTTGAGTTTTAACTATTATACGGCTAGTTGGTTTTCATGTAAACACTTATTTTTAGAGCTCATTATGATCATAGTGAGTTATGGAAGAGATATTGTAAGGTTTGGTTAGCATGGAATTATCATGCAGGCATATAAAAGGGAGAGGAAGTTATGCTTCGGGGAACATGATAGACATAGGAATAGAAAAATGAAGAAATCAAAGGGGTTAAAAGAAGTTTTGGAAAAGCATTAACAATTGGAAAGCCATGACTTATTTTACCAAGTAGGATTATTGGTTAAATTCATTGTTTCATTAAATGAATTAAATCAATGAATCTAGTAAAATCCTATAGGGTTTACATTTTTCATTTGTCTAAAATGATAAAAAAAAATCTAGGGTTATATACCTAGCATTGGGGATGGCTCAACCATCCACAAAGCCAAATATATGACTATGTAAACCCTAGTCAAATCGCCTCATTACCAAAACAATATTTTGTGTTATTTACAAAAAAAAAATTAGAATTAGTTGTGTAAACAATTTTAGTTAAATTCTTGAAAGTATAAAACCCTGCTATAGATACCAAGGTAGATTTGTTATCAAGTGGAATTAATAGTTAAGTTTAAATTTAAATCTGGGTTTTAGTTAAGTTCAACCTTCAAAAAATTATATTGAATTATTCCTATCCATATACATATATAATGGGTAGTTTTTATGTTTAAAATTAAGGCAACAGTTTATATAAATAAACCAGGTTAGGATAAGGTTGGGTACATAAGGTTAAACTCAGTATTTTAAAACTAGTGTCAGCTCATTTTTAGGGCACGACTGAGTAGATGTTAGTATGGCATGAAAAATAATTATGGAATAAAATAGTAATAGGACTAGTTAAATTCATTTTATGAAGTTTGAGTTTATCAATGTCCATTCTACAATATAAATATACATAAGTATATTTATGATTATCATGGCACATGGATGAGTTTTCCATGACCTGACAATATGCATATATATATTTATATATATACACTGTGAACTAGTACACAGTTTTTTTAATTACATATATAATTATGTTTATAATGTGATTGAACCGAAGAAATCTTTGTGGTGAATAACATGTTCTCCTTTTTAAGATTAAATTCATATTGTATTTGAAGCCTATGGGAATTCGATATGGATATTATTAGTTGACTAAGAAATTCATTTTAGTTTTTTATTCGAGTTCAAATTTTGGTGTGAATGAGAAATTAGATAAAATCTACAAGTATAAATATTTTTGTGTAAATCTGAAGTTTGCATTTACATTTATATTAAATTAAACTTGAAATGACCTCTTACAATCCTGTAGAAGTGAAAATGTTTATATCCATTTATAGATATTTTTTAATATATTTATATATAGATGTGATCGGGTCTATTAATGACCATGTGCTATATAAGGTATTTAGTTTGGATTGTGAGTTGGTTTGAAATTAATCACAGCTATATAACTAGAGTTTAATCTTTGTTTGATAGAAAATAATTTAATTTAGTAATATGGCTGAGTATTCAAACATGCATATATTTATATGTGATATTTGTAAATCATTGATAGATTATTATTCCAAATCAAGTTTTCCATATTTAGATATGCATATTCTATTGAATGAGTAAACATGTTCTATGATATGGTGAATAATTATAGTGTTGTGTTTGTATATGAATCTATGTACATATATGTGATACTCTTAATTTATTGACATAATACTCTTCTAATTAAGAGTATACCATATATATTCATGCATATATTAATTGATAATTAAATAATCATATGTATTATTTAGAGAGGTATAAATTCTTTGTTTACTTACCTTTATAAGGTTGAACTTAGAAGTGAATTTAAGGAATTTAGGGAACTTCTAGATATGTAGTATTTGAGAATATTTAGCTCAATCCATTTAGCTTTGACTTGTTTTATGAATAATTTAATTATACAATTGGGAAATAGAAATAAAATGGTTTTTGAATGAGCTATCAATTATTGATATCATTGTCTAGCTACTTAAATCTTACTTAAATGGTATGACTATTTAAAAATCTATTTACATAGCTAGTAGCATGCTATAAATAAATTAGATGTTTAAAACTATTAAATTACATTTGACAGAATAAATATATGTTTATGAAACTTTATTGTATTAGCACATAATGTAGCTGCTAGTAGAGAAACTCATTTTGAAATCTTTTGGTTTTAATATTTTTAAAATATATGAACCAATCTGGTATTAACGACCCTAAATAAGTAAGTGGGATGGACTCTACTTACTTAATTAGTATCACTAATACATAGATAAAGGGTAACCTGATTGAGTGATGTGTATGAAATTTTTTAATCTTCAAGATCAAATAACTATAATAAAACTTTGCCCAAAGTAGTGTTTATGGTTAAACATTGTCATTTCATTTGTTTGATTTGTTTACATGTCTTGTATGATATCATGTTAGAATAGATTTATTTATGATATATTAAATGTATTATCTATCTTAAAATACATGGGTTCCAGTTGTCTCTATTGATTATTACACCATAATTATGTAAACAGCCATGAATGGAGGGACATTCCCTTGTTGGGAGATTGTACAAAGGATTGATGGTATATGGTTGGTGTGTAAAATCACTTGGATGATGATCTCCCTCCCCTCAATAGTACTTCACTAGTGACTATGCTCATGATTAGTTTTGGATTATTTGAGTTCAATGAGACTCTCATGATCTATGGAGCATTGTATCATTATAAATAATTATTAAGCCTTGTATTATGCTAAAAATGTACTATTTTATTATATGTACCATTATAGTAGTTGGTTTTAACATTGTATCAATAGTGGCTAAATTTATAAACATACTTCTATGAAATTAATATAGTATTCATTTTTATATTCAACATTGTACTTGATATTGTGATCATTAGCAAAATAGAATATCTCTTGACCTTGTTATTGGTTAGCTTAAACTAATGTATTTAGTTAAATATCACTATGTATGTTTTTAGTATGATGGAATTCTATAAATTTTATTAGTGTAAATGTTTTTTGTTTTTTTTTAAGTTTTACCTTATTCTAGTAAAACCCAGTGGGGTTGTTACATTGGTGAAGAATCTGCATGGAGGAGCCAATAAAATTGAGTGAGGAGATGGCTCTAAAGCTAAATTAATTTTGGTCTTTTAATCACCCTTATTTTTAGTGGCCCTTGCCTTGATAGAGGCTTATTTGAATGTTCAGTAATTGATTCTAATCCATTGGTATATTTTAGTTTGCCCATTGATAGAAGCTTGACCTCTCTTTATTTTAATATGTGGCACAAATATGTGAATATTGGAAACTTTTTAAACAAGATAGCTTCATGTAATATTGGTAAAAGAATCTATTTGAAGATATCTTGAAGTTTTTTGTATACCATGGGGTGAGTCAATTTACCTAATATAGTCTTGTATCGTAAGATGTATTCTGCAATAGGTTCATTTAATTTTGTTTCAAATGTACAACTTGATCATATGAGATTTTGTCACTACTATTTATAGATAAGTGTGCTAAAAAAATGTCTACTAAAGGATTGAATTCTATGATATATTTATTTGGTAAGTCATAAAACCATTGTAAGGCATAATTTTTAAAGTATGTGGAAACAACTTTGTGAGAAGTTAATCAATGGATAATTAGTCCAAATATGTTGCACAAAAAGTTTAGAGATGGTGCTCTAGGTCACCCACGCCATCATATCATGTAATTTTAAGTGCCACAAATTTGGGCAAAGAAGTTGTCACTATGTGATGTATCAAAGGTGTATGTCAAAGAACATTGGAATCTAAGTCATGTGATGGCCTAGATGATCCATTCTTAATATTTAACACCTTATATTGTAGAGAATGAACCTCATGCATAATTATTTTACATCTGGAGTGGATGAACAATCCACAAGAATTGTATCTATTATTGAAGGTTATTGAATTACAATTATTGGTTGTGCTAGCAAATTTAGCCCCAATGTAGGTGTAAAAAGGTTATTAGTTGGGGGAGTTGAATAGTGACCAATTTTTTATGTTTTGATTTATTGAATAATATTTATGAGTTCATCTTGCATGTCTAAATGTTTGGACATAAAATCTTGTAATTATTTCTTATCAATCTCATCAAATCAATTGTTGAATTTGGACATTATAATTTGGGAAGTATTAGAATAAGTTGTATATTTTAAACCTTTAAATAAATTTAATGTAAAAAATCTTAGAAAAATAAATTTGAAATTTTAGAACTAAAATATGATCATAGACACAAAAAGGATACAAACCCTAAGAACATCTAGGGTTAGGGTTAGAGCAATGTTGAAAATAAATTGGGTTCACTAAATGTTTTAACCTTTTAGGACTTAGCACATGTAAATCCTATGTTTGATTAAAGGTATAAGTAGACTAAATCATAGAAATAATATGCAATAAATATAGATACTAATTTTTTATATAATTTACTAGATTTGACTTTTCTAAAAATAGTAATAAATAGTGCAAATAAAGACTTAGCTATAAAACAGCCAATATGAGAGACCTAAGTGTTGTAAATGAGATGGAAGCTGGTATAAGTGTCATAAAATGTATCCCTATGTTTTTTATTATATAAGGTGGTAGACAAGGGGCTAAACCCTTACAGAAGTAGATAAACCATGAAGGCAATCAACATAAAAGATGCCTTACAACTGGAACGACACGATCAGTGTACCAATAGACATAGCAAATTAAAATAAAACAAGAACAGGAAAAAATGAGAGATAGAGAAATCTCTCCTTAAATAAACATAAATTTGATGAGTTCATTCAATTTGTCAGTGTTTTTTTCATTGACAGCAGAAGCATTATTGTCCAAGTCCTGCAGCATAGACATGTTCAGGAGAATAGAGTTTCGGAGCCCAGTGGTAAAGTTCTGCTCTAGTTTCTAGATGCGACCCTTCAGGGTAGCAATTTCAGCTTTCAAACCAATCTCGATTTCAGTTTCCTCATCAGCTTCCTCCACATACATCTTTCCCTCTTTTTTAGCATTTTCTGCAATGTATCCCTATGTTAGAACCCCTCTTGGATAGTGTTTCCATGATTGGATAGTAGCAACATTATTGATAAATTTGTAATAGTGTCTTGATATTGGTGGTAGTGTCCTATATGCAGACTGTCCTAAGCTTTCAGGTGCACCTATGTTTGGATCTATGGGGTATACTTATAAACACACAAGTTTTGTAACCCTATATTATGCCTGTAATAACTAATTTTTTTTCAAACCCTAATCCTCCATACAACTAGGGCATGAGATAAAAAGTGTGTTTGTTAATAGGATAGGTTGGACATCCTCAACACCCCATTATGAAGAGATTTTCCTACATACCAATTCTCTAAGAATGGATCAATATTGATTTATTTATCTGCACCTAAGTGATGGTTCAAGTGCAAGTTATGCTAGTATGATAGTGGCCTTGAGTTACTTAAATGTGCTTGAGACTAGAAATCTAGAAAATATGAGCTTTGGGTTATTGTAAATGGTAGTATGTAAAAGTATAAAATAATAGGGATTGATAATCTTAATCATTCTCAACTTGTTATATGTTTGAATGTGTATTTTTCATCTGATTTCCATCTAGTGGATAGAGGATAAAAGTCATGTACATATATTGTTTTGTTATTTATGAAAATGATAAAAGTTGTCTAGGCGAATCTTAAGAGGGTTTGTTTTGAAAATATATCCATTTTGTAAAATCTATGGAAAAATACATTATCACCATTTTAGGGGAATTAGTGCCACATGGATTTAGTGTCTTTATTATGGTACTAGTGTCCATTTAGCATAACACTACACACAAAGGGCCAAGATCATGAAATGAGGGTCTAAGACTATCTTGAAGTCAATTAGGGATGCATCTGGCCCACACAAAGGATAGATAAGTTTGATAATATGATATAATATAGGTATAGGGCTAAGATAGGGATAATTATTCTCAAGTATCACTCTTAGAACTCAAAAACCAATTTTAGGTGATTACAGTTACCAGGTCTTAGTATGTAGGGTAACTCGGTTGGCTCATTGTGACCATTACATACAAGGGGCATATTTAGAACATTTTATAAAAATAATTGCATTGTGAATGTGTTCACCTAGGAAATTAACATATAATAATTTGACCATGACATATAGCTAATTCAAAACATGTCCATTGCACATAAGAGTGGATTAAACAATGCATATGTAGTAATAGAAAAATATTGAGCAATCAAAATAAGCATTAAAAATAAATTGCATTCATTAATACCAAATCTCTAAATTACTTAATATAACAAAGACAAAAAATAATAAAATATATAAGGGTAGAGAGAAAGAGAAGAAATAACTTATCATAATGAAGACAAAATTAAATAGTCTAACCAAGCACATCCATTGAAACTAATCCTTAGAAAATCTAGGCCTAACATAAATACAACCAAAGGAAGGTGAAATAATTTGAGGGAAACATTGATTTGGAGAAGGAAAAAACATAACCACCATAAGCCATGCACAAGAAATGATCGCTAGGCTCCACATTAATCAAAGTGCATAGGAGGACTAAATTAAAGATTTAGGAATGTTTATGTAGGATATTAAACAAGTTTTAAATAGACAATGGGGTTTTGTAGGTGTGTAAAATAAAAATAGAAGAATCAAACACATAAGATAGCATGTAAGTCTCAGATAATGATGGGTTTAGACCATATTTGTGTGCACAAGTCATGCATGTTAAATGTATGTCAAGCTTGTCATTTTCAAGTACTTAATACCAATTTTTAATAGATACATGTATGCAACAATAGAAATTAATAGATATGATATTGTTTAACCCTAAAATGAGGTCCTTATAAATTAGGATTACCTAGATGATTATTAAATTAGTATTTAGAAATGAAATGTCACAAGGGTGATAATCAAATCTATAGTAGGCTAATTAGATGTTAAACTTAGATATAAGGATACATTATTTTTTTAATGCTCAGATAGTCTAAACATAGAAAGTACAACTATGCTAGATATAAAAATGATAAAGAAGTGATGTACTTAGCTTGTTTTGATACTATTAGAGTTTTAGATCTAGAACAAGTATAAATTAGGTTGAAAGGAGAATCTATAATAATCATTTAATTATAGATTTAATACTTCTGGCTCTCTAGACAATAATGTCAGCCTAAGATGGTTGCATCAACATTATTATTTATGTTTGATGCTAGTGTCCTATACATAATATCTATTAGAATAGGATATGACCATCTAATTCTTTTGTATTTTGCTTTGTCTTTGATTTCGTGCATTCAGATCTTGGTATAGATAGTCATTCATTATGAAATAGCAAAACCCTAACTTTACATCTTCATAGTGGCCTTGGGGGGAAATAGGTTAATGGGCACATAGTGTTAAGCAAGCCCCAAAAACCTAATTATCATCAAGTACTACCTACATATATAATACTCTAAATATATCCTTAGACTGATGTAGTTCTCCCCTATGTGTTATCTTGTGTGTGAATCATATAATATGTGCAAAGCAAGTAAAATAGTGACTTCGCTTGTAATTTAGAAAATTGAGCTCTTGGGCTGCTCTTTTAGTACTTCAAACCTGTATATGTTTTTTACCTATGATTATTATACAAATAGGGAAGATTTTATCAATTTAATTATTGATAGAGTGCTTTTTATAAGTTGCCTTGGTCTCTTCAGTCTTTTCTAGGTGTAGCTAGGTGTAGCTATATGAGGAATGAATGAGGGTTGATCTTGTATTTATATCAATCCCTTTGGAGTAATAACTCATATTAAATCACTTATACTAAACATTAAGATATATTTCATTTCCAAATTAGATGACTTTAGGGAACTTGACAATTATATCCAGATTGGATAGTGACATCGATGCTACTGTCTATCAAGGATGTTAGTGTTCAAGGAGCAAGGAAGAAAGTATAGGTTCATAACTTGGAGAAATGGAAATAAATACATTTAAATAATTTTAATAAATATAGAAGGCTAGGTTCATCAACATAATATTGGTCAGACTAAGAGATATAGGCCAAGGGTCACAAAGATAGAGTAGATGAGAGATTTGTGGAAACAGGAACGATAAAGGATTGAAAGGAATAACCAAGGTTTAAGTTTATCATGTGTACAATATTTAGGTGTTATATAATAATAAAATATTATCTATATTTACCCCCTTAATCTAGTAATGAAATTACTACTTTAAAGGAAAGGAAGTGTACATGGGTGTGTATGCACACCTTGTCTTTGTGTGTGCCTGACTTGAGTGATTTTTTGGTGACTAACATTCAACTAAGAACATGTTATAGTAAAAATTAGTGCATATAATTTGGGTTGAAATTACTTGAAATTTATTTAAAGAGCAAGGTTTAGGAGTACACCTTTGTGTTGATGTAATTGCCTTCTCTATTGGCAAGTTATTTTGAAAAATATGTATTATTGTAAGGCTCTAAACTAAGATTAGGATAGATATAGATAAATATTTAAAGATCATATATATATATATATATATATATATATATATATATATATATATATATATATATAATATATATCTGTGTGTGTGTGTGTGTATATATATATATACACATATATATATATACATATATATATATATATATATATATATCTGTGTGTGTGTGTATATATATATATATACACACACACATATATATATACATATATATATATACATATATATATATATATATATATGTATATATATATAGAGAGAGAGAGAGAGATAAAGAGATATATTTTAAGGCATATGCCCTAACTTTGGAGCCAAAGTGAGTTTCTACCTGACAGTTGAGATTATCTCAACCATACAACCCAATGATACTTATAACCCAGTGAGGCTATATTGATCAAGTCCAACCTAAAAACTTGGATAGATTGAGTGATTTGATCACCTCAATAATACCAAAAGTGAATCAACTACTATATTAGATTTGATCAATAAAATTTCATAAAATTCTATGAGGTATCAGTATGAAAAAGTTTGTGATATAGTAATAGTCCATAAAAGAGTTTTGAAATTTGAAATTGATTTGGATTTTACAATATTAGGCACATTTTACATAGTATATGTACATTATATATGTCTCACGTTAAAAATTTGTATAAAAATAGTACCAATGTATATAATTATGTCACAACTATGAATTTGAATCATAGTATTATGTGTTTTGGCCAATTTAGATAATTATGTAAATATGGATAACATGATTCCAAAGCATGCCCCTGATATATATAGAGAAATATAAAAATTTATATAAGTACCAATGTGAATGACATGTTTTGAAAACATACCCCCACTATAAATTAGAGATAATGAACACTGAATAGGTGTGGAGAACATGCTTCCAAAGCATACCCCCACTGAATCTGAGAATTATGAATGTGTGAAAGCTATGACCATATGACATGCCCCCAGTGAATATAAAAACTAATATAAGTACCATATGTTGAATGAGTGTGGATAATATGCTTCCAAATCATGCCCCCACTAAATCTAAAAACTATGGCAAGTGTAAAAAACATGCCTCTATGACATTCCCCCACTAGTATGCCCCCTTTTGAGGTGAAGGAAAGATAGGAACTGGTAGTTACCTCACCTCATAAGGATAAGATAATTGTATAATATATGAATGTAACCATGTAGCATATAGAAGGAACATGTCTATGTATATATAGCATTGAAGTACATAGAACTAATGTGATCACATGTAGGCCTAAGATATATGATAAGGATCATGTAAATGTCTAGATAGTAACAATACAAGATTAACAAGTAAACAAGCACACACACAAGAGCACTAAAAATCAAGTCAAAATATAATGGCCTTAGGAGACCATAATCAAGGGGCATGTTCAAATGTTGCATAATTGAAGGGACATGACTTAGTGAAATGTCCAAAAAATAAAGAATGACATATTCAAATATCCATACAACAAACAATGACATATGTAAATGTCAATGAAATCATACATATGCATGATGATCACAAACAAAGGAGCATATTCAAATTCTCAAACAAGCAATATAGTATCAAGGTAAGACACTCAAGGAAGTGCATAAAGTAAATCATAAGAAACTAATATAAACATGTCATAGTAGCCTATGGATCCATGTGTTAGGAAAAAATGTCAAGTATGTAGTAGATAAAGTACCTTGTGTAAGATATAATCATGGATAATAGGCATGTATAAGTACATATGTAATATCAAACATGATAATTTAGAGTGATCATCAAATCATATAACATGTTTATATCAAGATCAAAGACTAGGATACCTCCAATGTCCATTTGACATGAGTAGCAAGAAAGCCCAACATCTGAAACATAAATGTATCATGTAACTATGTATGCTTGTATCACACTCAAGTAAAAGTGTGATACATATGTGTATTTAGGAGAAACTTAGTATGTCCTCCATAAATATGGAAATAACACATAGATGCCAAGGATCAAATAGAACATGTAAGCGCCTAAAGTTTGTTTTGAATTTGTGAATGTTTTTTTTGACATTTTTGGAATATTTGAAGAGGAAATATCAACTTATGATTCCATCCAATGGATGGTCATAGCTATGTTCCCACTGTGAATTTGGTTTAATTCCTCTTTTATGTTGTTGAGGAGTATGCATAGGTGTAATATTTATCATTATGGTATAAATGGTGTTTTGCTTATGTAAAATAGGACTCTATGATTGTGAATTAATAGTAGGAGTAACAGGATTAGAGATTTTTAGAACCCATCTTAGGTGCTTATTTGTTTCTTTGGTATAGTAGTAATATGTACATTTTTAAGTGATTTAGATATTTTAATGTGATGCATATTCCAATCTATAGATTCTATGGAATCCATTGTATGTCTAAGATATAATGATTTCTCAAGTATTGGCTATCTTGTAAAGGGGAAAGCTTGTTACTTACCCTTGTAATTAATCTTAGTAGGATCGATAGTGAGTTGTCTAGGTATAAGTTTATTTTACTCAAGATGATGCTCATATGAAATTTTGGAAACTATAATTACTTGATTGTCATGAATGTACTTAACACATCCATGCACTATATAAGATATTTCTTAAAGAGTGTGTATCCAAGGTCTTCCCAATAACATACCAAATATGCCTATGGAAAGGATAATTGAGAAGGTAGTAATAACATGTGTGGGACTGACCTGTAAAAGTATGTCAATATCATCAAGAACCTTCTAAGAGGTCCTATCAAATGCTCAAACTGATATGGTAGAGGTATGTAAATCATGATGAGTATAATCCAAGTGTGTAAATAATATCATGGTGCAAATATTTTTCTTTCACCGTTATCAATTATAACACTATGTATGGGGTGTTTATCAAGGTATGCTCTAATGAATAGAGAATGAAGATCAAATTCATCATCCTTAATTTCACTATCATGAAAGGAAATAGAAGGTTTTTGAACCATAGGAGGTAGATATCACATGTAAGTACCAATAATCTCATCTAGTGTGTGCCCATAATGTGATGGAGGAGGATGTGCATTATATGATATTTGCATTTTTGTTTTCTTCTTATAATGGTCTTGCAAAGGATTTTTAAATATTTTTGTTTTATCGTGATCAACAGGTTGTGAACCTGATTCCTTTGGAAGAACTTCAAATGTAAGATTTTGGTCATCAATAAGGTCTTGGATATCTTGCTTCAAGGTAAAGAATCTATGTGTATAATATCCTAGTCATTGATGATAAGCACAATAGGCATTTGCATCATATCCTTTGGGTAGAGGTCAACTCATATCAACCTTGATATCATGATATATATATATATATATATATATATATATATATAAGTTGAAACTCTAGTAACTATAGGAGTAATGAAGTTGGAAACTTAGGTAAACATGTAAATTATCTCATTGGTATATTGGATAAGACCAATCACTTAGTTTGTTTTGAAAATGTGTTAACTATGGTGCTTGTTTCCTTTTTAGGCTCAAGAGGTTTTACCTTAGAACTTGCTTTGATTGTAAGTTTGGTACTAGATGTAGATGCAGCTAGTGTGTTTATTACGTACTTGAGTTTATTCAATGACATGAGCTTCATTTCATGGTCATGTATAACATGTCATAAGTCATCAAAATATTTGAACTTCTTAAAAATAATGGACTCATGTAAAGGATCAAGTAAACTTTGTGTGAATATATCTTACAACTCTTTATTTATCATAAGATTGGTCATTTTAGCTATCATTGTCTTATATCTCAAAACATATTTATTGATATGTTCATTTGTTCCTTGTTTGATGTTAGCAATTTGATAATAGAAAACCTTTTTGAAAATATTACTAGAAAAGTGTGCTAAGAACTAGTCTACAAGAGGTTTGAATTTTTTTTACAGATTAGAGAGATAAATCATAGAACATAGTCCTTTAGGATTATTAGAAATAATTTGGTTAAAATTTTATCACTTGAATCATAGTCAAGGCATGCTGCATAAAATATTTGAAGATGTTATTCAAGATCACCCTTACCATCATAAAATGTGAAATTAAGTGCAACAAATATAGTTGGAAAAGAGTGCGAAGAGATCTCACGTGCAAGAGGGTTATACAACACATTTGTGAATCTATAACATGAGGGTATTTTAAAGATTTTTGTTTAATGTTTTTATTCTTTTCCTCCAGGGTCTTCATAACTTGAAGGAATGATTAAACTATAGGTCCAGTGAGATTTATATTAACAGAGTAGTCACCAAATGGGATGGAAACATGTTTTGAGTGGTAATAGGTATTGAAATTAGTATTTGTGTTGAAACAATGGGTAATTCCATAATAGATGCATCAATAGTAGTTTTAGGGAATAAAGGTTTAAACACATAACCCATGCCCCCACTAGATATAATTGGATATATAAGTGTGGTCTAATTTATATTACCTTCTAAGGATTCAGCATTACTAGGTGAAGCAGCCTTAGTTTTATCTTTTTTACTTATGTCATCTCTTGTAACATATAAAAATGCATCTATTAAGCCCTTGTTATTATTGAGATGAGTATTAAATTCTTCTTTATCTTCCATTTGGAATCAAGTTTTTGCACTAAAAATTTTCATTGCTTCACAAATGAAAAATTTAAAATTTGTAACAAAGTACAGCAATCTAAAACCCTAATTTGTCCTAGGGTTTTGATGTTTAAAGATCAGGTTAACCAAATTGTTAATCATAAAATAAGGTTCTTTTAGGTTGAGGTTACCTAGATTATTATTAAAGGGGTATATATAAATGAAATGGCACAAGGGTGATAATCAGATATATAGTAGGCCAATTAGATTATGAACTTAGATATAAGCATACATTGAATTGTTATGTTGAAATAGTCTAAATATGGAAAGTATAACTATGCTAGATATAGAAATGACAAAGTGATGTACTTAGTTTATTTTGATACTGATACAGTTCTATATTTAAAATAGGCAAAAAGTATATTATAAAGAGATTTTATAATAGTCATCAGATTATGGCTTTGATTCTTTTGGCTCTCTAGATAGTAACATCAGCCTGAGATAGTTATGTCAATGTTATTATCTGGATTCGATGCTAGTGTTTTGTACATAATATCCATAGGAATAAGATGCAACTACCTAGATGGTTCTATATTTTTCTTCACCTTCACTCTAGTGTATTCAAATTTGGGTCATGGATAATCACTCTTTATGAAATGGCAAAACTCTAACTTTCCATATTCATACTGACCTTGGAGAAAAATGGGTTAGTGGGCACATGGTGTCGAGCTAACTCTAAAGACCCCACTATTAGAGGGCACTACCTAAAAATCCAATACTTCAAATAAGGATTCATATTGATCTAGTTCTCCCCTGCATTTTTGTTTGTGTGTGAATCATATAATATGTGCAAAGTAAGTACAATAATGACCTAGCTTTTAACTTAGAAAATTAGACGCTTGGATTGCTTATTTAGTAATTCACACTATATATGTGTTGTACCTATGATTGGTATAGAAATAGGGAAGCTTTGATCATATTAATTCTTGATATAGTGATTTTGATAAGTTGTCTTAGTCTCTTTGGTCTTTTCTAGGTGTAGTTAGGTGAGGGATGAATGACGGTTGATCTTATATTTATATCAATCCTTTTGGATTAATAACTCATATTAAAACACTTATGCTAACAAATAAGATACATTTCATTTGTAAATTAGATGACTTTAGGTTATTGGTCACTTACGTCGAGATAGGTTTGTAACACCAATGCTATTATTTATCCTAGATGTTAGTGTCTAGGGAGCAAGAAAGTAGGTATAGATTCAAAACTTACAGAGATAAAAGATAATATATTTTAACTATTCTAGGCAAGATAGAAGACCTAGGTCATCAACATAAGATTGGTAAGACTAAGAGGTATAGGCCAAAGGGCACAAAGATAGAGGAGATGCAAGACTTGCAGAAGCAAGAAAGGTAAAGAACTAAGATGAACAACCAAGGTATGATTTTTCCAAGTGTACAAGACTAAGGTGTTGTATAATCATAAAATATCATCTATAGATATTTATATTTATTCCTTGTAATTTTAGAATCGAAGAGATATGATTAATATTTATTTATTTATATAAATGTCTTAAAATACCTTTGTATTTAAATACTTCTTAAATTCAAATTAAAGACATATTGGTATGTAAGATTACATAGAGAAAAGATATAAACATCACAAAAAAAGGTGTCAAGCAATTGTAACTTCGATCTAAGGGCTAAAAGAGCAAAACAAGCACATTGATAGCTATCAGAATGTTTTGATATAGGTTAGACTATTATAAAAATCATTTTGATACTGGAAAAAGATAAATCACAATTTTAATGAAGAAACATAAGGATCTTAAGACACACAGAACATAGATGAGAGAGAAAAATAAAATAATAAAATAATACATAACCACATAAATAAGAATAAAGAGATGAAAATACAAAAGGAAACAGCAATAAAAACCTAATCTAAACTAAATATCCATATATGTAAAAAAATATGATAAAACACTATGATTACAAAACTTGTACCAAAATCAAGTTTCTAAAAAATTATTGCACTTATTTTTGTATTATTTGATTATAATCTATTTATTTACGCTACACATCTTTACAAAAAGAGCTTTCACGTGTGCATTTAAATTACATATTTTAGAAAATAAATCAGTGAAATGTTTATGTATGAAATTAAAAATGAAAGGTTGATGAATATAATAAAATTGATTGGGTAAAAAAGATAAAGATAGCACGATGGTTATCCTTTGGTATATTAACAAGAGTTGCATTGCAGCTAGAGTACCTACCTTTTGTAGGGTAGAACTTGTTTCTTAAGTGTTAATGTGGTATTTTTTATCTTATTTGGGGACCTTTGAAAAGTGCTTATGTGTCATTAATTTAATTTATTATTTACCCAAGATTTGATCATTCCCCGTTAGATCTTATGTTTGAGTTCCATGATCATGCCAATCGGTGAATGCGTGCTTGTCCTAGGACTTTTGGCTTTCTAACTCACACTTTGCATTATATTTTTTATCTTCTCACTAAGATGGTGACAAGTGTCATTCTCACATTGATCTTATAACCTTTATCATTTAAACTTTACTCACACACTGTCGATTAATTGAGTCCAAGCAAAGGCATGCCATTAGATCTTCTTTGATTCCTTACATCAAAATAATGCTCATGGTAATTAAACTACTGAAGTTCAAATTATGACAGTCACATGGACATCATTAATGAACATGTGGGCATTATTGATAGTGGTACAGATGTCAAAATAAGTGTCATACTAATTAACCATTGACATTCAAATTGTGATGGTTATGTGAACATCATTATTGTTCATGCAAACATCAATGATGGTTGCATTAATGTCAAAATAAAGCTCAATAATCAAACTAATGGGATTAAAATTATGACGGTCACATGGATGTCAATGACGGTCATGTAGGCATCATTGATAGTCATATGGATGTCAAAATTAAGCTTGGAAATTAAACCATTGGGGTTTAAATTATGACGATCACATTGATGTTAATGATGATTGCATGGACATCATTAGTGGGTGAGTGGATGTCATAATAAATCTTAGGCAATTAACCATTGGTGTTCAAATTTGATGGTCATGCAGATGTCAATGATGAATGCATAGGCATCAAATGAAGGTCACATGGATGTCAAATTTGATACTTGTAAAATAGGCATTGGCATTCAAATGGAGGCAAAATCAATAGTCAACATGAAATCATGCATCATGAGAGCATAGATGAGTATGGATGTTTTTATTGATGCACGTGTAATACTAAGTTGTTTTTTGTAGTTTTCAAGTGTCATTGAATGAACAATGTATTTTGTTCAAGGATTATATTATTTCTATATAGCTTAGTGCACTTCTTATTATCATGTGTTAATGAAAATTGGTTCTATTTTTCCAGACAAAGGATGAAGATCTCAACAATACGCATCAATAATATATTTGTGAACATCAAAAACCAATAGTTCATTGTAATCACAATTTTCTTTATAAAATTATTACAATTATTAATATCATTTTTTAAATGCATTATCTTTTGGAAAAACAACATTGTGTAGAGAGATTATAAATTGATACTTATATCTCACTCTAAACACGTGATTGTTATGACCATCTCATTTTTTTAGAGAAATTATTATAAAATAATAATGTAATATTTATTTTAAATATATAAATTCTAATAATATTTAGTATACTTATATTATTTTAGTATTATAAGATATTGTATCAGATTTTATAATGTTATATGATATTAATTTGTTATTAATATCTTATTATATTATTAATGTATTCTATTAATGTCATAATGTTATGTTATATGTTATGGATATGTTATTGTTTTAATATTATATTATTAACTTTCAGGATTTATTTTTTTTCACATTGAAAAATAAAGAATTATCAATTTATTTTAAAATGGTCATTCATAGGTGCCCTTTTGGCATAGAACACATGTAAATCCTATTGGATGGATAGCATATTGTTTTAAATATTATTACTAGTAATATTATTCTAGAATTAACAAAACTGATCATATTATTATAAGATGTTATATTATATGTTGTTATATTATATGTTATATTATTATATGGTATTAATATTTATTATTATCATAATATTGTATTATTTTTTAATTGTAATATATATTAATATATATATGATATCTTTAAAATTAAATATTTAATAATATTATTATACTATAATGACATGATATAGTTTATTTTAATACCTAATATAGTATATTGTAATATGAAAATGTAAATTTTAATATTGAGTTATTTTATTTTAAATAATATACCATTAATATTAATAATATTATCGAAATATAATCATTTGTTATTATTATATAAATAAAAATGTGAAGTATAATAATAAGATAGATTGTTATAACATTGTAATTAATAATATAATATATAATATTGTTAGATAATTCATCAAATGATAAAAGACTTAGACTACTAACAATTTCAAATGGCAAAAGATCTATGGCTCACATTCATTTGTATTAAATGAGATGAATGGTGAAAGAAAGGTCAATAGGTCAATAGAGCTCAAAATAAGTGTGAGGCTAAAAAATGTCCTAACTTGATAGGTCTGAATCAAGAACCGAGGACCAATAAACAAGACCAACCCCAAGAGACATAGATGATGATCTAGGTGAACCAAAATTGATATTCTAAGTTTAAACATCGACATGCAAGTGTCTGGGTTCTCAAGCAAAGCAGGCATGTTTCCTAGTTAAGTCATCAGAAATGTTGGCCAGATTTGGTCCACATATAAAATTTGTCTAGATGTAATGCCATGTTTTAGATGTCAAGTATGGAGAAGGAAGCTGAGCAATGTTCTGGGTGGAATAAGTGGTTCAAGGTCATGGAATGATTTTCACAAGACTTAAAAAATCTTGGAGATTTCAAGGATCAAACAAAAGTTGGAAGATGAATTCTTCCAGAGAAAGTGTTTTGGATGAAGTGTTAAGGATGAATTTTTTTAGAGAAAGTGTATCGGAGAAAATGTCCACAATAAAGGTCTCTAAAAAAATCCTAAATAAAATCTCTTTACCAAAAAACCTAAAAAAAAAATCCCAAAGGAATGTTCATGATAAAAATTCTGAAGACCCAAAAAATTTAGACAAAATATCTACAACAAAAGTTCTAATAAAGCATATTGTACAAGGATATTGTTCTTGGAAATTGCTTTGGGGAAATTGCTCCAACACAAAATGTCTGATAAAATTATTTTAGGGAAAATGCTTGATGAAAAATGTCTGAAGAATTGTTTGTTGTGAGGAAATTTTTTGGATAAGTTTCAAAGTTGATCCAGTAGATGAAGATGTTTGCACGAGCATCAAGTTTGAACCCTAAAAAGTAACCATTTGGATTTGAAAATACTTAGACATTCATGCAGATGTAAATGACATTTCTGTAAACATCAAAGTTGGGCCTCATAAAATATTTGTTTACATTCAAAAATCATCAAAGGTTCCTTGATCAGAGATTTCAAGGATCAAGCAAAAGTTAGAAGATGAATTCTTTCAGAGAAAGTGTTTTGGATGAAGTGTTAAGGATGAATTCTTTCAGAGAAAGTGTATCGAATAAAATGTCCATGGCAAAGGTCTTTGAAAAAAGTCTAAAGAAAATGTCTTTGCCAAAAATCTTGAAGGAATGTTCATGATAAAAAGTCTAAAGACCTAAAAGTTTCAGATAAAATATCCACAATAAAAGTTTTGATAAAGATAAATTGTCCAGGGAAATTATTTATGGAAATGGCTTTGAGAAAACTATTTCGACAAAAAATGTCCAATAGAAATGTTTCAAGGAAAATGTCTAATGCAAAATATCCAAAGAAATGTTTATTGCAAGGAAATTGTTTGGGCAAGTTTCAAGGTTGATCCAGTAAATGAAGATGTTCACATGAGCGTCAAGTTTGAACCCCGTCAAGTAATTGTTTGGATTTGAAAATCCTTAGACGTTTGTGTGAATGTCAATGAAATTCATGTAGATGTCAAATTTGGGCCTCATAAAATATCCATTTGCATTCAAAAATTATCAAAGGGTCCCTGGTTGAACATGGAGATAATAAGTGTCTAAATCTTGGGCACCTGAATCAAATCTAGCAATGAGTGCATAAACACAGGTCAGTATGTCTAAGTAGATCTAATGAAGCATATTTAATAATGGATTTAGGATCGATGACATGGATGTTAATGATGGTCACATGGATGTCAAATGATGGTCATGTGGATGTTAAATTTGAGCCTCATAAAATATCCATTGGTGTTGAAATGGAGGCAAAATCAATGGTTAGCATGCAATCGTAGATCAAGATCAATGGAGTGAGATCATGAATGAAGGAAAATTTTGACCCAAGCAAATGTAAATAAACCAAGATCAAATAAGACCTAGGTAGAGCCATAATAAATATGTCAAATGCATGGGCTACCATTAAAACTCAGTCTAAGCTCCTGGTTTAGGGATCTAGAACATATAGACCTAACTTTTTGAGGTTGTAACATCATCATTCTTTGAAGGAGATCCTCATATGCAGAGAGTCCTTGATTTTCATGATGCACAGAGGTAAAATAGGTCCATTTAGACCTAACATAAATGAAAACAAAATTGCATCCAGGTGGAGATAGTGACTATGTGAAAACCAATAACGGAGATTGGTTTTCATTCTATAGTACATCCATGTTCAAGATTTGCACTGAAGGGCACACCAAGGTATAAATATAATATAATAAGATTTAATGAAATTAAATTTTAATGGGAAAAAAGTAATTGCATTTATGATTTATATGAATTTTTTTCAAGGCAATATATTTGTGAAGATTGAAAAGCAACAGTTCATTGTAATTGCAAATTTCTCTATAAAATTATTGTAATTATTAATATCATTTTCAAAATGCATTGTCTTTTTTGTGTAAAGGAAAAGACTGTAAATTGATACTTGTATCTCACTCAAAACACATGATTTTTGTCACCATCTCATTTTTTTATAGACAAACTGTTACAAAATAATAATGTAATATTTATTTTAAATGTATAAATTCTAATAATATTTAGTATACTAATATTATTTTAGTATTGTAAGATATTGTAGCATATTTTATATATTGATATATGATATTCATTTGTTATTAATATCTTATTATATTATTGTCATAATATTATATTATATGTTATGGATATGTTATTATTTTATTCTTATATAAATAACTTTCAAAATTTAATTTTTTGGACACTGAAAAATAAAGAATTATCAGTTCCTTTTAAATTGGTTATTCATAGGTGCCTTTTGTGCATAGAACACATGTAAAGCCTATTGTATGGAGAGCATACTATTTTAAATATTATTGTTATTAATATTATTATAAAATAGGAAAAACTGATCATATTATTATAAGATGTTATATTATATATTATTATACTATACTATATATTGTTATATGGTATTAATATATATTATTATCATAATATTGTATTATATTTTTATTATAATATATATTAATGTATATATTATATGTTTAAAACTAAATATCTAATAATATTTTTATACTATAATGGCATAATATAGTATATTTTAATATATAATATAATATATTATAATATGTAAATATAAATTTTAATATTAAATTAAATTATTCTAATTGATAATATACTATTAATATTAATAATACTACCAAAATATTCATATGTTATTATTATATAAATAAAAATGTGAAGTATAATAATAAGATAGATTGTCATAATATTGTGATTAATAATATAATATTTAATATTGTTAGATAATTTACAAAATGATAGAAGACTTAAAGTGTCAAATAGTATTGATAACAAATTAAAACTAAACTATAAATTATAACAAAATGCCTTTGAGTCAAAAATTAATTTTATTGACCAATTATTAAATATAATTATTAAAATATCAAAAATATGTATCAAAAAACACTTTTAAAATGACTATTGACTATTCAAAATGGTGAAAGATCTATGGCTCGTGGTCATTTGTACTAAAGGAGGTCAACGGTGTGAGAAAGGTCAATAGGTCAATAGAACTCAAAATAAGCATGAGGCTGACATGTGTCTTAACTTGATAGGCCTAAAATAAAAATTAAGGGCCAATAAATAAGATCAACCCCAGGACACTTTGAGGATGATCCAAGTGAACCAAAATTGATATTACAGGTTTAAACATCAACATTAGAGATCCATGGAGGTAAAATAGGTCTTTTAGACCTAATACAGATCAAAAGTCAGTAGGTTATTGTCGAAATGAGATTAGGCATCCAATTGAGCCTCATTGATATTAATACTATAGGAAAACCAATAAATATGATTGGTTTTAATTTATAGTAGACCTAGGTTCATATTTCAAAGTAAGGGTAGATATTTGTAATTGTGATTAAAAGTAAGTCTTCATGGTGTCTGAGTAATTCAATATTATGGATGAGTTTGCATATGCCTCAGGAGATCATCGAAGCTTTCAAGGACCAAGCAAAAGCTCATAGCACAATTATAATTATCTAAAAACCAATAAATTAATTGGTTTTCAATCTATAATAAATCTATGCTCAAGATTTGCAATAAATAACATGCCAAGGCATATATATGATAGTCAAATCAATCACCTAGAGTAGACATGATTATGGCTCTATTAGATGCATAAGTATGAGATTTATATCTTTATAGAATCCTAGTGGCATATAATACATCAAGGATATTCATACAACCATTCATGATTGCATGCAGCAATAATCTCAGGTTGCAGGATCTTTCTCCAACTTTCCACGCCAAATAGAGTCCTAGTGGCATTAATATTGGGGTCTTATGTGAGTACTATAATGAAAAATCAAAGTAGATAGCCTCATTAAAAAATCCTAGAGATCTAATCCAAGATTAGGTGACCCACAACCTAGGGTCATTCTCATGTTATACTATGTTTGAGCAAGAGGACCTAAACACTTGCCTTTGCATAAAGCATTTATTAGTTTTCAGTTTCATTGAATTGATAAGAATTAGGAGATTGAATTTTGTAAAAAAGCATAACCAAAAATCTATATTTCAAGAGAAAATTGAAAGCAAAGAAAGAAAGTATATTACAACCTGCTACTTATCCATAATAGGATGGTTGATTCAGCTCACATAGTATTCAACAGTCATATTGAACAAATTTTGCAGATAGTCTATTTATTTTATCTATGACAAGTATGTAATTTTTTGATTTCTTTTTAATATATTCAACAAATTAAAATTTTCATTTTTTTATTGTTATGGCAAAAAACATTTGCATAAGTTAACTGAAATAGCTAATTTTTCTTATTTCTATACATGTATTGACATACTTTAGTGAAAGAGATCTAATTTCAAGATTTTAGCATAGAAAATATTTAAAAAAATATTCATAATTATTTAAAATCAAGTTATAAGTTACAAGTAAGCAAATTTTCATTAAATATAGTTTCATATGTAGAATTGGCTTTTTCTTTTAGCTTTTGTATTGGTTTGTCAACTATACTGATTTCATTTGTCTCTATTTACATTTTGTTGTTGTTACATATGCCACCTACTTATTTCATTGTTGCCTTCAAAACTTCTGTGGTGGACCCTGAAAAACATGATGATAGTTAATAGTGATTGAAAACTATGCAATAATATTCCACTATACCATGTGATAGTCAAAGTAGTAAATCATGATAATATGTTTTTTTTAAACACTATTTTTTGTCAATATATAAAACTATTAGGATTTTTCTAATACTAGAATAATTTGTTTTTTTATTGGATCAATATATAAAGTTAGAAATACCTATTCTCAGAAGGATAGGGGGCCATGGTGTGGCTTGATGATGCATGATTGCTTGCCTATGAAAGTAAGTAGCCTGTTGTAGTTTGATTTTTTTAGTATCACTATTTTGAGAGGTTCAAATATAAATTTATTCAAATGTGTATATTTTATATAATTAATTGGTTCTATATCAAAAATATTATGTTTTGAACAATTTGCATACCTTCTCCTTTAGTTGATATAGTGATATGCTTAATGACATTATTCTTTTTCACTGTGAAACCACCTTGCATTGTCAATCTTGATAAAATCTCAACTATGATTTCTTTGTCAACCATGTATTCCACATGTGTCATTTTTCTGATTGAAGGGATTAATTGCTCAATGACATCATCTCTGAAAATGCATTAGGTGTTGTTATTGCTGGTAGTATTTATATTGTAGATAAGCCAATAGGAATAGTAATTTTCACATTCACTTGTGTAGTTGTTGCAATATGTTTTTGTTGCATGGGTAAGCCTAAAGTGTTCTATTAAAATATTGCATATTTTACATATAGGCTCAAGGGGTTAGAATATGCTTGGGAAATTTTCGAATTACCATGTACCTTTTTTTGAAACCAAAAGGGACAAAATGTTATGTTAGTTTTCTTTTGAAGTGGAATAAGAAACTAGACAAATTCACTTTTAGCATTTACCTCAATAGTTATATCTACTGATATTTGTAAGCCTTGTAAGGATCTTTTGGCATGTACACAGGTGATGAATGTTGATTGGGTGTTATTTAAGTTCATATATTTTGCATCAAGTCATTTTTCAAGGTTTTTAAAAAGATAAATTATAGGTTCCTTTCTTCGTATCTTGTTTTCGATTACATTGTATTTAGTTTCTAGTGTATGGAAGAGGTAAACCTATAGATTGTCAATGGAAATAGCTAATTAGTCATTTGATACCAACATGTAATAAATTTTCTTGGCATAACATGATTGCAATAAATGTAATTGAATTTACTTTGGCTTTATCACTCTACAAGTTTCCATCTATTATTACCACAATACACTGATTGCCAACTTTTATTGTAGATGTACAAAGAGCCGCTACAATTTCAGTTGCATAGTAGTCCATAGTGGCCACAAGTTATTAAATTCTTGAATTGGGGATGAACATATGCTTTAGACAAATTGGGTCTATGAGTTATATTGCAGTAGTCTTATTTGCTATTAAAATAAATTCATAGTCACCGTGATCATAAGTACTTTTTGGAGCTATAGAAAAGTTTATAATAGATATCCCTTTATTCATTAAGATTTTTTATTCGTGGATACGGATTAGATAATTTTTTATATTCAAGGTTATCATCATCTCTCCTTCATTATCTGTTAAATCAACTTGTAAAAGTTCTCTTGTTTTTGTTTGTCAAGTATTGTTCTATATGTCACAAGGACATCACCTTCAAAGATTTCTTTGTATTTGTGGTTATTGATATCATCAATTATGACTTGCATATGGCTTAAGTTTCTTGATCTGAATTTTTTTTAATAGTTACTATAATTTCTAAATAATAGTATAATTTAAGAAAAATAAAATTTATAAATTCATACCTTTTAACTTGCCCTTTTGATTCTATTTTAATATGTTCCATTTTGATCTTTTGCTCCATTTGTGTTAAGTTGAATGACCAATAAAAAATAATTAGCAATAAACTTAATTTTCTACCTGTAATGTAGTTGTATATTTCAATTTACAAAATGCATATAATAAAAATAAAAATAGCAATTGATTTTGGAAAATAAGGTATTGCATACCTTTTATTTTGATATCTGCTTTCTAATTTGGTTATATTCATTTTGCATTTGTCATATTTGAAATTTGATTTGTAAAATAGAATCATATAATTCCTTTCTTATTTTGCAAAATGAAAATCAAGTAAAATTGCATTGTGGTCAATCCAATATGTATGGAAGATATTAGAATCTATTTTTATTCGATCAATATTTGTCCAAAAATGGTCTATGACTATTCCTGCATTTGTAGTTGGCATATTTTCTATAATAAATAAATTTTGGTTTTTCATACATTAGCATAGTTGGTGTTGGGAATTATTTTTTCATCATGTCAATATTTAAGTCAACAATTAAAATGATATTCATATTGTCATTTACAAATGAATTAACATTTTCTATGAATGTTAACATATCTGTAAGGGAAACTTTTGGTGCTAAGTAGATATTTGATATGTAGATGTATATGTTTGAATAGTTGATGTCAATTGTAATTGTTTCTAGATTTGGTGTCTTAAATGTTTCAATGGTTTGCTTGTAATTTCCTTTTTTACATCATGTCATGATACCATGAATATTCATTGTAGTGAAGCACTCAAATTTGTCTATTAGCATTATTTTTTTTGCACTATATTTGTTCGAGTTTCTTGTAAGCATAATACATGCGCAGCCATGAGTTGATTATCATTTGTCATGTTTTCTACGTATAATTGCAAGCTACTTGTGTTAAAATAACATATAGTGAAATATTTTGAGAGTTTGTATCTAAAGTCACATAATAATTTCCATTGTGCAAATTTATTAAGTCTTTGTATTTCTCCTTTAGTTCATCAAATACTAAAAAAAATCTTCTCTAATATGTTTATGAGGTACAAATGTTCCATGCTTTTGACTCAAGATAGTGTAGTGTAGATGAGGCCATGGTAGTTCACTTGACGAGGGTAAAAATCTAAAGCATTCATTGTTAATCCTTTTGATCTATGAATTGTTCTTGCACATGCTATTTGAATATAAAATTGTTCTCGCATAAGTATTTTTTTATTTATGCTTATTTCTTTTGCAATTATCGCTATAGGATTCCATTGTTTGTCAATGTGTTCAGCGTACAAGTGTTTATTTTTTGTCTTTGAAATTTACCAACATTTAAATCATAGAATTTTACCCATAGAATATTAATAATATCATTTATGTAATATTTGAAAATACCATCCGCACCATTGACTAAGCCATCATCTATATTGTATTTTCCACCAATTAGTTCTACTAGAATTTTTTTTAAGGATTGTTTTATTTGGAAATATGGGTTTTTTACTATCTACAAATTCTTTCTCAATTTCATTAGGTTGGATATGGTCAATTGCATTTAACACATGCATTTTTCCTTGCAAAATAGTAAGCAATTTACCATTGTGAATTTAAACATCTTTGTTTCTATAAAACAAATGTGGAAATGTTGGATCAACTAGAGAAGGTCTATAGTAATGGTCATTTAAGTATTCAAAGTCATTTTATATTTTCTTATATGTTCTTATTGTTGTCCCCCAAAAATATCACTCATTTTTGGAACAACATTTGAACTATTTTGGTCCTACAAACCAAAATTGTCTCTTCCCTTTTCAAAATTTGTCCTAGGCATTCAAATTCCTCATTTTTTAAGCTTCTCAAAAATCTACGGACTCTACAGGCTTGAATCTATGGCCTCTGTAGGCTTAAATCTACAGACTCTACATGAAAAGAAAATCTACAGACTCTGTAGACCAAGTTCAATGGGCTTCACAGGTTGAAATCTACGGACTCTTTCAAGGTTAGAGAAAACTACAGACTTGGTTTTTATGGACTCTATAGGCAGGTTCATTTCTACATGTTCAAAGGCTTCTGTAGGAGGGTTCAATCAAAAGAATTAGTTTCCAACACTTAGTCATTTTCAGGATTGATTCAGTGCCTTAGTTCAATAAAAAATCTCCATTGACAAGCATCTAAGCAAAGAAGGCTTGAACCGTTGAACCATTGAACCACTTTGGTTTAAAGGTTTAACGAGTTTAAATTTTAAAAGGTTCAATGCTTTCAGTTAAATGGTAGGTTCAATTAAAGGAATGGTTTAATGGCTTGGTTCAACCAAGCATTTCAACACTTTATTTCACTCAGGTGGTTCATCTACTTTGGTTCATCCTTTGGTTCAATCAAATGGTTCGTTAGTCAGTTCAAGGCTTCATTTGAACCGTTGAACCAAAGCTTGGTTCAATAGTTGGTTCAACATCTTATGGTTCAAAGGTGGGTTCAATCAAGTGGTTCAATGCTCAGTTCAACGTTTGGTTCAATGCTTCGGTTCATTCGATTGGTTCATCGGCTTGAACCATTTTGGTTCAAAGCTTGGTTCAATGGATTGGTTCAATGAAGTGGCTCAACGGAGTAGTTCATCAGCTTGGTTCAACACTTTTCTTCATTGACTTGGTTCAAAGACTTGATTCAATCAAAGGGTTCATTGGCTTGAACCATTTTGGTTCAACCAAGCAGTTTAACGTTTGGTTGAACCAAGCAGTTCAATCGAACGATTCAACAGTTGGTTCATTGCCTTGTTTCAAAGGAGCAGTTCAAAGGAGTGGTTCAAATGTAAAAGTTCAAGAGAGATTCCTAAAGGACAAGTGCCCTTGTGGAGGGCACTTGGTCAACAAAATTACCCTTCAGAAGGGTCATTTTTAAAGAAGGCCGCAAAGGTAAATTCTTTCAAATTTTTGTTTAATGCATTTGAAAAAGTCTACGAAGTAATTCCTTTAAACAAAAAGTCCAAAGGAATTCAGGAAAGCAACTGTGGGTAGAAAGCTTGAAGAAATTTCCAAAGAACCAAAGACTAAGGCAAACAGAACAATTCCACAGACTTTTTATCTGCGGGAATTTATCCACGGAGAAAGCCCGAGAGATAGTCTGCTAAGGAAAAGGCCATGAGAGACTTCTAAGGTGAAGGCCACCAAAGGACCCTGAAGGGTAGGTGCTCTTGTGGGGGACTCTCAGCTGCCAAATTGAAGGGTCACCTTCCCTTCGAGAAGATGTAAAATAAGAAGCCCAAAGGCCATTCGAAGAGCACCCAAAGGGCAGATACCTTTGTGGGGGGGCTCTTCTCAACCCAAGGTGGATCATTTCTTAAGGACTGAAAGGGCAAGTTCTTTTTGGGAAAGTGCCAAATAGAAAAGTTGAAGAAGGACCAAGGGTTGACATGCCTGAAGATGTCAAATTTGAGATAGCAAACTAGCCATTGAAAATGTAGTGACAGGTGTGTGAACGTCAATTTCAAAGCTCATAAAATAGTTATTAATCCTTGTAATTTACAAACCCAAATGCATTCACAGGCTTTAAGGCCAAGACTAGCAGGAAGTGAGGAAGGAATAGAACAAAAAATTGAATCTAGGACCTGATTCAATTAACCAAAAAAGGAGGAACGATGAAGGAAGGATCAAATCGCCAGGTGGACATTAAAAGTTGCAAACTTTCAATAGCATGACTTGTTTCTCTGCATTGAGAAAAAAAATGGGTAGATGCCCCTAATTTTCAACCTGTCTTCCTAATAGTTTTCAATAAAATATGATGTCTTACTATTCCTGAGTCCTTCTTGAAGAGGCTATATAAGGGACTCTTTTTTATTGTAAGCAGATCTCTTTTTGACAATCAGAATGAAACTCTGCCCAAATTGGAAGGCATTACTGAGACTTTGAGCTCAGATTGTTGATCATATTTTGTTACTAGAATAAGAAAGCAAGTGACTTTTCAGACTTTGTGTTGTGATATCTTTGTTGTTGGGGAAATTGTTCTTATGTCTTTTTCCTTGATATATTTTTTGTTCCTTTAATTCAACAAGCAAAATTAGTGAAAGTAGTCAAGAAGGTGTCCTGAAGAGTCAACTGTGGAGAGACTTTGTGGCCCCATAATTATCTTTAGTGTGTTTTCTTTTCATTTTTGTGTAAAGGACTTTGGGATGACTTTGTGCCCTCATTGTCCTTTGTATCTTACTCTTGAGCAATTCAGGTGGAGACTTTGTGATGCATCTCAATTTGTTGGTTACTACATTCTTGGTTACATTTTACTGTTACTACTAGGAGTACTCTTGTGGTTGGCTGAATAGTACTTCTAAAAGAAGAGGAGTGTTGTCTATCATTTCCCTTGAGATTTCTCCTTTGATCTGCATGCATCATCTCTAAAAAAAGAGAGATGGATGGTTTGTCCTACCCTTGAGTATTATTTTCTATATATATATATATATATATATATATATATATATATATATATATATAGCATACCTATAGGGAACCTCCCTTTGATGAGAGGAGAGATCAGTCCCCTTCTGATGTGGTAAAACTACACATTTAGATGATTAATCTTCCTACTTTGGTTGATCAGACCTATTTTGTTTATCAGTACGCTGATCGACAAAATATTCAACCAACAATTTTTGGCGACTCTGATAGGGATATACATAATTCAGTGCAATTTGGAACCTCAAGTTTCAGATTGAAACATCACCTGTGTCTTACCCATTATCATTATAATCCTTATCCATTATAGATTCTGGCAACTCTGTTACTTGTCTTACCCATTATCCATTTATAGCCTTACCATTCACCTCCACACTAACCAAGAAAGAATGCGCAGTTTAAAGCCTCAAGCTTTAACTGAAGCAAGGTTAATTTTTTTCCATTTTTGTTTCACAATCTGGCAGATTCAAGGTATACACGAAGCCAAATGGATAAAGGTATCGTTGACCCTATATTCAAGTTGGTATAACAAAGTGATTTTGATCTATTTCCTTCACCATCTCATCTCCAAAAAACTAAGAGCTTTCCTCCTACTAAAGTCAGATCTCCATTGCCAGACAAAGTATCTACTTCTACTGTTGATAAAGTTTTGCCAATAATTACTCCTTTGAGATTTGTTGTTCCTCCTTTTCATAATCCTATAATGGTAGTTTAAGGACCCTGGGGTAATGCTTTTGGTCCTCTCAATCTTACTCCACCTTTACATGAACTTCCACATAGTTCAAGGAAGAATTTCCCCAAATTCTATGGTGATGGAAAAGTTCATCTTCATGAACACATTGCAGCCTTCAGCATAGCTTGTGGAGTAATCAGAGTAGAATTTGAAGATGTAGCAGTGAGGATATTTCTAGAAACACTACAAGGTGCTGCTGCAGATTGGTTTTATCATCTATAGGCTCGGTCAGTGACTAATTGGAATACCCTCAAAGCTAAGTTTGAAGCTAGATTCAAACCTATAGAAAATGCACATGCACTTCTCGCTCAACTTACACAGATGAAGAAAGAGCCTCATGAACCAATGAGAGACTTCATAGCCAAATTTGACAAATTGAGGAAAAAAATTCTTGTAATAGCTCGACCTAAAGATGAGAATCTCAAATGCTTCTTAATTAATTCTTAGTTGCTTGAAGTTAGTTTTCTTTTGAGACATGCTGGTCAAATAGATCTTACTGCAGCTCAACTTTTGGCCACTGAGGTAGAAGATGATCTCATCTTAACAGGGAAGATAAGAAGAGATCTAAACAAAAATAGACCTTCATCATCTTCTAAATATTCATCTACAGGCACCGCTGATCCAATGGTGCAAAAGCTAGAAATGAAGTGCTAGCCTTGAAAAAGCAAATGGTGCAAGGAATGTCTTATGCTCCTTCATATAGAGATATGCCAAGAAGGACATTCCAAAATTAGTCATATTAGGGCAATGCTGCTAGGAATTAAGGGCAATAGAATCGCCTTCCTCCCCCACAAGGGAAACTTGCCCTGGAAGCTCCTCCAACTAATTCAGTAATGGGATATCATGAAGTAGAATCAGAGTTCTCTTTTTAGCCTGAATTGAATCAAAAAAATGATATTGATCTCTTCACAGAGGATCAAGAAGAATCAGCTGGTGACTCCCACATTGGTTTCCTGAACTACTAGGATGAACCCAGAAGCAAAATAGAAGCTATTGATGGATCATATGTAGTGTTTACTAGGTCCAAGAACCAATTAGTCTAGCAAGCTAATAAAGGGAAGACAGAAGAGCAACCTCAACCAGTAATTATGATTGCTAAGCATGGAACCACTCTACCTTTTTAGTCAAAGGATCTGGTGATCACCTAAAATGTAAGTACATCAATTTCACCTTTACCTTCTACTTCAATGTCACAAACCAGCCCTCCTCCCATCCCTCCTAAAACTCAAAAAGTTGAAGTACCTTTCTTTGTACCTTGCTCAATTCAACCATTTGACATAATCGATCATGTCAAAAAGACAAAAATATAAATGTCTAAATTTGAATATTTGCAGTCTAATCCTGATCAATTAGATAGGTTGGTCCAATGTGTTAAGAACCAAACCATCCCTGCAAGACAAGAGGTTAAGAAAATAATTCTTGATTCCCTAAAGAACATGCCCATTCCAAATAATCTTGTCATTACTCCTCCAGCATCCCCTGGGAAAATAAAACCTTTCTATGTTTCCCTATTAATAAATGGTTATCAGCTCAACAATTACATCATTGATTTTGAGGCATCTGACAATGTCATGCCTACTAAAGTATCTGAGTCTCTAGGCCTCACACTAACCAAGACATTTGGGAGATGTTTCTCCATAGAGAATAAGTAAGTACCACTGTTGGGACAAATTAAAGATGCCCAATTTGCATTGGCAGTCTTTCCAGACAAGAGAATTAGAATGACTATCTTGGTGGTTGACATCCCAGCATCCTATGGCATTTTTATTGGATGAATTTTTTGCAAGGATGTGGGAGGAGAACTAAGCATGGACCTGTTTGAAGCAAGGATCCCTGTCCAATGCATGATGAAGAGATTACTCCCTGAAAAGAAAGCAAAATATGTGGTCACCCAAACATCAGCCCCTGTAGCACAAATTCTATTTGAGTCTTCAAGCAGGGGTAATAATTTCTTTACCACAGAGGATGTTCATGTTTCTATAGATGAAATTTCTTTAGCTGACAATCTAATAATTGATCCAAATAAGTCTTCAGGAGAATTGGTAGGGCACAGTACAAGTAAGGAAGGATCTTCCATCTCTAATGAAGAAAAAATTGATAGGAGATCAGCTTCTGATGATGCTTCGATCCTGAAATCCAATGGCAGCAATTTTTCCACCAATGATGAAGTTAGGACTATGTTGATATCTCCTCAAGGAGATATTCTTCCTTCATGCAATTTGAAAGATAGCAACACCAACAACACAGTTGGATGTGAATCTTTGTTGCTCGAATTAAAGATTTCTCAAGATGAAGAAATCAAACTCCTTCACATCAAAGGAGATGCTAAGCTGATAATTTGTCATGAGTTTGATATGGAAAATCCAATCATATGCTGGATTGAACTAGAAGAACAACCAATTATGGTAATGGACCATGCTACTACAAATCAGAATTAGGCAAAAGAACCCTTCACCAAGAAAGCAAGGAGTTATGGCTTTCAAATTGAAGACCACATCCTGCCATGGGACAAAAAGAAGAAAGAGTCAATAGGAAGATGCAAAAAATTGATTTCCTGGTGGAGAGCTCCACTCGCCCGTCACCATTTCTAGGGACAAAATGTTTTCCTGCTAGTTTACCAAGATGGCACACTTTTTTCACTATCTCTCAAGAAGCAACATCTATAACACTTCAACTCTTGAAGTATCAGATCATTCCATCTATACATATGTATATTTGTATAGTTTTTTTAATTTTGTTTTGCTCTATTTCTTTCTTTTTTTGATGCCTTTCATTTCTGGGTATCATGACTCCATAACCCAATGGTACACATGAAGACACTGGAGATTCTGGATTCTACTCCCTTCAATTCTTTTTGCAATTGATAGAAGTTCCCCAACTAAAGCTAGCTGTTGTCCCCAAAAAATATCACTCATTTTTGGGACAACATTTGAACTATTTTTGTCCTACAGACCAAAATTGTCTCTTCCCTTTTCGAAATTTGTCCTAGGCATTCAAATTCCTCATTTTTCAAGCTTCTCAAAAATCTACGAACTCTGCAGGCTTGAATCTATGGACTCTACAGGCTTAAATCTACAGACTCTATAGGAAAAGAAAATCTATGGACTCTGCAAGCCAAGTTCAATGGGCTTCATAGGTTGAAATCTACAGACTCTTTCAAAGTTAGAGAAAACTATGGACTTGGTTTCTACAGACTCTGTAGGCAGGTTCATTTCTACAGGGTCAAAGGCTTCTATAGGTGGGTTCAATCAAAATAATTAGTTTCCAACACTTAGTCATTTTCAGGATTGGTTCAGTACCTTAGTTCAATCAAAAATATACATTGGCAAGCATCTAAGCAAAGAAGGCTTGAACCATTGAACCATTGAACCACTTTGGTTCAAAGGTTCAACGAGTTCAAAGTTTAAAAGTTTCAACACTTTCGGTTCAACGGTGGGTTCAATCAAAGGAACAGTTTAATGGCTTGGTTTAACCAAGCATTTCAACACTTTGTTTCACTTGGGTGGTTCATCCGCTTTGTTTTAACACTTTGGTTCATCCTTTGGTTCAATCAAATGGTTTGTCAGTCAGTTCAAGGCTTCATTTGAACCGTTGAACCAAATCTTGGTTCAACAGTTGGTTCAATGTCTTATGGTTCAAAGGTGGGTTCAATCAAGTGGTTCAATGCTTAGTTCAACATTTGGTTCAATGCTTCGGTTCATTCAATTGGTTCATCGGCTTGAACCATTTTGGTTCAAAGCTTGGTTCAACAGATTGGTTCAATGAAGTGGTTCAATAGAGTGGTTCATCAGCTTGGTTTAATGCTTTGCTTCATTCACTTGGTTCAAAGACTTGGTTCAATCAAAGGGTTCATCAGCTTGAACCATTTGGGTTCAACCAAGTGGTTCAACGTTTGGTTCAACCAAGCGGTTCAATCAAACGGTTCAACGGTTGGTTCATCACCTTGTTTCAAAGGAGTGGTTCAAAGGAGCAGTTCAAATGTAAAAGTTCAAGAGAGCTTCTCGAAGGACAAGTGCCCTTGCGGAGGGCACTTGGTCAACAAAAGTACCCTTTAGAAGGGTCATTTTCAAAGAAGGCAACAAAGGTAAATTCTTTCAAATTTTTGTTTAAGGCATTTGAAAAAGTCTAAGAAGCAATTCCTTCAGACTTTTTGTCTAAAGGAATTCTTTCAGACAAAAAGTCTGAAGGAATTCGGGAAAGTAGCTACAGGCAAAAAGCTCAAAGAAATTTCTAAAGAATCAAAGACTAAGGCAAACGGAACAATTCTGCAGACTTTTTGTCTGTAGGAATTTGTTTGCGAAGAAAGCCCGAGAGACAGTCTGCTAAGGAAAAGGTCATGAGAGACTTCTAAGGTGAATGCCATTGAAGGACCCTGAAGGGTAGGTGCCCTTACAGGGGACTCTTGGCTACCAAATTGAAGGGTCACCTTCCCTTTGGGAAGATGTAAAATAAGAAGCCTGAAGGCCATTCAAAGACCACCCAAAGGGCAGATACCTTTGTGGGGGGCTCTTCTCAACCCAAGACAGATCATTTCTTAAGGCCCAAAAGGGTAGGTTCTTTTGGGGAAAGTTCCAAACTAAAAAGCTAAAGAAGGACCAAGGGGTGACGCACCCAAAGACGTCAAATTTGAGACAGCGAACTAGCTATTGAAAACGTAGTGACGGGCACACGAACGTCAATTTCAAAGCTCTTAAAATAGTTTTTAATCCTTGTAATCTATAGACTTGAATGCATTCACAGGGTTTAAGGCCAAGACTAGCAGGAAGTGAGGAAGGAATAGAATAGCAAATTGAATCTAGGACCCGATTCAATTAACCAAAAAAGCAGGAACAATGAAGGAAGGATCATATCGTCAGGTGGACATTGAAAGTTGCAAACTTTCAATAGCATGACTTGTTTCTCTACATTGAGAAAAATAAATGGGTAGATGCCCCTAATTTTTAGCCTGTCTTCCTAACAGTTTTCAACGCAACATGATGTATTGTTGTTCCCGAGTCCTTCTTGAAGAGGCTATATAAGGGACTCTCTTTTATTGTAAACAAATCTCTTTTTGACAATTAGAATGAAACTCTGCCCAAATTGGAAGGCATTACTGAGACTTTGAGCTCAGATTTTTTATCATATTTTGTTACTAGAATAAGAAAGCAAGTTACTTTTCAAACTTTGTGTTGTGATATCTTTGTTGTTGGGGAAATTGTTCTTATGTCTTTTTCCTTGATATATTTTCAAATCCTTTAATTCAACAAGCAGAATTAGTGAAAGTAGTTAGGAAGGTGTCCTGAAGAGTCAACTGTGGAGAGACTTTGTGCCCCCATAATTGCCTTTAGTGTCTTTTCTTTTCATTTCTGTGTAAAGGACTTTGGGACAACTTTGTGCCCTCATTGTCCTTCTTATCTTACTCTTGAGTAATTCAGGTGGAGACTTTATGCTCTATCTCGATTTGCTGGTTACTACATTCTTTGTTACATTTTATTGTTACTACCAGGAGTACTCTTGTGGTTGGTTGAATAGTACTTCTGAAAGAAGAGGAGTGATGTCTGTCATTTCCCTTGAGATTTATCCTTTGATCTGCATGCATCATCTCTAAAAAAAGAGAGATGGATGGTTTGTCCTACCCTTGAGTATTATTTTCTATTTATATATATATATATATATAGCATACCTATAGGGAACCTCCCCTTGATGAGAGGAGAGATCAGTCCCCTTTTGATGTGGTAAAACTACACATTTGGATGACTAATCTTCCTACTTTGGCTGATCAAACCTATTTGGTTTATCAGTACGCTAATCGACAAAATATTCAACCAACACTTATACAATTTAAAATTGAAAAAAAATTACCATCTCATTGTCTCATAACTTCTTCTAGTTCAAATTATTTGACATTATTGGTCCAAAATGCATATGGTATTATTTTACCCTGCACTTTTGGATTTTTAAATATCCAATTATCTTGGATGGGTTGCATTTGGTAAAAGTCACCATAAAAAATTATGTTTATTTTTATAAAATGAATTGTAGGTGTATGCATAATTTGATGAAGCCTCTTGTCTATGTTATAAAGCATATGGGTTCTTATTACACATACCTCATCAATAAGCATAATGCGTAATTGTTCATATCTTTTAGTCATTGTATCTAAAGTATTTGAATCCAATGGGAGCATTGTAGACATTCTATGGGATAATTGGAAAATAGAGTGGGTAGTTATACCATTTACATTATATGCAACTTTGCTAGTAACTGCAACAATAATACCTTTTGATTTAAGAGGATCGCTATTAAGTTGTTTATTGTAAAAGTGACTTATTCCTTGGTATATTACTTTTGTTGTATACATTTTTCCTATTCCTGGTCTACCTGTTAAGAAAAACTATAAATGGCTCATTTGGAGATAATATTTTCTTCATTATGATATCTTTTATAATATGTTGTTGCTAATGATTCAATTATTTTTGTGAGTTGAAATAGTCTTCTTTGCTTATGAGGAATGGTTATTTGCTTATTTATATCATGTTTAATCTTTTGGTATCTATTATTTTTTTATTTTTGATATGGTTTATATCGGCATTGATATTGTATTTTTTAACTGTTGTAAAACATTTTTCAAGTTCATTTTCATTATTGATGTCAAATATTGTATTTTATTTTCCTTGGACATCTGCAATGTCAATGTCAATGTTCCCCCACTTTAACTATAATTTTGCATTGAAATTACACTCAATATTTTATATGTTTTATTTATGCATAGCATAAGCCAATGACCATGTTTGAAAATTTTCTTTCAATGACTCTTCAAGTTCTTTTTATGTTATAAATAACATCATGTTTTCTCTATAATAGTTTTTAAGATCGATATGTTCATTGTATCTGATATAGCGTATTATTTGTGCTTTTTTCATCTTTTGATATTTTTAGATGTTCCCATATAATATGCTATGTATTCTGCTAGGCATATATGCTCTAAAGATTTAGACCTTCCATTATATTTTTTAGTGATAGAAGCACACATTATGTTTTTAGAATCATCATTTTTTTGTGCTACTATTTTTGGGATTTTTAAAATGTATGTTTTATTTGTCAATGGTGATGTGTTTATAAAGGTTGTTTTTATTGAAGCATAATGTAGTGGTAAAGATAGGACAATATGTACATCCTGATGACTAGACATTTGTTGATAATTAAGGAGAGCGTTATCAAGCTTTCATATAAATTTAACTTTGTTTTCAATAGTTCATCACATACTTTTCAAAAAGCACTTGTCAGTGTTTGATCTATCTTAGTCATGTATGATGTGCAATATGTTGCCATAGAATATGCATCAAGAATAAATTGTGTATCTATTTTTTCATACCAAAGGTTGGGAACATGAATTGTAAAAGCATTTATCCACATGTCCAGTGGTTCTCTTTTTAACATTATAATAGGATGGGCAATTAGTGATTTCAATAATGCCAAATATCTCTCCTTAGTCAAATATTCATTTGTTAAAAACATTTCAAATGTTATGGTTTTGTCATAATTTCTATTTTGAATTTATTTCAAAAGAGCTTTGGCACAATTTTTAATTTCATCATCATTATTTTCTAAAGGTTGTAGTATAATTATCCTACCCATTGGAGGCAATAGAAAATTGAATCTACAATATGAATTCTTATAGTTTTTACAAGTGTGTGTGTGATGATGTATTTGCATTTTTGCTAAATTTTCATCAAGCAATAGTGAATTGCAAGACACATACTTGTCAATGAATTTTTCAATCTCCAAATTTTCATAATGGCCATATATAGGGGCATCATGTATCCAAATCATAAAATGAACATGTTAATTTCCTCTATTTTGTAATGTTGTGACAAAGAAGTAGTCTACAATTTAGCCAAATAATTACTTATTTTACATCATCATTTTATTGAATTCATTCACTCTATGATTGAAATAATGACAATAAATTATTGGGTTTATTCTTAATATTGCATCAATATCATTTTCAAATATGTTTTCATTATGGTGTGGTGGTTTTTTTTGTTATATTTGTTAATGCTTTACATAATGGCCTCAAAAATTGTTCGCCATTTGTTAAAGTAACAAAAAAAGTAGGAAGTCCTAATTATCTTATCATTGAAAAAATATTTTTCTTTGTATTTTCTAAATATTCAAGCGATATTCAAATGTTGTTTAGATATTCTAAAGCAATTGGAAATTTTAACATTTTCTCTATGTTTGATTTGCTCTTAACATGTTTCGTATAATTTTTTTCCCTTTCAATTCACCTTTCCGTATGCATATCCATGCACACCTACAAACTTGTTGTATGATAATTTTAATTGCTTTGAAAAAAAGGTTTGTAATATGAGTTGAAATATCATTGTTTTCATGTAAAAGTTCCCATTTTTCTATTTTTTGGTATGAAAATGTTTTTGTAATATTATCAGGTCAGTTGTAGCCATAGTATAAAGTTGTGAAGTTCATTTCTTCTAAAAAATTATCTTGGAAAATACCTAATGGTTTTAAGCTTTCAGATGGTGCAATTTTGATAATTTTTGTTTCTAAAACTTTTATTGAATGTGCAATTTTAAATCCATGGATAACTAATTTAGTGACTGGCTCTATGTCATTTTCAATTGCATTATTGTCAATGTCTTCCACATTGTCAATGTCCTTTTTTGATTGCCTAATTTCATTTTCAAGTGTGGCATACCATTCTTTTTCAATTGAAACTCTTTCTTGAATGTAACATGGCATTTTACAAAGCTCATCGAATGCATCCATCACACATTTTAGCCTGATGTTGCCTCCTACATATGCAATTTCATCTTCCAATTTACATTTTACTTTAACTACAATTATTTGAACTTTGTTTATAGGTTTTCAAGGCAATGTATTTTGAATACGGTCAAAATCAATAGGCACATCTATAATTGTTCTAAGCAATCCTATTTTTGCTCTTTTATATCCAATTTGTCTTATTTGTGAAAAAGTCGTGCACATAGAAACTAATCTTTATTCTAGTGAGCTTAGTTTATGAATTGCGTTTATTGGTTTGTTTCATCTTATTTGAAAAGGACAAGTGAACATAGGCATCTTTTCATTTTCAATTGAGTTTTTGCATTGTTTGCAAAGTTATTGTCCTATCTTATTTTGTTCAAATTCAAAATCAATAGTAATTGAAGACCAAATGTTAGTGATATCTTTGCCAATGTTAACTATGTCTTTTTTAAAGTGTAAACATTCACAAAATGAATAATCAATAGTAGGTGTATCTTTAATCTCTCATGAGTATATTTCGATTGCTTTTTCTATTTTTTCATTTTTTATTTGCATTGCATGTTCAATATTTATTTTTTTGCATTTTTATTAAACAATGCAATAATATATGTTTCTTTGTATCACATTTCAATGGCAGTTGTTTTTCACTGACATGTTTTCATTTTCCTATTCCTATAACCATTGGAACTTATCATTGTCTATTTTAGCAATTTTGTCATTATTTTTTCTATATTTTTTTCCATTATTACTTGTTCACAAATTTGTTTTTTAACAAATGCAATGTTTTCATTTTTTTTTTCCAAGTATTTGTTTGTCTTTTTTTTAAATCATTATTTATTTTATACATGGTGATAGGATTGGGATCCCAATTTCTTGTGCACTTATTTTAGGAGACATGTGATACGATTTTTCTATTGAATTTAAATATTGCAAGAACATTTCTTCGTCTACTATATGTTTAGATGCATGAGACAAATTTCTTAGAATTGATACTTGCCATATTTTTCATAAAGGTTCATAATGAATATGCATTTTGTCAGTTTCAAATGAAATTATGTTGTATATTTCTTTTGGTTGTAAGAAATATTTATATATGTTAATGATTCTTTTGATTCTTGCTAACCAATTTTGAATTTCAATTTGCAAAATATTTGAAAGCCATAACAAGCATAAATGGCCACCCTCTATCTTTCCTTTTTCATATGCCATTCCAATCATATTGATATATTCTTTCCAATTTGATATGTTTCTATTTTCATTTATTTATAATTTTAGTTGTCATATTTGCAAGCAATGTATTGCATATTTGCCCATTGTGAAAACTGCATCATGAAATTTTTGTGCCATATAGTGTCTAAGAGATTGGATATCAAATTCATTTTTTGTTAATAATCTTATTGCATTGAATATAGTTTTACCACAACCATTATCAAATGGTGATGCTAGATAAAGGCCATAATTGTCCATTTCATATGAAATAGCATCCCATTCACATTGAAGATTTGCACATATATTTGACAGTTTCAATTATTCAATTTCACTAGTTTTATTAGTTTCAACATTTATTCTTTTGCATAACAAAGGCTCATATTGGCCACAAGCAGGATTGTTGTCATGGAATAATATTGAATATTCTAGTATTGACAATTCTCTATTAAAGTGTAAATACTTTTTTTTATGTATTAGTGATCATAATAAAATTATTATATTCAACCATTTAAATATCCATTGGATACAAAATGTATTACCCCATAGGCCAATTTTGGTTACATTTGTATTGTTCTTTGTAAAAAGCATCATTTTGTGTAAATAGGTTTCTTTATCACATATTCCATGCAAATCATAAAGTACGCTAGAATGCATTTCATGTTTGTATGACCATATTACATCTACATTTCTATTTTTTAATCATACTATGAAATAATCAATCATTCCATTTCATAATTCATTTGATGTGTAATGAAAATTTAGTAAAACTTGAATTGCATCAAAAAAACAACCACCTACATTATATTTAAATGAATTAATTCAAAAAAGGTGACTATCTTTTAGCACATCATCAATGTTTGAAAACAACATCTTTGGTTGTTTTTTATATGTTTTAACATCTATTAACATTTCATTTGATCTATTTTTTGGTTTCCCTTTTTCAGTGTTCATGGTTTCCTTATTCCACAAAAGTGCAATTGCATTAGCAATGACAAAAATGGCATTTTCATTTGCCAAATATCAATATTTTAATCCATTAACAGTTAAATTTAAAATCAATCTTGGTCTAAAATTAATTAAATTTTATATAAATCTTTTTATGTAGCAATAAATCATTCGCTCTAATTCAATGAATCTAGATAAATAAAAAAACTCCAATCCCTCAGCATATAGGTGAATTTAATTATTCTAAATACTCTTAAATCAAATTAAAAATGCAAGTACATTTTCAAATAAGTAAATAATGAAGTCAATCATAAAATAAGAAAAATTGCATTTTGTTTTTAAAAATAAGTAAATTTCCTACAAAACAGTCTATAACATTTATTTATTTTTCAAACGTATTTGTTCCAAATACTTTCAAAAAGAAATGCAAGTACCTTTTCAAATAAGTCAATCTAGAAGGTAAATATAGTATCTTCAATATACAAATAACTTGGAACGCATTATTATTTTTTAAAAGACAACACACAATATCACATTCAATAATGACTAAACATGGCCCAAATGTATTTGTTAATTGATATAAATATTTAGATTGGCTAGAAGATAAACATTTGTAATATGACAATTTATGTAATAGTAATTAATGTTTAGAATAGAAAGAAACAAATAACAAATTAAAAAAATTAATTTCATAGCTAAGGTAAACCTCAAAATTGATAAAGAATTTCTAATGCTATAAATGTTTATATATTACTCCTTCTAGATAAAGATGTGAATTTTCATCATGTCTTCAGTGTTAATGATTTTACTCAAAAAAACTTTTAATTCCTAAACTAATAATAATCACAAGTAAGCATCCATGTGCTAAGCTACTTTAAGATGAAGTATTAGCACCCAACTTATAAAATGCTTGGTTAATAACGTAAGATATCTTACAAATGATGAAACCTTTGAAATGTATTGTTCAATTTAATTACTATTTTTTTACTGATAACTATTGGTGCTCAGATTTGCACCAGGGTTATATGCCAGTGTGGGGGTCCTCAAACCTACATGGTATCAAGAGAAACACATGAATTTATTTTATTCACATAGTGGTTTTAAATACAACAAGCATTTTTCATGGAGGGACATTAGAGAAATGTTGGCTAGATTTGACCCACATACAAAATTTTATCTGGATGCAATGCAATGTTCTAGAGATCAAGCATGGAGTAGGGAGTTAAGCAGAGTCCTAGATTAAATTAAGGATCTGATGATAATGAGAAGATCATAGTTCTTGTAAAGCTTTCAAAACACTTTAACCTAATTTAAAGTGCATTTTGTTAATCTTTGAGGATGGGTTTGGGAGAAGGTTTAATGGTGTCTAAGTAGTTCAAGGTCAAGGGTGAGTTTTCACAAGACTCAGATAATTCATCAAAGCTTACAAGATCAAGAAAAATTTCCTATTCACAAGACTAAAAGGATGAAGCAGTCTTTCCCATCATGAAAAAATGAATAAATTGGTCCACTTGTGCATTTTATAAGTATGATTAAAAAAACTCACAGACCCAAAGAACCACATAGAATCAATGCCCTTAGTTTCGAGATCATTTCTTGAAAATTTGGTACCTTCATGAGTTTTTTGTTTCCAGATATAAGCTTTCAAAGTTGGTCTAACAAATTAATACATTTGTTCGAACATTAAAATTAGACCATGATAAAAAAACATTAGATTTCAAATTGTGATGATCACATAGATGTCAATGACAGTTGTGTGGATGTCATTGATAGTCACATGGACATAAAAATTAATCTCAGTAATTAAACCATTAGGGTTTAAATTATGATGGTTACATGAACATTAATGATGATCACGTGGACATCATTGACATGCACGTAGATGTCAAAATAAATATCAAATAATTAACCATCAGATTTCAAATTTGATGGTCACATGAACATCAATGATGGTTGCATGAACGTCAAATGATGATTGTGAAAACATTAAATTTGAGCTTCATCAAATAACCATTGGCATTGAAATAGAGGTAAAATCAATGGTCATTATGTAATTGTACATCAAGATCAATGAAGTGAGAGCATGGATGAATAGTGTTAGAAGGTCCTAAAAATCTAATGGTATGTGTTAACTCATACTGAGAGATATAATGATGCATATTTAGGTTAAAGATTCAATAGGTCCAAGTCAATATCGATAACCAATCAACAAAGGTGAGACCAAGACATTTTTTATAGGAACTCAACAAGGTAGCTTTCAACCCAAGAAAATGAAAATGAACCAAGATCAAATATAACTTAGGTAGAGCCAGAATAAATATGTTAAATATATGGGCCACCATTAAAACTCATAATAAGCTGCTGGTTTAGAGATATAAAACATATGCATTGAGATTTTTGAGGTTACAACATCATCATTATTTAAAGGAGATCCTCATATGTAGAGAGTCCTTGGTTTCCATGATGCATAGAGGTAAAATAGGTCTATTTTGACCTAACACAAATGAAAATAAGTTGTTATTTATTTGAATGATATAAATGCATCTAGGTGGAGATAGTGAGTATGTAAAAATCAATAAAGGAGATTGGTTTTCAATCTATAGTAAATTCATGTTCAAGATTTTCACTGAAGGGCACACCAAGGTATAAATATAATATTCAAATCAAGCAAGCACATACAGCTACCTATAATAGATATAAACATGGATCTGAACCATTTAGTGCCAATTTGTGTTTTACCATTTCGAAGATTGTGATAACACAAAAAAACTGTGATAGAATAACAAAGAAGTGGACATGCACAAATAGCTTTTTCATGCAAATAAAGATCTTTGTAATAGTTATTAATTAAATTAATAAATTTTTCATTCTATTCCTAAGATTATAATAACCAATCTCTGATAACCCTATCAAAAAAATTATATACTCATAAATAGGTGGTTACTTATATGTATAAAATCTTGTATTCTTGTAGACAGCAAATAATAAATAAATAAAAACTAAAATTTATGCTCAAAAGGTATTTAAAAAACCTATAATATCATTGTCTATTGGTAGGTTGTAGCAATCACACAACAACAACAATCCAAATGTGAAGAAATAGTGTCCATGTCAAGAAGCGATTAAAAATAGAGACTACCTTAGCTAGTCCTTGGAAAATTGCACGTGGTTGTAATAAAATTTTACAACTAGCACAGCTACTAGAGAAGTGTTGTGTCACAGCCACCACCTTTTCCCTTAATACTTACAATCAAACATTTAATCCTTGGAAAACTAAAATCAATCTAAATATTTTTATAGGACACACAACATGGAAAATAATCACTATTTAATTTTAAGGGCCAAAATAACACCAAAGCAGAAGGTACTAATAAGGGTCCCTTAATCAATGCCTAGATAGCTATATGTGGCTACAAAAATAAATTACAAGTAGCCCATCTACCATGTTGCCCCTAATGTCTATAATTGAAATGTAGAGATTTTGAAAAATAAAGGCAACATAAATCTTTTTATTGGACAACGAACAGGGAAATTAATGGATGTTTAATTTCAATGGTAAAAATGATAAATTATTGATTGACAGCCACAAACATTATATAAGTGGTAAATTTTTTGGTAGCAATGGCTTTAGATTGGTCCCCATATTTTTTTTGACAAAAGTCAATGCCTGAGGTGAAAACTATAGTACCATGCCTTTACGATAGGTACTAACAAGTACCTATTGATATTCAAACTTTGGTGGGTAAGGAGAAAGGTTATCCACTTTATCAAAAAAAAATTGTCATTAACAAAATACTCAAAAAAAATAGAAATAATTAAATTAAAATTACTTACAATAAATTATTATGTAAATCTATTCTTATGTATGACATCAATTTATGTATTGTTAGAGTTGAAAGTTGACGTCAAATATTTATAAGTACGTAAATATTATAGTTCGTATGATATTAATTATTCACACACTATTTAATAATTGTTCAAAAATAAATTAAATAATTAAAAGAATTTTAAAAATATCAATCATTAAAACATTTATCATTGTCTAAATCTCATATTTTTTATGGTTCGTATATCTCTAGATTTATTTATTTTTATGCAGTTTACTATTTTTGACATATTTTAAATAAATGGTTTCCACTATTTAAAGAATTGAAAATTATATTATGTTTATTAAAGCATGTTAAACATGACACAAAGTCTTAAAACTCAATCATTGTCATTATAGAAAACATAGAAAAAATTGTGTAAGTTATAGGTGTTACAACACATAAATAGATAGAAGAAACAATAAATTTAGACAAAGTCAACAAAATTAACTCATTTTAAATGCTACTTTTCATTAGTAAAAAATTTCCCAACATTTCATACATCTTTCTTTAATCAAAAATAAATTTCAAATTAATATTTCACATACTTTTAAACATAATTCTTCATATTTAAATTAAAACAATCACATTTAAATTTTGATTAATTTAAAATATACTTATATGAATGCTCTCATAATTACTTTAAAAAATAATTAATTAAATAAATTTGTTGCATTTATTGTAATCCCACATATTTGGCATTCTTATTTAAGAGTATTCTACTCATTTTTTCATTACATTTAAAAGTAATCCATTTATTTTTTCATTCCATCCCCTGATTGGAATGGCAAAAAAGAGGAGAACAATGAATGAATGAGGAGAGAAATGAATGGATCAAATGAGGATGATGATATTGAGAAAGTAATCTAAATTATTTTTTCTTTCCAATTCATAAAAAATAATTGTATTAACTCTCTTGTGGATAAGTACAAAAATTAATTTTGTCATCTAAATTTTCCAAATTGAAGCCAAAGACATGATTTAAAAATAGATATGGCAGTGTTGGCATCGATGTTCACAAAAAACTTTGCATAGCCTTTATTTCCAAATGGTGAAATGCCAAGAGATTATTTATGTCATTGTATTTTTATGGACTTCCTGAGGTGTTGCTTTGGCAACATTATTCTTCTCAATTTTTTTAATAGGTGAAAAGACTCCCCTTGCATTTGAAAAATCAATTATTTGCCATTAATTTTGATCCATGAAATTTATTTAGATCTGAATATTTTTATACCCTACATAGAAAATGTTTTTATAAATATTTCCAGAAATAGGGAGATTTAGTGGGATTATCAAACAAGAAACAGTTGTTGGGACCATGCAATATATTAGAAAAAGAAATAAAGACTGCAAAGTGTTTGATATTGATGTAAAGTGGTGATCTCAGGTGGGCACATGGCATTTGATATTGATATTATTAGATATAATTTTATTTTATATGTATATATTTATAATTATAATATTTTAAATTAATATTTAGTATATAATTATATTAATATCTATGTATATCATTATTATTATTATTATTATTATTATTATATATATATATATATATTATAATATTTATTTAATAATTAATATTTGGCATATATAAATATTATGTTACTATATATAATTATATTTTATATTGTATATACAAAATATATATGTATGAGGGTTTACATTGTATACCAAAATTAGATTTAAGGTAGCTATTAGATTTATATGATATGGACCCATTACAAAGGGGTTTATATATTGCAAGGGGTGATATATTTAATTGGGATTTTTCTATTGTTAAATTTGGATAAGGATGTTATGAGAGTTGATTTAATTGTAGCATGGGTCTACATCTGATGTGCGGTTTGAATTAGTATTTTAATGTTGTTGACATAGGGACAAGAATTTGAAGTCCTAAATTTTATCTTGTAGCTTCCATTCATCAAGAATAAAAACATACAAAACCACGATACTCAAACCCTTGAAAGAAAAGGCGACCATAATTAGAACTTATCTTCGTAAGCATCTTATTTGTCCGTACTAGAAAAAACATAAAATCTATGGTAGCACTAGTCAAAAAATAAATGTTTTGGAAATATTATTAAAATAAATATCATATTATTGTTACTTAATGTTTTGTGTGCAAAAGTTGAGTTATGGTCAGTAGTCATGGGTTTTAAGTGAGGTACAATTGTCGATTTATACTCTTTTGCTTTACAAAACCCCTCTTACTAAAATATAAACTTACATATCTTTTAGTGTAACTTATGCTTTTCAGTATGATAATGTCAACATCTATAAAGGAATCTATAACAATTGGGGTGGTGCCTAATTGGAAATACATTAGATCACCAAAGCGCTTGTATGGATTATGTAGAGACTGGTGCAGATTTGTACCTAGGTCTAGTGGACTATCCAAAATTGGTGGCACTTTGGTCATACCATTAGTTTAACCTTTCCTCTATTCACTAAATAAAGAGAAGTGAGCACTATTATTATAAATACAATGGTTGTTAGTATTATTGAGAATGAAAATGGAAAAGGTTTAAAATATTTGTATCCATATTTATTTTCATGGCATTCTACATCGATCAGTTACATTATATAATATGTGTCTTTCATTGAAGAAGCATTTTCTATTTTTCATTTGATTGGTTTTAGAGTTGTCAATTAGGTTTTAAATAGTTAAAGTAGTCAAAAAAATTATCTAATAGTTTTAGACTCATTTAAATTGACATGTGGTGCATTCTTTACCTTTTTAGAGGAGTTGTTTGATATTCAACACCTTTTTTCATTGAGGTGACACATTTTTCAATCATTTATTGGGTGATTCAAATAATTCAGTAGAAGATACAAATTTAATTAACATATTTGACATGTGTTTTATCAAATTTTGGAAAACTATGAAAATGTCAAACCCTAATTAGCCAAATTGGTATGCAAAACCCTAATCAGACTATTAAAAATATGCAATAAATAACATAGACTAATTTGTAACTTACTAAATTGATAAATATATTAGATATAAAAATTACAAAAGAGAAATATAAACTTAGATAGAAAACTAAAATGCAGACTATTTCTAGATCTGAAATTGATAGGATGACTATGTTAATTGAGTGTGGACCTAAAACAAGAGTCGACAAGGTTTACATATAAGAGCATTGTAATTGGAAAGTAGTGAAATGAATTATTCTCTTAATGGATCATCAATGTCTAAAAGATAATAGAGACCTAAGATTTGTGGGTTAGATTCACCTTCGCATGTTTACTCTTCAGACTTTGTAGGGGCTTATGATTTTATGCGAGCATAACTATGTAACTCTTTCTTCAATGAAACCCTAATTTAATAGATCATGAAGATAAATTTAATGATGAGGTAAAAGGAGTTAAAATTTAAAGTTTTTATTGACCTCAACACCTCTTATGTTGAGCATTACCTTGTATCAATACTCTATAAAGGGATCAAACTCCATATAGTTATTCAATGCTACGATGGTGTGTGTAAAATATTGGTGAAAAATTCTAGATGATGGTGCAATCTTGGTGTGATTAAGTGTTTCAATTGTCACTTGTGACCTTGGAAGTGTGTTTATACTTTAACTCAGGGCTTTTAGGGTTTTATTTAGTCATAATTGGGAGAAATAGACAATTTTCTCTCTATATGAAATTATACTTATGGTGTTTTTTAATGTGGAAACCTCTTCTATGAAAATTGGATTTAAATGTGTCTTTATAGTGGTATTTTTTGAGTTCCATTAGATGGGGATTACTAAATTTGTGAGCCAAACCTTCTATAACTTTGAATTTTGGAAAGTATTCATTATTTGGTGGGAAGACAAAAATAATGGATTTGGACAAGAGAGTGGTGAGTTAATGCCTAATTGGGGTGTTGTTGTCTAAGAGGCACAAATAGTTACTCTAGGTACCAGGGACAGTCTAAGTGTGATCTTGGATTAGTTTGCATTAAAGATAAGGACATTATAGAATCATTTGGGTTTCTTATAAGGATGGGTTATCATGCCAAAAGTGAAGTAAAATGGTCAAATTTCCATAGGAGAAGGCATGAGTTAAGTGTATTAAAAGGTTGGTCACTATTCAACCCTAAATTTAGATGATGAGAGTATCTAGGATTAATAAAATTAGATTATATTTTATGCAAGGGTGGTGAACTAACCTAATAATCAAGCCAATTAATAAAAGACTTAGACAAACAATATTCTAAATTTATACAACTAAGATTGATAAAAATATTAAATTACAACTATTGATAGATATTGTATACATTAGAAATAATTATACTTAGTTTATTGTTCACATGCATGTCTAATCATAAATAGGCTAGAAGTGGACTAAATGATGATCTTAGAATAGTTGTCAATTTTTGCAAATATTTTTTTGTGGCCTTAAATGCTTATATCAAATCTAGATAGTTGTGTTGATGTATGTGTTTAACCCTACTACAAGTATCTTGTATATAATATTGACTAGATCTATATGTGATCAACTGAATCCTTATAAGTTTTTTGTCATCTTTCTTTTGATGTCTTCAGATTATGTGCACAATTTGTCACTTTTTATCAAATGATCAAACCCTAGCTCTTCACCCTTGAAGTGACTGTGGAAAAAATTAGTTAGTGGACTCATGGTGTCGAGTTAACTCAAATACCCCTATATCAATGGGCACAACCTACATAGCCACTACTTCAAATAAATCCTCAAACTAATGTATTTATCCCCTATATGTTGCCATGTGTATACACAAGGGTACAATGTGTTATAAGCAAAGACATGTACTAACCTAGTTTGTAATTTGAAATATATGGCTCATGGGTTACTCTTTGAATACTTCAAACTTGTAGAAATATTGATCTTATGACTAATATGGAAATAATGAAAAATATGATAGGTTTTTTCACTTGAATACTTGATTGATTTTTCTTGGTATATTTCTTTGTAAGTTATATGTGATTTCTCGGTGGTAAATGAATGAAGATTGGTCTTGGATATATACCAATCCATTTTGGAAATATCTCACATTAAATCACTTATAATGACCTTTGGGATATGTTTCTTTTGAAACTTGGATGACTTTTGGGCACTGGATAATTTTTAGTAAAATGGACACTTGTGTTGATATATGTGTTTATCTGGGATAGAAGTGTCTAAGTAGTTAGAAAATAGGTACCAATCTAAAACTTGTAGTGAATTATAATAATTAGGTTTGGATATTTTTACATATTATATAAGTCTTGGGTCATCATAATAACAATGGTCAGACTATGTCTCCTATGCGCGCGCTCCCAAAGAATTTGAAATCAGCTGTAGTGAATCCGACGGGCGGTGTGGTTGTGGCCACCGTTACGGGTGGGGTTTTTCCTGCTAGTGAGGGGAGGGATCAGAAAATTATTTCTTCTATAAGGACTAGAGATACAATGACTCTGCATCTGGCCTATGCTCTTGGTTCAGGGTATGGACCTGGGGGAGAACCTTTACAGATGTGGTGGCCTTCGAAGCAGATATACATGATGCATTGCCTCATGCCACATTTGGGCAAACCCACGTATCACCTGTAAGTGCTTTAAAACCTATGAAGGTAACTCTAGACCCTGATTTAGTGGAAAGCATTGGCCAATCGAAAGAATGAATTTCCTCTTGTGCTGCCATTTTTTGTTTCCGTAGTTTCTGGCCTTCTCTTGTAGATCTACAGGATTGGATTTCAAAGAACTGGCTCCAAATAAAAGATGGTCAGATCCATCTTTGTGCCAGGGTCTTTTTTATAGTAATATTTAAAAGTCTTGAAGATAAAAAATCTATTTTGTGTCACAATAATTTTTCTTGGCAGGGCAGATTTCCTCTTATGGCCAAACCTTGGCATAAGGATTTTAATCCTCTCTCGGAATCCTTTAACAAGCTCCCTATATGGGTGTGGCCCCCTTATCTTCCACTACACCTATGGCAAGAGGCAGTTTTTAAAACCATTGGAAATGCTATAGGGGAATTTTTATATGAAGAATATAGTCTGACTCTTAACCATTCAAATTGTGCACGATTTTTGGTAGATCTGGATGTTTCTAAGGGCCTTCCTAAGGCGATTTGCCTTGAATCCCCAAGGGGTACCTGGACACAAATTTTGGATTATGAGGGGATCCCTTTTCGGTGTAGGAAATGCCACCAAATGGGACATATTGCTTCTCGCTGTGTTGCTGGGAAATCTCATCCCAGGCGTTCACCTTCTTGGTGGCCTAAGGGTTCCTCTGAACATAATTTTGACAAACAACCTATGGAAGCAACTTCAGAATTCGAGATTGAGAACGAGGAAATTTTGTAATATGAACCCAAAGATGAAGAGGAATCATTGGTGAATCATTCTAATGAAGCCCCTGTGGTGGCTGTGGTTAGTGATACTATTGAGCCAGAGGAGGAGGTGGTGGTATCATCCCCTGTTCTGGAGGATCTCTCAAAGAGCCAGACTGTGTTTAATTCTCATAAGGATTTTATGCCCTATGGAACCCAAAGATCATTGTCTTCTGAGGCATGGGTTGCTGAGGCAGCCAAGGTGGAGGATGGATGGATAGCAGTAAGGAGAAATAAGTCTAAGCCTTTGGTCCCTCCTCTTGATATGAATCTTCGGTCATGTAAAAAAAAATCTAAACTTAAAAGATTCATCTTAAGGTCCCTTTTGCTGACTGGTTTTTTCGGAGGCAGTAAACTGGTTGGGTTTACTGGTTACTAGACTAGAAGGTTGTTCAACTAGCTGTTCCAGTTGGTTAACTTTCAGTTCAGTGTTTGACAGCTACTTTTTATGGTCATATTTGTTGGTTATAGGTCCATGTAAAACTTGGTTTTGGTTATGTTCTGTAATCAGGTTCTTTTGTTAACCTGGTTGTGCTTTAAGGTTTATCTTTCCCCTTGTGTAGGGTTTTGGGGTCCCTTCAAAACCTATTTTTACTTTAATCTAAAACAATGGTCAAACTAAGAGATAAGTAACTAGGCACAAAGAGGTAGTGAACGCGAGCATTTTGGTTGAGGGAATGTCTAGAACTAAAAGGTACAGCCATAATAGGTTTTTTCCAAGTGTACAAGATTGAGGTACTATATAATTTAAATTTTAGTATCTACATTTATCCCCTTAATCTATTAATAAAATGTCTAGTTTAAAGGAAATAAATGCATACTTGGGTGTGTACAATAAAGCTTATCTTTGTGTGAGCCCACCTTGAATGCTTGTTGGTGACTGATTTATAACCAAGAGAATGTTACAATATATAATAAATGTATCAAATCTAAAATTAAAATAATTATAAATGCTTGAAAGCAAGAAGAGAAAGGTTAGGAGTACAATTATGTGTCGATTCAACACTCTTTCCATTTGGTAATTTGATTTGAAAGTATACCTCATTAAGAAGCATTGAAGTTGAGATTCAAATAATTATAAACTTGCATGTGTGTGTTGGGGGCGGGGTGTGCGGGAGGACAACATGCCCATAATATTGGTGTAAAGGTGATTTTTAACACAAACATTGAGCTTGTTTCATCTCACTTGTGCAACCCAAATATATGCATAATATGGTGAGTGCGAGTGATTTAATCAACTCATATTATATATATGGCGAAGGTGGATGATTTAATAAAATCCAAATATAATTATGGTGAAGATATATTATTTAATAAAATATATATTATAAGTTTGGTAAGATTGAAAAATTTAATCAACTCAACTTTCCAAAGGTGAACCAACTACTGCAGCAGATTGGCTCAATAACAATCCATAGCAACCCATCCTTGGTGTAATAATAATCCATAATAATATTTGAAATATGTAAATTTATTTCACTTTGTAATTTTTATGTGCCCTTTGCATGTCATATATACCTCCTATATGTCTTAAGGTAAAATTTGGGTATAATAACAATACCAATGTAGAGAATGTTGCCACAAAGATGTATATAAAACATATAACTTTGAAATCTAGTGAATTTTAAATTGGTGAAAGTGAAGAGGACATGTTTTTATGACATGCCCCCACTAAATATAGATAATATGATAATTGTGTAAATGTAGAGAACATGTTTATGTAGCATGCCCCCACTATGAAATGGAGATGTTGAGTATTGAATAAGTGTGGAGGTCATGCTTTTTTTACATGCCCCAATATAATTTGAAACTATGAAAAATGTGAAAGTCATACCTCTATGACATGCCCCCACTAATATTCCCCAAATTTTGTGGTGAGGAAAGGTATCATCTAGTAGTTACCTTACCTCAAAAGGTTAATATAATTGTATAAGTTGTGTATGAATCATGTAACATGTAGCAGTAACATGTTGAGGTAGATATAGCGTTGAGTCATGCAATATGTGATCACATCAAGTCTTAAGATGCATGATATAGATCATGGTAATGTTTAGAGAGTAATAGTACAATCCTAAAAATAAATCAAGCACACACACATGAGCACTCAAAATCCAATAAAAATGGAATGGTCCAAGGAAACCTCATACAAGGGGCATGTTCAAATTCCATACAATCTAAGGTACATTCCACAGAGCATAACATATTCAAATGTCCTACACTAAACAATAACATATTTAGATGTTAAAATAGCAAGTAATGGCATGAGGTACATAATCAATGGACCATATTCAAATGATCAAGCATGCAATACAATGCAAGATAATATTAAACAAGGAACACACTCAAGGAAGTGATTAAATGAAAGCATGGAATGTAAATAAACAACATAAGCATAGCATACAAGTTCCTATAAATGTGTGTTTATAACAAAATATTAATTACATGGCATATCAAGTACATTGTGAAAGGTATAAGCATAGATACAGGCATGTGTAAGTATATAATATCAAACATGACAATTAAAAATGATCATAGAATAATATAACCTAGGTATATCATGATCAAAGAATTAGATGCCCCAAATATACTTATGACATGAGTAGAGGGAAGGCCCAATATTTGTATGTGCATATATCATGTGTCTAGGTATGCTTGTATTATAATCAAATTATGTGTGAAAAATATGTGTGTATAGGAAAGAATGATATTCTTTCTACTACCATGGAGAAAACAATATATGTATAAGAAATAGTATTACTATAAACATGTTGAATTTTTTTGATCTTATTTGAATTATTTAAATGTTTTTGGATTTTCTTAATATTTGATTGCCATCCAACCTTATTTTGGATCATGTACATTGTTTGTATTTTTGAAGCTTAATTAGAATGAAAGGAGATGACTCCTCCCAATCAAATGATAAAGAACTATCTGATGGTTTTCTAGGATCATCTTTTTTCCACCAATGTTTACGTTGCATCATTTCTAGTGATACATTATCATCTAGAAAAGGAATTCCATATGTCATTGTTATAGGTTTATCATTGTCTCTATCATGTAGTATGTGTATTAGTTTTTTTTGGAATTTGTAAGTAAGATATATATTTACGTTATCAATTGTTGCTTTCATTTCAGTTTGCCAATATTATCCAAGGCAAAATGTGAGATTTAGTTTGGTGTACATTGCCCATATGATGGTGTTTATCAGTTTAGGTCTACATGCTATAGGTAAGCAAATATATCCATGAGATTTGAGGAAAATAGAACAAAGTTATACTTCCTCAATACTATTCCCCAAGTAGGCAAGTATGAGACATTACAAAGAGTGTCCCAATTTTGTGGATTGATTTATAAATGTGAGCAAGAAACACCATCATGTTTGTAGTAAATGTTATGTTTTCATGCCTTTGTCACTTTGAAGATTGCTTTTGTGTGGAAATTTTGGAATTTTTTGGTCATTTTTTTTCTCAAGCACAAGTTGTATGCACCCATCACCTTTGCATTTATAAATATGGTTTTGTAATGTCACATATTAATTTGTATTATGGTCAGTGATTCAATGATAATCACAATATAGTGATCCCTTTTTAAGAATGAGTTTGTTGCTTGATCCATGTCTACTAATAGGTAAACATATCATGTGATGCTCAAGCAACATAGAAATAATTAAATCTAGAACAACTTGGTTTGATAAGATCTTGATAATCTATTGTGGAGGTTTTTTAAGGGAATCTACATTGTTCTCATGGTGTATTTGAATTTATCCCTTATAAGATTGACTCAATGTTTGTAGCCAAGTGAGATGGATTGAATAAAAAGTATTCACATGTTCATCTATTATTTTTGCCTTGCCTTTATCTTGATTTGGCTTTTTATATTTTTTAGGTGGATTTAGCTTATATGTACTAGCACCTATATATGTGAATAGCCTATGCAAAATATAGTCAAGTGGATCAAAATTTATTTTTTTCAAGTGTTCATCTATCAAATCATGGGATAGATCATTATCACTATAATACCAATATGTCACTTGTCTATATTGTTGCTTGTTATTAACCAATAAAAGAAGCTCAAATGTTTGATTTTCTTATGGTTTTGGTACTACTAATTCCTTTGGTAATGATTATTGCTCTTGATGTGCATACATGTGCACTTTAATGGTTAGTGTTTTATTTTTTTCTTAAGGTAAAGGAGTCATTGTGCTTCACTCACCCATTTCATAGGTTTGTATATTTTCAAATGAAATACATTGTGTTACATCTTGATTCCACATTAAGCAAACTTACTTGATTATCCATGGATATTTATAGTTAACAATCTGATTTAGTTATTATTATTTAGGCTATGAGTTATATGTTGTTATGGGACAATTTAATATTGTTTATATTATATGATTACATTGCTATGAGTTAGATGTAGTGTATATTCTTACAGTATGATCATATTGATTTGTTATGTTAGCTATATTTTATGATGTATATATATCATGGTGTTATGAACTAACTACCTACTTGTTGTGAGGTTGATGTAGGAGAGACTCATCCCTCAGAGTGTGACAGAGGGAGAGCATCATCATAGGAGGTGGTGTAGATGAAGTTGGTTGGGGATAATAGAGAATTGGCTAGAACCATGCACACACCACATTATTTAGTACATGTTATATGCATAATATAATGGATAGTGTAGTGTGTTTTAATGTTATTTACATTTATAATTGTTTACGCATGGCTATATTAGTTTAATGGTTATATGGAACTCATCTTGTGTGATTGCATTTATGTCATATTCATAACCATTATTTTTTTTGGAGATGTAAATTTGCGTAATTAGAGTAAATTCAAATTTATTTTAAGTCATTATGATATTAGAGGTGTTAATTTAATTAATAAATCTATTGATTTTTATAATTAGAAATAAAATGAATAAAATTTAATAATTACTATTTAATAGGAAAAAAATAAGAAGAAATTATTAAAATAACTAGAAAGGGTTTGTTTTAAGGCAAAGCGCCATGCCCTTAAGGAAAAAGAAAAGAAAATAAATTAAAAAATAAAAATAAATAAATAAAAAACTAAAAAAGATAAAAAAGTGCCATATTCATAAAGAGAAATAAAGATTAAGAAGGGGGCATAGTATAGAAGATAAAAAATATTGGAGAAGACAAGAAAGCAAAATGAAAATATCAATAAAGCATTTTTATCAGGTAGGCATTGCATTTAAATTATGTATATTTATATGAATTGTACACACACACACACTTGTTTGTAAACACCTATTTATAAATTGCATAAATAAATACAAATATACATGTTTGTATGTAGAAAAACATTTATCTGTGTGTGTTGATTCCACTATAGAGATTGAGTTGCTTACATAAGAAAATAACAATGATTCAATCAACTATTACATAGTTATTTGAAATCAAATGTAGCAGCGAATCGCATACTATAGCACTAAATTGCATGAAATAAATACAATGATATGTTATGTAAAATGCTCTGTTAATACAAAGTTCTAATAAATATGTATATGGTGATATATAAGATTGAAAATATCAACTATATGGTGATCATCTGATATACATAAATGATATATATAAATGAAAGTAGATATTAATAAATGATAGAGATCAAAAGCAAGGATATATATTAGAACTTTGTATATGTCTGGTTATGCTATCATTTGGTTATGAAGTCAAATAATTTTATTACCATTTGTTAATATATAATGACTCGTGTTCAAATAAATATAATGACTTGTATCAAAAGAAAATAACAAACTTAATATTTAAATTATAGCACACTTATATATACAATAGTATAGACATAATATTTACACATAGTGATTAAAATAATATAATACAGTCAGATATATATAAATTAAATTCTATTATTCAAGTTGATACAAATAGTGAACTCAGAAGTAGCAAAAGTAATTATCTCTAATATCCATATGGAATGATAGGATATATATATTATCATTGAGTATAATGACTTTCATAACATTGTGGGGTATATTTTGTGTTGTACCAACTTATGTTCAACCTATATATTGTGGGATGATACATAGTGTGTATTCCACCATTTAGAGGAAGTGTATATATATAGTGTGTTTTTAGAAAACATTAACCTTTATTAAATCTATCACATATAATGATCTACCAGTTAAAACTAGTGACCTGGTCATTAAATATGTTAGGCAACCTTAATGTATCAAACTACAAATTGTTATAACTTTAGTTAATACACTTCCATATACAATACCTTGTTGCATTTTACATTAACTGAGGAACCAGATTAGATCACTGCCTATGTACGTGTGGTATAAGTTTTTATAAATATTAGCTTTGTTTTATTCAATATAAAGGTTATGGGTTCTTGATTTTTAAAATTGGATTAATATATAGAAATATATATAATTTTGACTATTGGTTCATATATAATAATGGTCAAAGTTATGCCATTAATTTATATTGGTGCTTTTGGTTAGACCTATAAATATAATTAGTGAATGATTTTAAGTAATAAAATATACCGTATTAGCCAACTGTACAAGTGTAGCTAATTTTATAGGTATTCAGTATATATGGTTTGACTATCATAGGAAATTAAGGTATCTTAACATAATCGACAACATAATAGCTATGAGATTTTGTTAAGATTATCAACTAGATATCCTCCTATAGATAAGTTTGACTTGGTAATGTTAAAGCATGTATAATTAATCAAGATATTTATACTAATAAATCTCACGATAATTATAACAATGTTAAACATATTTAATCATAGTATGTACACTCTAATTATAATATCCAACTATAAATGTCTATGGTATATCACTAAATTATGTTGGTAATTAAAATTTGAGGCTGTAAATGGATGGTATCACCTTTATATAGAGAGAGTATGACACATATGATTTTATGGTGTTATTGTTTGCTTATAATAAGTTGCATAAGATTTTATCTAATATAACTTTCCCAATACACCAATGAGAACTAGGTTGAGGATTCTTGTAGGTACAAACAACTATAACTATATGAATGCAAACTCCTTAAAAGATAACTAGTTGTTTGAATAGAAGATGATGTTTTTGTTGATTTATAACTATTGTATTATGATTGGTTTTGTATTTAGTAGTTATGCTTAAGAAAAATGGACTATGATAATATGGGTTATCATAGAGTGCATTATATTTGAAAACTACTTATGGTAATTATGAAATTGTATTTTAGATGTATATTAAATATGGATGGTATAAACTATAGTTATTATTCCTATTATTCATGTAATAGATAATATTGTGAGATTCAATCATACTTTTGATGGAATAAATGTATGCATTTTGATTATTCATATGCCTAGCATGTTGTATGATTGATAGTAGGATGTAATTTGTATGAATCTATTAGTTATACTATGCTAACCAAATCTCACATTACTGGTACTAAGTAAGTAGTGAGATGGACTTCACTAGCTTACTAGCATTATAATGTTAGATGAAGGTAATCTGATCAAGTGGTGTGTTTAAAATTGACTGATCCTAAGAGATCATTAACTATTGAAAACTTTGTTTAAAGTAATGTTAGTGAGACCTTGTCATTTCATGTGTATGATTTACATGTTTATGCGATATTTTGTTAGAATGGGTTTCTTTATGATACATTGCATGTTTTTTTAAAATTATATAATGTATAGGTACTAGCTTGTCTCTCTAGATTCACACATCATCACTATCTACTCATCCATGAAGGGAGGGCCATTCCCTAATGGGGAATTATGCATGGGATCGATGGTTTGTGGTTGGTGTGGAAAAGCACTCAAATGATGTTATCCCTACCCACAAAAGTACTTACTTGGAGATCACACTTTAGATTATCATCGATACTAAAGTTCAGGAAACTTATGCTTTGTGGAGCCATGTATCTTATATATGTAAATTGTATTGTATTTATTATTGAAAAATTATCATGATGAGTTATAATTACTTACCTATTATACATTGATAGTAGTGGTTGTATGTTTGTACTAGTCATGTCTTGTTATCTATAATTACTTTCTATATTTAGCTATGATGTCTTTTCATATGATGAAAATGATTAATGATGAATAATGTCACATGTTTATTTTAAATTTATCATACTTATAGTATTTTATATGGATCACTGGTTAGATTCTCATGGGGTAATCTAAAGAGAGTATATGTTGTTTTAATTTTTTTTTTAAATATGTATTTCTAAGTCAATCCCAGTGGGGATGTTACACATTGTTTAGGTGATACCACTTGAGGTATCCCTTCTATGTCAAAATGTATCATCTTGAAAATTTTGAAGGGGTGATCATCAATAGACATTTTGAATAAGGTCCCATCATGTATAAATTTAGCACATTGATGTAATGTAGATGGGATGGATTCCATGGTATGTATTCATGGTCTACCCAAAATTAAGTTATAGTGCAATGACTAGGACATTACTTGGAATGTAGTTGGAACTATTTTTGGCCCCAATGTCAGATATAACATGATTTGGAAAACTAGAGGGCTACATGAATTATCAAATCCTTTGATATGTATATCTAATTTTTAAATAGGTTGGTGTTAATACCTGTTGACTATTTTTTGCCCAAACAGGCCAAAAATTGGTCCCCTTCTTCCCCTGCTATTCTAGGCCAATTCATTTTTAGGTTGCACGAGTTCATTGAGCTTCAGTTCATCACTTCAATTCAACAGAGAGGTTCAATGGAGAAATAATTCAATGGCAAGTTTAACAGCAAAGCTAAATAATGATAGGCGTGTAAAGATCAAATTTTGTAGCAGAGGAATCATCAAAGCAAAGGAATAAGTAGAAGCGGCCACGTGTCAACTTTTGCGTAACTCTCAAAGGACCCTAAAAGTAAGCATATGTTGCCACATATCCTCGCTTGTCTCAATGGACTGTGACAAGTGTCTACATCTGAGGCTTCAGGTTTATTTTAAGCTTTAAAGATAAGCCTCTCTCAAAGTGCAGCAGAAGCTCCCAAGTGTCAACATCTGCAAGTTTCTCCTGTTGGCTTCAAAGAAGATTATGGTGGGATCGAATGAGTTACTAAATACTATGTGGAGCATGCCAAGTGTCACTATCTGCAAGAATCAAATGATTCCTGAAGGTTTCCAAAGGTAGCTAAAGGCTCAATGGAAGTAGCCACGTGTCGCCTTCTGCATAAATCTCAAAATTCTCTATGTGACCCTCAAGGGACCCTCAAAGGTGAGTGGATGCCACCATGTGTCTTCGCCCATCTTAGTAGAGTGTGATAAGTGTCTGCATCTGAGGCCTTAGGTCTCTCTTAAGCTTCAATGGTAAGTTTCTCTCAAGAGTAAGTGGAAGCGGCTGCGTGTCAACTTCTACCTAACTCTCAAAAGACCCTCTAAGTTAAGCAAATGCTACCACGTATCCCATCATCAACTCGAAAGAAGCTACCACATGTCAACATCTACATTTCAAAGTGTCTTCTAAAGTATCTGAGTAGTGGACTATGACACGTGTCAGAAATGGATGTGCTCTCAGCTAAGAGCCAAAGGAGTAGCAGAAGGAGCTAGAGGAGGCAAAGTAGCTAAGCACAGAAATAGATAAAATGATCCAAGTGGTGCAGGAAACTATCGATTTATGGAGTTATTCTAGTGGTTGACATAGTACTTGCCATGCAATCATCAAGAGTTGTAAACAGTGAACAACGTGACCCATTTTCCTTCATTTTACATTGATGAGCAGACAAACAATGTGGCCCATAATTTTGAATCATAACAGGGGCCAACACAACATTATCTTCAAGCAGATTCCTCTTCCCAATGCTCAGAAGGCACATGGGTCACTTTTAAAAGGGCACTAAAATGGCCTCTTTCTTCCTCTATAAATTGTAAAGCTTCTCATTTGAGAAAGATTGACTCTTTTAGCCTTAAGGCAAAACGCTACCCAAAAATCTCTCGGGCTTGTAAGGCAGAGCACTGCCATATTTTACCTTGAATTAGGGCTTAGCATTTTTACCTCTATCTAGACTTGCACTTTAAAGTATGTGTCTGTGTTCTTATTTTGTGTTAAGTCATTGTCTTTCATGCTTTTCACAGATCGATTATAGCATGTCCAGTGCATTGTGATGTCTCTTTTCTACAGGTCTGCTAGAAGTGTCTATAAAAAGAATATAGGTGTGTATGAATAGGCTATCAAAGTGTGTCCTAGAACACCTTTACTAGTTCCTTCCTCCTTGTACTTCCATGAACCCCTAGCTGACTATTGCAGAAGAACTTTCGACTTCAGATGAAGTGTATGGGTGCTTCTTTTTGGTGAAAAGTGTATATTCAGGCTGGGTGGGTCATCACTTTTTTGGTGTATCACCTTTTCATTTTTTAGGTTTTGGATCTATTTCAGCATCCCTCTCTCTCTTTCCCCCCTCTTTTTACATTTTTTTGTTAGCAGTAGGAGAAACCAAGGCCTAAAAGATACATCAGAGGGAGCTAGCCCTTATCTAGAGACTCTCCCCTCCAGATTCGCTGGTCCCACAAGCGAGAGGGGAGTTTCTATTGTTGTGTGTGGATGGGTGAGAGCTAGGCGTCCTGCCCTAGGTGCAATCCACTACGTCAACAATTTTTGGCACGCTCGGTGGGACCAACTAGGATAAGTTTTGTCCAAAGAGTTAAAGAATTTTTTGTGTGTTCTTCAACCAACTAGCCTTTGGAGGCTTTTCATCAACACCAATGGTGACTCTGAGTTGAATTAGCTAGTTAAGTAGCCCTAGTGCCATTAAGAAATCACTTTTGTATGTATAATCCCTCTACACAAAATCATGGACCTTGTTTTCCTTCTTATAATTTTGATCAAGCTCAGCCTTTTTATGGCATCTCCCCAAGCAACCCTCCTAGTTGCCCTATAATGATAAGGGAAGTGGCCCTAGATTTTGAGAAGCAGACGATGGAGATTGATAGATTGGAGGAGCAGTACGGATATCAACAGGAGCTGATGTATAAAGAGGAGTGTTTATTTAGGCAAGCTCAGGCCTTGCAATCCATGGAGGAGGAGGCAGTAAAATGGAGAAATCCATTTATTCAAGGCAGTCAGCCTTGTGTGCCCCCTCCTATTTTGAAGAAAGCCCCCTCTTGTGCACCAAATCCTTTCTATCAGATAGCACTTGCTCACTCCAGCTCATCTAATGCATCTGCTCTCAATCCCATGTGCTTGGCTTTCCAGCATCAAAGGGCATCAAAACAAACCCCCATGGAGATCAATCTTCTCAATTCCTTATATTGTGAATCTTCCATTAGGGGGAATACCACAAGCCAGCACATCCCTCTTCTAGAGACTCTTCAGGTGCATCAACAGTCTCTTCCTAGCATTCCTCAATCTCCCCAAGTCTTTCAACATGATGTGCAGATTCCAAGTTGGATGAAGGAATGCTAGGAACCATCATAGAACCTTGAAGAGGATGATGCTGGTGATCTCCAAGAAGGGCTCCTTTAAGAAGATATAGCTAGGAGAATTGTAGAGTTAGAGTCCCAAGTGAGATTCCTCAGCTAGCGTGTGATGGACCTATCTAAACACAGCCTGTCCACACACCTCCAAGAGAGCTATTAGGCTAAACCTGATATAGATGAAGTACTAACCAAGTGGAAAGAGGAGAATCATTTGATTCTAGCTCAAGGACTTCCTCCTCTTCCACAGGATTTCAATCATCATCTTCCCACTTCATCCTTTCTCAAAGAGGAACTTGTTTTGCAAGAGGCAAGTGAGGAGCATAAGATCCAATCTGCAATTTCCCAAGGGGCTATCATGAGAAACAATGAAGGCAGGATCATCATGGAGGCTCCTTTTGAAGACACCATCAGCAATGGAGAAGATGCAGGTCTTGCATACATGTAGATGTTCCAGCAATATGAAGAGGAACATAAGCATGGTAAGCTCTCTCCTCCTTTGTTTGATGAACTTCCTTGTTGCTTCAATGAGGAGGATGACTATGCTAAGGAGTCTGAGTCAGAGGAGGATCAGATGGATGTCTTTGAAAAACTAGAGACTCTGATCCTTGAGGAGGAAAGGAGAGGTTGGTCCATCTAGAGGCAAGCCTTGAAGAAGAGTTTTTTGAACAAAGGGGTGATGTTCTGTGGGATGAGCAATCAAATTGTGATTCCATTTTAGACATCATATTAGTCACTCTTCTCCAAGAAATCCATGAAGGGGATGAGTAAATTCATGATGCATTGTAAGAGGATTATGCACATCAAAGGGCTAATGGTGATAAGCCAGTAACCACAGATTTCTTGGTGAAATGCACCAGCATGAAGGACCAGCATTCAACAAGCTTCCAAGAACAAGCAGAGTATGTATATGTTGGAAGCATGTTTGAATTTGATCCACTTAGAGACAAGCCAATCAAGGTGACAGGCAAGAAGAGCAGGTCACCAAATATCCTTTTCATTCAGCCACTTGTCTGGCACCATAAGTCTTCTTTCCAAGAAGGGGACTTAAGAAGTTTTCCCTTTGATCCAGGAGGGAGGCAAACATTCTTGGTTAGTTGTATATAGTAGTTTGCTTTTAGTTTCTTTTCCTACTTTCCCTAAGTGCAATTTGCATAGGTAGTGTTTTTTAGTCTTGTGTGTGCTTTCCCTTATGTTTGGGGTAAAAAGCTTCATGTTTGATTCTTGGATCTTTGGGGCTATTGCTAACCTTTCTTCAAAGCTGCATTTTGACTCCATGCCCAATGGACTACAAGGCAACTAGTCTCTAAGCATAGCAGGCATGCTTCCCCTGGGAGTCACCAATTTGTTGACCATTTTTTGCCCAAATAGGCCAAAAATTAGTCCCCTTCTTCCTATGTTGTTCTAGGCCAATTCATTTTCAAGTTGCACAAGTTCATCGAGCTTCGATTCATTGCTTCAGTTCAATGGCAAGGTTCAATGGAGAAATAATTCAACGGCAAGTTTAATGACAAAGCTAAATAATGATAGGCACACAAACGTCAAATTTCACAGCAAAGGAATCATCAAAGGGAAGGAATAAGTGGAAGTAGCCACGTGTCAACTTCCACGTAACTCTCAAAGGACCCTAAAATTAAGTGGATGCTACCACGTGTCCTCACCTATCTCAATGGAGTGCGACAAGTGTCTACGTCTAAGGCTTTGGGTTTATTTTAAGCTTTAAAGATAAGCCTCTCTCAAAGTGTAGTAGAAGCTGCCAAGTGTCAACATCTATGGGTTTCTCCTGTTGGCTTCAAAGAAGACTATGGTGGGCCTGAATGAGTTACTAAAGACTACGTAGAGCATGCCAAGTGTCATTATTTTCAAGAATCAAATGAGTCCCAAAGGTTTCCAAAGGTAGTTAAAGGCTCTGCAAAAACGGCCACATGTCGCCTTCCACAAAAATCTCAAAATGCTCTGTATGACCCTCAAGGGACCCTCAAAGGTGATTGAATGCCACCATGTGTCCTTGCCCATCTCAGTGGAGTGTGACAAGTGTCTGCATCTGAGGCCTCGAGTCTCTCTTAAGCTTCAATGATAAGTTTCTCTCAAGAGTAAGTGAAAGTAGCTGCGTGTCAATTTCTACCTTACTCTCAAAAGACCCTCTAAGTTAAGCAGATGCTACCACGTATCCCATCATCAGCTCAGCAGAAGCCACCACATGTCAATGTACACATTTCAAAATGTCTTTTAAAGTGTCTGAGCAGCGGACTGCAACACGTGTCAAAAATGGATGCGCTCTCATCTAAGAGCCAAAGGAGTAGCAGAAGGAGCCAGAGGAGGCAAAGTAGCCAAGCACAAAAATAGACAAAGTGATCCAAGTGGTGTGGGAAAGTGTCAATTCAAAGATTTATTCTGGTGGTTGACATAGTACTTGCCATGCGATCATCAAGAGGTGCAAACAGTGAACGGTGCGACCGATTTTCCTTCATTTTACATTGATGAGCAGACAAACGGTGTAGCCCATAATTTCAAATCATAACAGGGGCTGACACAGCATTATCTTCAAGTGGCTTCCTCTTCCCAATGCTCAAAAGGCACGTGGGTCACTTGTAAAAGGGTGCCAAAATGGCCTCTTTCTTCCTCTATAAATTGTAAAGCTTCTCATTTGAGAAGGATCGACTCTCTTAGCCTTAAGGCAAAACTTTGCCCAAAAATCTCTCAGGCTTGTAAGGCAGAGTGCTTCTAGATTTTACCTTGAATCAAGACTTAGCATTTTTACCTCTATCTAGACTTGCACTTTAAAGTATATTTATGTGTTCTTCTTTTGTGTTAAGTCATTGTCTTTTATGCTTTTCACAGATCGATTATAGCATGTCCAGTGCATTGTGAAGTCTCTTTTCTACAAGTCTACCAGAAGTGTCTACAAAAAGAATATAGGTGCCTATGAATAAGCTATCAAAGTGTGTCCCAGAACACCTTTGCTATTTCCTTCCTCCTTGTACTTCCACAGACCCCTAGCTGACTATTGCAGAATAACTTTTGCCTTCAGATGAAGTGTATGGGTGCTTATTTTTTGTGAAAAGTGTATATTCAGGTTGGGTAGGTCATCACTTTTCTGGTGTATCACCTTTTCATTTTTTAGGTTTAGGTTCTATTTCAGCATCCCTCTCTCTCTTTCCCCCCCCTTTTACATTTTTTTGTTAGCAGTAGGAGAAACCAGGGCCTAAAAGATACATCAGAGGGAACTAGCCCTTATCTAGAGACTCTCCCCTCCAGCTTCACCAGTCCCAAAGGTGAGAGGGGAGTTTCCATTGTTGCGTGTGGAAGGGCGGGAGCTAGGCATCCTACCTCGAGTGCAATCCACTGCATCAACAATACCCATGGTGATTAATAAATATGTACCACAAATGTTTAGGTTTGAACCATTATCAACTAAAATCATTTTAATTATCTTGTTATGTATACTCACTTGTATGAATGAAGACAAATCTTGGTGAATAATAAATTTTGATGGTAAATATTTTGGATCAAAGGTAATAATATTTTCATTCTTTTTGAGATCTTTCATAATGTCTACAAAATGAGTTGGTTCAATATCACATGGTACTTGGGTTTCACATAATACTTCATATAAAATATCTTTGTAGATAGTAGAATTGAAAGTTTAGCACACATTCTGCTAAACTAGTCATTAAGATCATATCCATTTGATTTGATAACAAGTTTAGGATTGGGAGGAACCTATTTTATATTAATATGGGATGGGATAGGTTGGGCATCCTTACCTTTTCGAGTAATGACAACATGGATTGTGGAATCTAATATAAGACATGGATGAATAATGGGTGTGGGATGGTAGTTTTCACTTGAATAGGATCTAGATGTAACAAAGGGTTAGGAGCATACATGTTAATGGTTGGATATTATATCTATAGTATTATAAAAGGAGTTATAGAGATAAATTTAGTTCTTATCCTTTCTTAACATTTTATTTAATTTAACCATATATGAAGCATAACAAAGAAGAATTACTATGAAATATTGGAAAATGATATATGCATTCATCATTAATTTCTTTAAATTTAATAACAATTTAATTTATAGATATTTGTAGTTTAAAAATCATAAATTAGAGAAAAAACAAGAAACCCTAAGTCTACTAGGTTTTTAAGACCAAATTTTAAGTTTACCAAATGTTTAAACATAAATTTAGATTATGAATGTATCTAGGGTTAAGAATATTAGATTATATTTTACACAAGGGTGGTGAACTAACATAATAAGTAGGCGAATTAATAGAAAACTCAAATAAATAATATTAAGAATTTATACAACCAAAATTGCTAAAAATAGTAAAGTATAACTATTGATAGATATTGTAATAAATTGAAAACAATCATACTTAGTTGGTTTACTATGTACATGTAGGTCTAGTCAAGAACAAGGTTTGAAAGTGTATTAGATGATGATCCTAGAACAGTCATCAGTTTCTAGAGATGTCATTTTTGTGGCTCGATATACTTGCATTAGATTTGGATAATTACATTGACATAGTTGTCTAACCCTGCCATAGGTTTTTATATGGAATATTGACTAGATCTAGATGCAAACAACTAGATCCTTATAAGTTTTTTGTCTCCTTTATTTTTATGTCTTCATATCGTGTATATAAGTTATCATTCTTTTCCAAATGATCAAACCCTAACTCTTCACCCTTGGAGTGACAATGGAAAAAATGGGTTAGTGGTCTCATAGTGTCGAGCTAACCCTAAAGACCCCTTTGTCAATACATAGCCATTACTCTGAAGAGGGCCTCAAACTAATGTATTTTTCCCCTCTTTCTAGCTTGTGTGTACATAAGGATGTAGTTCATGATAAATAAATACATGTAATGACCTAGCTTATAACCTAGAAAATATAACTCATGGGATGATCTTTGAATGATTCGGACCTACATAAATAATGCTCCTATGACTAATATGTAGTTAGGGAAAAATAGGGTAAGTTTTCTCACTTGAATGCTTGATTGAGTGTTTCTTGGTGTATTACTTTATGAGTTGTATGTGATTTCTAGGTGGTGAATGGGTGAGGGTTGGGCTTGTATATATACCAGGACTTTTTTTATATATATCACATTATAAAACTTAGGCTGACCTTTTGAACATATTTCTTTTGAAAGTTTGATGAATTTTGGGCACTAGACACTTTATAAGAAAATGGACACTTGCATTGATGCATGTGTCCTCTTAGGATGCAAGTGTCCAAGGAGATATAAAATGGATACTTATCCAAAATTGGAAGTGAAGGATAATAATTAGGTTTATAACTTTTTACATAGTATAGAAGGAATGGGTCATCAAAATAAAAATGATCAGATTAAGAGATAAGCCATTAGGCACAAAGAGATAGTGAATGTGATCCTTTTGATAATGGGAAGTTATATAACTAAAAGGTATAGCCATAATAGGTATTTTCCAAGTGTAAAAGACTAAGATAATATATAAATTAGGTTTTAGTATCTAAATTTATATCAGTGGTGTCATAGAGGCATGACATCCACATTTTTTATAGTTTCATATTATAGTGGGGGCATGTTAAAAAGGCATTGCCTCCACACTTATTCAATACTCAGTATCTCCATATCATAATGGGGGCATGTTATAGAAACATATTCTCCACATTTACACTAGTTCTCAAATTATCCAAATTTGATGGGGGCGTGTCATAGAAATGTTTCCTCCACACTTGCATCAATTTCAAACTCACCATATTTCATAGTTATATGATTTAGATACATATTTATGGCAACATTCTATACATTAGTACTATTATTATACCTATATTTTAGCTTGAGGCATATATAATGTGCATATTCCATGCAAAAAGAACCTAAAATTGTAAAATCAAATCAATTTATAGATTTCAAATACTATTATGGATTGTTATCACACCCAAGATGGATTGTTATCGACATAATCTACTGTAATAGTTGGTTCACATTTGGAATGTTGAGTTGATTAAATCACTCAATCTTACCAAAATTATAAGATAGATTTTATTAAATAATTTAAATTCATCAAAATTTTAGGATGGATTTGATTAAATCATCCACCTTCACCAGATATATAATGTGAGTTGATTAAATTTCTCACACTCACTAAATTATGCACATTTTTGGGTTTTAAAATTGAGATGAAACAAGCTCAATGATCATGTTTCAACTCACCTTTACACCAATATTAGGGGCATGTTTTCCTCATATATATATATATATGCACTTGTAGGTTAAAAATTGTCTCAATCCCAGCTTCAATACTTCATAATGAGGCATCTTGTCAAATCAAATTTCCACAAGGCAAGAGGGTTGCATCGATACATAGGTGTAATCCTAACCTTGATCTTCTTACTTTCAAGCATTTAAATTTCTTTCAATTTCAAATTTTATACACTAATTATATATTGTAACATGCTCTTGGTTATATATGAGTCATCTACAAAACACTCAAGGTGGGATCACATAAAGACAAGGTGTGTTATACACACTCAAATATGCATTCATTTCCTTTAAATTAGAAATTTCATTACTGGATTAAAGAGGGAAAAAATTTAGATACTAAAATTTAACTTATATAGTACCTTAGTCTTGTACACTTAGGCAAATACCTATAATGGATGTACCTTTTAGTTATAGACCTTCTCATTATTGAAAGGCTTACGTTCACTATCTCTTGGTGCCTAATTTATTATCTCTTAGTTTGAACATTGTTATTCTAATGACTCAAGCCTTCTTTATTGTGAAAATATATATAAACCTTATTATTATCCTTCACTACCAATTTTGGACTTGTACCTATTTTTTCACTGCCTAGACACTTGTATCCGAGGTGGACACATGCATCAATGCAAGTGTCCATTTTCCTAAAAAGTGTCTAGTGCCCAAAAGTCATCTAATTTTCAAAATAAATATGTCTAAAAGGTTATCCTAAGTGATTTAATTCAATATATTTCTAAAAGGGATTGGTATATATATAATACCAACCCTTATTCATTCACCACCTGGCAATCACATATAACTCACAAGGCAATATACCAAGAAGAAATCAATCAAGCATTAAAGTGAGAATACCTTCCATATTTATCCCTATTTCCATATTAGTCATAGGATAAGTATTTGATAGGTCTGGAGCATTAAAAGAGTATCCCATGAGTCATATTTTTCAAGTTACAAGCTAGGTCATTACATGTATATGCTTATCACACATTTCACCTTTGTGCTCACACAAGCCAACACATAGGGGAAAATTATATCAATCTAAGGCCCTCTTTATAGTAGTGGTTATGTAGGCTTATCCCATTGATAAAGGGGTATTTGGGGTCAGATCGACACCATTATCCCACTAATCCATTTTTCCCACAATCACTCCAAAGGTGAAGAGATAGGGTTTGATCATTTAACGAAGAGTGAAAAACTGTGTACACAATCTAAAGAAATTAGAATAAAGGTGATATAAAACTTAGAAGAATCTAGTTGTTCGCATCCATATCCATTCAATATTATATACAAGATACCTATGGTAGGGTTAGACACTTGTATCAATGCAACTGTCCAAATCCAACACAAGCATTTGAAGACAAAAAAGATATTTCCAAAATCTTATGACTCTTCTAAGATCATCATCTAGTCCACTTCTAGCATGTTCTTGATTAGACCTACATGTATACAGTAAACTAACTAAGTATCATTGTTTCTAATTAATTATAATATCTATCAATAGTTGTACTTTACTATTTTTATCAATCTTAGTTGTAAAAATTTATAATGTTGTTTTTTTAGGTTCTCTTTTAATTGGCCTACTTAATAGGTTAGTTCACCACCCTTGTGTAAAAGTTAATCTAATTATCTTAACCTTAGATACCTTCATCAGCTAAATTTAGGGTTAAGTAATCATAAGTGAATTATTTTTATTTAATTGCTAATTTAGGTGTCTATACTTTCCCCTCATCTATTCTAGTAATGCAACAAAGTGAAAATACTAGAGTAAAAGAAAAAGTGCCTACCTAAACTTACCTATAAGGTGCAGTCTTGAATGTAGGCCACAACGTTAAACTATGCTTCATAAAAAACTATAATGAAACATGTATAAAGTCAGTGATTACTCAAGATGAAAATTAATAAGTAAAATATAAGTGACTTGTAAAACTAATAAAAAAGAACAAATACAATTGATTGTGTATGTGAACTATTGTGTTTCTGGTGCAAAAATAGTGACTATAGAGGGTTAGACCCTTAGAAATTTAATTTATGTTGAGAATCTTGGATTGGATTGTGTATGACCCAATCCTCATTGACTAGGAGAGTATGATTAAGAACTCAAAGTGTGATGGACACCACCATTACATACCCAAAGTAGTGAAGTAGTTTTGAATCCTTATATGAATTATAATATATTTTTCTAGTGCAAAAACTAGTGTAAAAAGTTGAACCAACTATTGCAGATAGAATAATCCCCATTGTTAGCGTAAAACTAATGAAAAATGGTAGTCTAATCTAGGTATGGTGTATGCAACATAGAAAATGACAAGTATTGTCATTCTATTTTTAAAATTGGTGCAAAACTAAATAAGGAAGAAGTCATATATCATGCACATGCCCCTAATTTGATATCTAGTCTATATGTATTTTGAGACTGGGTAATGAAAACTAATATTTTGAGTAAAAACTTGTGTGCTAACCTAGAACACATGTCACACATGATGCCCCCAAACTAAGTCAAACTAAGATACAACCTAAGTATTTTTTGTAACTAACACTGTGTACCTATTTCAAACTAATATGTACTTACTGATATTCTAAGAATTTCTAAAATTTATTGTTTTCTTGGAACTAGGACAACATCACCTTGTTTTGATAAAAAAAAGGTGTGTTCTTATCTAAATTTAGCATTCTTGTCTAAACTAGCTTTGTGACTGATATCTATATGGGCTCTATGATCCATTGTGTGAGGTATATATAATTATGTATGTGTAATGTATTGTAGGTGATTAGTATCTAAAACAAGCCACTATGTATACCCCTTATTTTGAGGTGAGTTTTTGAGCCTACATAATAACTTGACTCAAAAATGTAATGCAAAAAATTTATGTAAAAGATGTTAATATAAGTAATAGTGATAACATGAAGTAACATGACATCATCATATGTATAAACTGAGTAAATAAATAATGTGATAAGCAATAATAACTAGCATACATAGTGAGAATGTCAAGATAGATGTTACTAATTTTACATGCATATAAGTCATCAAAACCAAGTATGTAAAAATGAAATAGAGAAATTCAAGGAGGGATGCATGATATCCATCATGGAATCAAAAAATAGGAGGATGCATGATATCCATCATGACATAGAAAAATGAGCAAACATTCAAAAAAGTGTCATGTTCATGATGTGCATAAGCAAAGAGTACATACAGAGCACATAAAATACATAATGGAAGATCAAGGGGCCACATACAAGGGACACATTCAAATGTCATTCACACATAAATAGACATACAATGAATACATAAATCCACACACAAGGACATGTTCAAATGTCCACAAGATAAATAATACACATAAGACATGAAGCATGTAATAAAACATGAAAAGCATGTATGAATACATGTAGTTGATCAACATAAGAAATTGGTAACACTAGTATATTCAATAAATTAAATAAATAGTAAGATATTAATGTGTTAGTAAGTGATAAATATCAATATATGTTATGTCATGCAAAGAAATGAGGTATAAACAACAAGAGAGAGAAAAAAAGAAGGATAAAACATGTTAATAAGATGATCCCTATGAGCTTGATGATATATAGACAATTTGTAAGAGGCATGTGTTTGGTTTAATAAATATAAATAGTAGCATGTGCTCAGTGTGACAAGAATGGGGAAATTGGACAACATTGTGGTGTGCTCCTATCTAAATAGGGTGTTCTTGCTTGAATGTAATTTCAAAGTTTGAGATAGTGAAATAACCTGCAAGTGGGTTTGGGAATGACATCATGTGTGTTTTGCACTCAAGAATTTACTCTCATGAAGCATATATAATATAAATGTGGATAGAAATAAGTATTGAATAACTGATTACTAATTAACTAATGTAAATGAACTCAATATATGCATGCATAGGTCATGATTCTAAATAAAAAATTTAAACATCTGATTTTTTTGTATTTTTTGTATATATGAAGAATATGATAATCTATAAGTCAAAAAACACATCCAAGGGATGTGGATAATCAAAATTTGGATCTAGTGGAAGATGAGTGGTGGATATTGAATCTTTTCAATCTCCCATAGATCATCATCATTTTGGTCATCATACCATTCATGCTCTATAATTGTATCCTGATCTTTGGTGTTGTTTTGAATTGTATGCATCTGTATGGCATGTTGCTCTACTGTGTAAGAGACCTCATGTGTAGTTTTGGGATATACCAAATTTTAACCCTTTGTATCATTTTTGAATCTTTTATTTTCATCTACATCATCATGGAGAATATAGATTTTTCTATCCTCAAATTTAAATGTGAGACATTGTTGTGACCTCTCTATTATATCTTTTATTTCATAAAACCATGGTTGACCAAATGTAAATTTTATATGATTTCATGTGTTCATAAAAAAGAGTAGTGTATCCCATAATAGAATAAATGGGGCATAATAACTTTTTATAATACTTTTAAATTTAGAGATTACTAAGGAACTTCCTGCACAATAACTATAAGGGATCTAAAATGGTTAAAGACTATTGATTACAAAGGGTTACCCTTTAGATGTCAATTATGATTTGTAACTAGGCATTTGGTTAATAATTTCTTGTACCTTAAACACAAGAAGGGAAAACCTTGGTGGAAATTTGATAGTTCTAAATTTCTAACTATCCAAGCAAACAAAGAAGTTGCTAGTGAAGATGTGATTCAAGTTACCTAATCTCCATTGCTAGTTCCTACAAAGCAAAAAAAAGATATTTCACCTATTGAGGAGGATTCTATACTAAAGAATGAAAGTAATGAGAGGAATCCAGTTAAAATTTAGCTAAATGAAAATTTTGTTGCTCATATTTATCCAAATAACTCTCCTTTAAAATATTTTAAAATCACTATTCCTATACCCACAAATTTTAGTGATGGGGGAAATTAGATGGTTATTAAAAATTAAAAAAAAGTTTCAAGAACCATGAACCTTTAAATATGACCCTTAGACCTATAATAGATAAATATTTGGAAGAAACATAGTCTTTTTTTTTGTTTGTTATGAGCATGCAACTTGTTCAAAACATTTTTGCACATTGTTTCTTTTGCTTATAGTAGAGGTGTTTTTTTGTGATTGGAATTGTCTATATTTTTCCTCCTTTGTAAGAGGGTGGGGGCCCTTTAAAAACCTTACCTTTACCATTATAAAAAAAACAAATATTAGTGTATCCACCACTTTGGGACCACATGCAACTACTATTATGATGTGGCCTATGGAATTTTGGAAATACATAACATTATGTAATTCATCATGATCATGCCCTATGTTCTGAATCAAGAGTGTATACATTTGGATCATGTCCTCATATATTCCCACATGTTTTTTATATGCATTATCAATGAAAACCTAAATATTCAAAGGATTACTTATAGAATTTTTGTAGTTTATGCATATGTGACCTAATTATGGAGTCTTAATAGGTTGCGTGGTTTGTATAATTTGAATAGTGCCTTTAGATTTATACTTATGAAGTTTTTGATAAAATAATAAACAAGTATATGTAGCATTTCCTATGATTTTGTTAAAATGACAAAAGGGCTTGCCCTTTTGATTTTACAATCGGTCGATGGATATATGTCATATTGTTGGCAAGGTAATTAATTCCCTATCAAATAATTTTTTTTTAAATCCCATGTGGTATATATTGTGAACTTTTATCTTGTATCATAATAACTAGCTTAATATCCCTAAATTAAACATTATTTATTGAATGTGTATGGTGAATTGTTGGTACTTTTAGTGCATTGATCAATGTATTGTGATGCATGTGTTCTAGAAATGCTAGGTTTGATAAAAAAGTTAGTTTGTATGACACCTGATAGACCTGTATGTTGTGTAGTGTCTATGTGGCAACAATAATTTTTATTTCATCCATATATGAAGTGATTATTATTTTGTATTTTTATGCATTGGTATGATCACCTTGTAATCATCTATGTATTCCTCTAAACCAATTGGTGTAAGATTCAACCCACATAAACAATCAACAACATTCATTAGTATTTCATTAGTATCATCATCACAAGTATCATTAGAATTTTCATCAACATCCTTTATGGATATGAAATTTGGATCTTCTAAATTGACCAATAAAGGTCATTGTTGTACAGGTTCTTCATGGTCTATATTTTAAGGTGACATCTGTGAATATGATTTATCTATAGATTGTGGGTTTTGAATATCTATACTGGACTCACCAACCTCATATGTGCAAATTTTTTCTATAGGAAACATTTGTGGTGGTGGTACTATAGTATATTGATGTGCCCCTAGTTGTGATGGACTATCATTAAGAGGCTTTATAATCTTACAATTTTTGAATGGTTTTTTATTAGAGGGGCATATATATAAGTATTCCTCATGTATAAATTTAACACACCAATGTAAAGTAGAAGGAATGGTCTTCAGGGCATGTATCCATGGCCTAACCAATAGTAAATTATAATGTAAATTATTAAGCATTACTTAGAATTAAGTAGATAGAGTTTTGGGCCCCACTATAATATCTATTATGATATAACCCAAAGTTGGGTGCGATACATCATCAAATCCATTGATATTATTATATATATTTTAAATGGTAGCCATGTTAATTCCCATTGTCTATAAGAATGTAAGATTACAAATATTTAACCATGAACCATTATCAATTATAACCCTTTTGATTTTTTTAATATTGATTTAACCTTATATAATAATGGTAGATTCTTATTAATAGTTGACTATGAAGGAAAATCCTCATTTCTAAAATAAATAACATCTTAAATATATTTCAAGGTATTTAAAATTGATGAAAAATAATAAGGCATTATGTCACAAGACATAGATGTCTGATTTAATGATTTGAATAGAATATATTTGAAAATGATAGCCTTTTGAATAAATTCTAGCATGGAAATATTGGTTGATGTATTCCTTAACTGATCAAAAATATCATATCCTCTAGACTAATTACCTAGTCCTATTTGATTAGATTAGGGACAAGAAGAAATTATCTAAATTCATTCCTCCTATCTTGGATGAAGAGACACCTAACCTCATCTAGTAATAATAGCTCGGGCTGTAGGGTCTACTATAAGCCTAGGGTGAATAGTAGAGGTTGGATATGAGCTAAGATAGTTGTGAGGTCTAGGTGTAGGAAGAACAAAATGAACCATATGAGCCCTCTAATGTCTAGTAGTAATAGGTGGTAACTCAAATTGAGTCATGCAACAATAGTCACCATATAACTACTCATTATTAAGCACTTGACTAATATAGGATATGGTTTGTATTTTTAGATGATGTATCTATGGGATAACATATATGTGAAATATTTTACAAGTGACAGGAAAGGAAAATTTAAATAACACTATGAAACTTTGAACTAAGAAATAATAGATAGTATTAGTCATTATAAGCATGATGAATATGAAAATTAGATCATTCTAAAATATGAAACCCTAATGGAAGTGCTAAAAATAGAACAAAAATGCTAATAAAAAATTGGGGTTTTAGGCAATGTTCAACAATGAGTAGGTTCACCAATATGTTTTATCAAATTTTGAGAAACTAGGAAAATATTAAACCCTAATTAGACAAACTATTATGAAAAAATAGATTGTTACAGATATGCAATAAATGACACAAACTAATTTAAAACTTACTAAATTAGGAAATATACTAGATATGGAAAGAAAAATAAATAAATATAAACTTCCATGGAAAATTGAGATGTAAATTATTTTTGGATTTGAAATTGATAGGGTGACTGTGTTGACTGAGTATGGACCTGAAATAGGAATCAACAGGGTTTTTGGATATGAGCATTATAATTGGACAATAGAGTAGTGTGTTGTTGCCCTGATGGAGCATTGGTGCTTAGAAAATAATGAAGACCTAAGATTTTTAGGTTAGCATCTCCTTCACTTGCTTACTTTATAGACTAAATTAAGAGATTCTAATTTGATGTAAATACCACTATGCAACTCTTTCTTCACTTGAAACCATATCTTAATCGATCATGAAGATAAATGCAATCACAAGGTAATTATAGTTTAGTGGTTGAAGTTGTGCTTGACCTCAAAATCCCTTATGTTGAGGGTTGCATACATACCAATACTCTGAAGAGGGATCAAATTACATGTAGTTCTCCCATGCTATGATGGTGTGTGTAAAAGAATGGGGGAAAATGGTAGATGTTGGTGTAATCCTAGTATGATTAAGTACTCCAACTATAACTTGTGACCTTGGATGTGTATTTAAAATTTAACTCAAGGATGTTAGGGTTGTTTGTAATTAGTACTAGGAAAAATGGGGATTTCTATCTCAATGTGTAATTATAATTATGGTGATTTTTAATGTGGAATCATCTTGTGGGTAAAATGGTTTGAAATATGGCTTTATAGTGGTATTTTTGGAATTCCTTTAGATGGGGATTACTAAAATTATAGGCCGGCCCTTCCATAGATTTAATTTTTATAAATTAAACATTATTTGGTGGGAATACAACATTTATGGATTTAGATAAGAGAGTAATGTGATGTTTTCCATTTAGGGTATTGTTATTGTCCATTTAGACAACATTTATGGAGGCACAAATAGTTAATTTGGATGCCATGGATAGTTTGAGGTGATTTAGGATTGGTTTTCATGAAATATAGGGAAATTATAGAGTCATTTAGTTTTCATAGAAGGATGGGTCATCACATAGAAAGTGAATGAAAATGGTCAAAAGGCCTAGAATAAGGCATGAGATAAGTGTGTCAAAAAGGTGATCACAAGTGCACTATTTTAGCTTAAATATTAATTTATATGTCTAAAACATGTCACTAAACTTTGCACATATAAATTCATGGGCTTATTCGAGTCCATTACATGAAATTCCCTATCATTTCCCCTCACCTCACCATCACTACCCATCCCACCTTTAAATATTCCAACACTTGCATGTTATTTATGGCCTTGCCCTTCCCCACCACTATAAGATTATTATTTATTAATGTTTCTTGCATAAAATATGAGACATGTTCAGTGATCATGGGTTTTGAGTGAGGCATGACTACCAATTTATACTATTTCACTCTATAAAACCCTACTTTACCCAAACAAACAATTACATCCCTTTCAACATAATTTATATAGCCTGAACACTTTTTCGTCTAAACCATATTTAACATTGAACACATTGATTATCCATAATTAACACACAACTTATCCATAGTTAAGACATTTATAGGTCATTTCAGGAGTTAAATGTTGGAAGTAAGATCTTTGTATGTTTTATGTTGAGGGCAACCATTAGTTTAATGCCTAAAACCATTATGATCCCTAAGTGGAGTGACGATGGTATAACAATGCTGAGAGATCTCTGTAGGTTGTTGAGATCTTTGTGGTGTTTAATAACTCCCATAAACCAAAAAGCATGAACATCCTCAATCAAAACTTAAATATAATTTTTTGTCAGATTAACTCTATTTTCTAATAGATTCACAACCTTCACCTTTTCCATCGGTATCACCACCTACATACACTATACATAACCACTACTCTCCATTATCTAACACTATTAATAGATAAGATAAATATATAATTAATTAACATGCCATAATTTACCCTATGGTAATCCCAATCCTTTCTTTTAGACATAAATATAAAGTACAAAGGGTGATCATTGCCAAAGACAATCTTGATGGTGGAAATGTACAAGGTGCCCATAACATGACCCATTAAACTAGATAGATAGCATGTATATGTTTTTCATAAAAAAAAATTGGTTTCCACCTAAAATGTGTGTTTGAAGAGTGATTTGAATCCTCCTTTTTTTAACGCCTTGGCTCCCAAACTCACCTTCCCCAATACTCTTCCCTATTATTACTATAAGTGCATATATCTCACATTTATATTATTAACTGCAAGCCACCACATTCTTAATGTTACTAGTTAATAATTACTTACAACTAATTCAAATTTTTGACACTAATATCTCTACTTTATTTGAAAAAAATTATAAGTCATGCACTCCTTTATCAATGAAAGAACATCTACACATGAACACTTTGTAATGACAAAATTAATTTGAGCATAGTGTAGTAAAATAATGCAATTGGAAAGCAAACGATCCCTGGTCATCCAAGAAGAACAATACTTATGAATATGATGTGGAAGAGATGACATCTACTAAGTTTAACTATATTGGCCAAGTGAGAGTGAAACTAATGAATAAATTTAAGAGTTGGCAATATGTGATGGTAGAGATTAAGAAACTACACAAAATTTGTAACTAAAGACTAATATTATAGTTATAGATTAGTTGTACATAACTCAACACCTCTAAGAAAGTGATGCAATGTTTGATTGGATTTACAGTATTGCTTCTTTTTATTTATAATTTTATTTTAAACCTCGATACTAACAAAGAGGACACTAGGTGAAAGAACTACATTAGGTTTGATCCCTCCTCAAAGTATTGGTATGTAGGTAACTCTCTTCACATCAAGGTGTTGAGATGTCCAACCTATCTTCCTAGCAAACACACATTTTTATCTCATGCCATACTTGTAAGGAGGATTAAGGTTTGCACACTAAATCATATATTCTAGGCACAATACAAAGTTCTAAATTTTGTGTGCACAAAAATAGAACCCAGAAACATAGGTACAAGTGATCCTATAAATAAGAATAGTCTTACAAAGAGGAAACTATCACCATTTTCATGACACTAGAATAGGAAGGCACTATTGTCTAGGTGGGACGCTACTATTTAGTGAAGAATCAAACTTAGGAACCATGTTGATGACACTCAGACTTGTTTGTAACTTAGTTTTCAAAACCCAGATCTTCTATGATAGTCATTTTCTAGATAAGTCTTTATTTACACATATTATTTACTATTTTTATAAAATCAAAATAAGTCAAAATCTATAACAAATCAATGGTTCATTATTGCATATTATTTCACTAATTTAGACAAATTGGCCCTTTAATCTAACTTAGGATTTACATAGGTAAAACCCTAAAAGGTTAAAACATTTAGTGAACCCGACTTACTTTGAATATTGCTTCAAACCCTAGTTTGCATTTTCCAATTTTTTATACAATAAATTAGGGTTGTATACTTCTGGTTTTATGATTTTTTAGACAACCTATCTAATTTAATAAATTTCATAGTAACGTTTCAATTTATTTAAATATAATTTAATTTTTTTGCAAAGAAACCTTAAATTCAAAATACCCTAACCCTGAACACACTTAAAGTTTGTATCCTTTTATAAATATACTCAAATTTTACTTCCAAAATATCAGATTTGTTACCATATTTAATTTTTTAAATCTTTCGTAGATTAACATTCTTAAATGGTTCAAAATATACAATACTTATTTTCCTACCTTCTAAACTACAATGGCAGAATTCAACAACAGATTTGGTGAAACCGATAAGCAACAATTAAAAGATTTTGTGTCCAAACATAAGGATATACAAGATGATTTCATCAATATTCTCTAGGAAGAACTATAAAAAATAAACAATGGTCAATCTTCAATGCCTCCAGTTAATAATGTTGATACACCTTCAGTGGAGCCAACTCAACTAACTTAGCTAACACAACCTAAGATTGTAATTCAACAACCATCGATGACAACTACACCATTTATGGCTAGTTTATCCACTCCAAATGTACAATCTCTTATGCACGAGATTCATACTTTTCAATCTAAGGTGTTATATCTAGAGAAGGCAGTCGCTAGGCCATCACATGCCTTGGATTCTAACATTATCTTACATACACCTTTGGCACATCACATAGAGAAAACTCCCTTGCCATCTAGTTTTGTGGTACCCAATATTACATTATATGATGGCTAGGGTGACCTAGAGCATCATCTCAAAGCTTTTCATGTGGCATGCTTGGACTATGTGTCCAACGATTGGCTTCTTACAAAGTTATTTCCATGTTGCCTCAAGGATTATGCCCTATAATGGTTTTGTGATTTTCCAAATCAATCTATCATGACATTCAATCCTTTAGCCAACATGTTTCTATCACATTTATATATCAAAATAAGTGATAATATATCATATGCACAAGTGGCATAGTTAAAGCAAAATTTAAATGAGCCTATCATATATTATGTCTTATGATACAAGATAATATTATCCAAATTAACTAGCCGCATGGTAGACAGAGAGCTTTAGGACATCTTTAAAAAAATTCTCTTACCAGTATTACATGAAGCTATCTTATTCAAGAAGTTTCCTACATTTACTGATTTATTTCACACAGTCAAGGAAAGAGATGTTAAGATCTTATCAATGGGAAAAATCAAGTATACAAATGGACTAGAATCAACTGTTAATAATTCAAACAAACCTCCATACAAGGTAAGGGCCATAAAGAATAAAAGTGATCAAAAGGCCACAATCAACACAGCTTCTGATCCATCTCCTAGATTAGTTTTATCCGCTCCTCAAATCAAAGTCTTCACTAACCTTCTAGAGTCATCAGTAAGGTTTCTAAAATAGCTCTTGGAATGCAATGTCATATCTCTCCTTCCCATTAAATATGTTGATACAACATGACCTCTTCCAAAGAACTATCATTCAAATACATTCTACGAGTATCATAAGGTAGTAGGGCATAGGACAAACAGATGCATTAGCCTAAAGCACAAGATAAAAGATCTAATTGAGACTAATATTATTGATGTGGACACACCCATAGAGGTACCAAAACCATAAAAAATAGAGGCTAAGGCACTAAAGATATTTTCATATCCTTTCACAAAGAGTACAATGAATGAGGTAAGGAGCACATCAGGTGTTTACTATACATACCAGGTGCATCCACCATCAGATTCATATCACACAAATGCAAAGTAAGCACATCCATTACATAACATAATTGGCATGTATCATACTATAGTGCCACCTAGACCTCTTATCACATTCTTAGAGTAAGAGATTGTGGATGATGACATATATCTACATGTACTCTTTATATGAGCATGGATACACCACGATCCTATCTAGAGTGTCATGGTTGACAATATGTCAAGCATAAACATGTGCACTATGACACTCTTACAACACTTGGGCTACACATAGTAGGATATATTCTCCATAGATACAATCATTAGTAGTTTCAATTTCCATGTTCAAAGCTCCATCAGGGAGATTATGCTTCCATTACAGGTTAGGCCAACACACATAGCCAATTGATTCCTAGTATCACCTAGTGCAAGTGTATTCAATATATTATTGGGTAGGAAATAATTACAATAGATATGATCCATCCCATCTATAATACATCAATTTCTAAAGTACATACATGAAAATTAGGTGGTCAAAGTGGTGGGTGTCCCATATGATTATCCATCCTCTACCCCTCTTATAGGTAGTTCTTACACAGTTACCAATTATAATTCTCGCATAGACACCAGTTATAGTTACAGTTATAGTACCATTACCAGATATTGCATAGTTATCAGTTATAACTGAGAGTATAAATCCTATGTATACATCATAGAGTTCACCAGAGCCACCAGTGAAGGTGAGGTCTACTCCTATGGTATCAACACGTACACATACTCTCCCACAAAGACCATTACTAGAGAGACTCATGTGTCAGAGATATGTCATAGATTCTACAGGCCCTTCCTCTACTCAGTTTATGTCAATATCAATTTTATTGGGTTATAGGGGTTCTCATCATAAGGCACTTATATCACCTATAACTTCTTATTATACTAGATGGGTTCTTAAGACCCCTACAGTTCATAGGGCATCATAGTTGGTGTTATAGATTCAGACACAAATTACTCCACATAGTAGATTATGGGATCATAGTTGCCCTTTCACTCTAAACACATGATCTCAATTCCATTATTCAACACAAGTCACAGTGATAGTGAGTCTCCCATGAGACTCATTGGTTAGTATGGTTCCTACTCTTGTACATACTTCCTTCTCTCTCTCGCTCATTGTAAATAGATTATTTTCATTTGCTTGTACATATCTATATCCAAATAATAATAATAATAATAATATGTCAAAACATAAAACTATTTAAATTTTACTCAGAAAATACAAAATTTATAGATTGTATGCATTGTTATGTTTACATTTCTACTACTTGTCAGATATTACATATACTAGCTATCTTAGTATAGTTGGTTTTATCATACATATATGCTTCACTTGTTCTTGTTGAGTGCTTGCAAATTCTATACAGGACTCCGATCCAATATAGTGATCTAGAATTTTTAATATCTACCCACTAGAATTATACGCATCAATCTAGGTTTATTCATTTGATACATCCGCCCACTCAGGGGCATCTCATACATAATTACTACTACTATGTTCTATCCTTACATTCTATACATTCTAGTTTATGCATTGATATATCTTAATATTGATCATTGCTACTCATTTCTCAAATTTTTTGTTGATTATCACTATTTTAGACTCAGTATATGTACATCCTAGCATTTACATAGATTTGTACTACATAGTTATACAAGCTTTCATTTCTAGCTTTCCTAGTTTAGACTTGATAGTGTTTCCTATGCTTATTTTATTCGAGGGCATTTGAATATGACATTGCTCTTTGGCTCTATACCATTTCTATGTTTGTATGCCTTGGACATGTGCCCATGTCCATTGTGTGTGCTTTCTTGATTATATGTACAAACATTTGAACATGTCCTATGTGGCTCTAATCCAAATTGCTTGTTGTTTGCGTATGTGGACATTTGAACATGTCCTATGCATGTTTTCTATTCTTAGATTTAGTGGCATGTGCCCATGTCCCTTGTATTGTGGCCCCTTAGCCTACTTTTATGTGCCTTATGTGTTTTATATGTATGCTTCCTTGTATGCATCTTCACCATGACACAACACACACCAGTTTTTGATACCATGAGGGACCTCATGCTTCTACTTTCTTACTTGGGTGTCATGATGGACATCATGCACCATCCCCCTAGGTAGTTACTCATATTTATTGTTATACACATTGATTATATATATCTTGACACCCTTTTGCAATGCTAGATTACAACATGTATCTTACATTACCTACTTATGCTCATATTCTTTTTACATTCTAATGTTATATTTGCACATTGTATTATATTGACACATAGTTATCATATATATGTTTTGACTAACACATTTTGTAGTGCTAATTATTTTAAGGACAATTCTTACATAGGTTCTACAACTACCCTCAAAATAGGGGGCATTCATAGGGGTTCATCACATAGCTTAGGCTCCTACATTTCTATTCACAAATTATTTTCAACACACAGGTTTAGTTTTGAAAATTAGACACAGGTCAGACAAAGTAAAAAATAGGGACTCAAAAATTAGTTCATATCACCTAGATTTTAAACTAGACAGACATTAAGACCCAGATTGGGACACTAGAACCATAGGGCACTACTATCGATTACATGGCACTATTATACAGTAGCCCCAACTTTAGAGAAATTGATATTAGCCATAATAATACACTATGTATAGTATATATTTGTACATGTACAATCACATGTTTGATAGTTAGGTTCAAATTTTACTCAGATACACTCATTTAAATTGATATTCATATCAGTTACTCATATTTGGGGGCATCATACATGACATGATCACTTCCACATTTAGTTCAGATACACAAATACATTTCTAACATACTTAGTTCAGAATCAGTATATTTAGATATCAGATTGGGGGCATGTGCACATCACATAGTTAACATATGCTCAGTTACATATAGGTTGATCAAATGGAATGACAAACTCCATGTCATTCTCTATGATATATACACTTGCTATCATATTCAAGGTTATCACCAATTCCATGCCTTACTCCATATGTAGTGGTTTACATTCCTGAGTGGCCCATAACCACCTAATGTACCTAAGTGATCACGGAGCTGACATACATAGTTAGATATACCCGTTTAGATACTTTCATCACTTTGTGCAGTTCAGTTTCAGATGCATCTACTACACATAGTGAGTAATAATGGATTCATAGCCTACTTGAGTTTTTGAGCCACTCACATGAGAGAGTTAGATACACAGTCTTATCCAGGCTATTTATAGATCATGATCCACCAAGCAGGGGTGGAAAGTGATGGAGTCAAAATTGGATTGAGTTATTGAGCCACCCACATATGTACACACACACATAGGTTGTCACTAGGTTTATGCATTAGTTCACATACCCAATGAGGTGTATTTGTTATTTTCCTCTTTCCTATCTCTTTGCTCAACTTTACTCAATTACTTTATTCAGCATAGTCTTTTACTTTTGATAATCTCTTAAGTAAGGATTTATTTTTTCATGATTTTAGGTCTTTGCTTTGGATCATGTTTCACATACACAGATTCAGTTATACAAGCTTCACTTCTTAGGTAAGTCTAGGTACGCTTATGTTTCCTTTATACTAGCCATTTTTCTTTCCTACTTTTTTAGCATAAATAGGGGGGATGTAATCATCTAAAAGTGGTATTTGGATGCTAAGAGTGTTTCTTGAAATAACTTATTCCTAGCTTAGCCCTAGACATATCTTAGAGCCTTTATCACACTTTTCCAACCATTGTACAAACCACAAACATCTTCTATCAGCTCAAATATAGTCCTAGAATAACATTCCCAGATCCCAACCCATTGTGCCCAGTAGTCTGCCAGTTGGACACTTGCGCCACATTAAGGAAACTAGAGCCACATGGAACTAGTGTCCCCAACTTAGTGTTAGTGTCCCTTTCCCTAACTCTCCTGAATGGATATATTTTAAAACATGTGCCCCTCCTAAGGGTAGCCTAAGTACATTTTATTATTTGTGCAAGCTATAGATCACTATAAATACAAGTCTATTTAACCTCTATAAACTAGATGGAAAATAGATACAAAAAGCATATTCAAAGAAGAAACAAGCTGATAAAAATCAAGGTAATTAATCCCTACTATGCCCTAATTATACATACTACCATTTATAGCTACCTTAAGCCCAGATTTCAAAGATTTTCAATCTCAAGAACACTCAAGGCACTCAAGACCACTCTCATTCTAGCATTCACTTGCACTTGCACTAAGCACTAGGTGGGAGAACTACATTGGGCTTGATCCCTCCTTAGAGTATTGGTATGTAGGCAAATATCTTCATAGTGGGGTATTGAGGATGTCCATCCTATCCTAATTATGAACACATATTATCAACTCATGCCATAATTATAAGGATGATTAGGGTTTGCACACTAAATTAGATACTCTAGGCATAATACAGAGTTTTAGATTTCATGTGCATAGGAACAAAACCAAAAAACAAAGGATCATGTACTCCCAAAAAATAGGAAGAGTCTTGTAAATAGGACAATAGCACCATTTTCAAGACACTAAAGTATCATGCTGCTACTATCAAACTTAGGGACCCTGTTGATGACATTCAAACCTATCTGTAACTCAATTTTTAGAACCTGGATCTTCTAGGATAGTCATTTTCCAGACAAGTCTCTATTTACACATATTATTTTTTATTTTTAAAAAATCAATATAAGTCAAAATATATAACAAATCAGTGGTTAATTATTGCTATTATTTCACTAATCTAGACAACTCAACCCTTTAATATAACTTAGGATTTACATAGGTAAAACCCTGAAAGGATAAAATAGGTAGCCACGTCTCTCATTTCCATCACATAATGAACAAGTTGCAATGCAAAAAAAATTAATCCAAGGGCTTGAAAGGTTGACTCAAATTATTTTTACCATAAATTAAAGAAGCACAATTGAATTTTTTTTATGATATTCAATGCATTTGATTACACAAATCATACATAATATATTTTCTATTATGTTGGGTAAAACTTTAGATGTTACATTAAGGAGGCATTTATAACTATGAGTCTAGTGGGATTTAATTGTATCAATTTTAATTATAAATGGAACTTTACCTTTTCCTAGTTAATTTATCCATATAGATAAGTAAGGTCAATGAAGAAAGTCTATTTACTAATAGGAATATGTACAACATCAAAATTTGGATTTATTTTTGTTCATTGTTTAGCCAAGCAACCCTTTTTCCAACAAAACTAAATTTTAATTTTCTTCCTCAAATTTTAACATAAACTTTATACAATTATACTCATTTCGAATTAGTTTTTAAGCAATTATGATTAAATTTGAATTACTAAAAATCATTTTGGATTATTTGTTTAAATAAGTTTTTTTTTCAACCTCTAGCTTCCTATAACCATCCCTTAATTCCTCAATATATTTGTCTCTCTAAACTATAAAGCTTTTAGGGGTTATTCTTCTCTATAATAAGGTTTTTGGATTGATAAGGGAATTAATTAGACACCTGTCACTAAATTAGCTTTTTCTTTGCTAACATGATTTATTTTTTGTGTAGTTGTTGTAGAGTGCCCTATTATGGAAGGGGTGGAATCAGATTCCCAATTAATAGACACTTGTACTTCAACCTAATTTTCATCACCAAATTTGGCAGAGTAGGGGACATCCACCCAGTTTCCATTTAGGACTTTAAAACTGGTTGGCAGCCATGTTGCACAATTGGGGACAAAATAAATAGAGAAACAACTAATTGAATAGGCATAGCCTCTCCTTTCAAGTCACCATCAGTGATGGGAATGTTGGGAGGAGGATATAAAACGGAAGCACACAATTTGATTACTAAACCAAGCAACTTAATATGCGAAAATTAACCAGATTCACCAAGTAACTAGAATTCAGAATAACACAAGATATGAGAGACAATACCAAATTGTATTAACACTTTATACAGAAAAGAATACAATAAAGAAGATGCCACTTCTTCTCCACCACCTTACAGAGGTTTCCCACACCTCAAGTGAACAGTACTTCTTCTCCCCAAAGCTCTCCCTCTCACAGGTCCCAACACCCAACTCAAAATACAGAGTTGGTGTTCACCTCCCGTGCTCCACGCACACCACAAGTGCTCCACGCACTCCACAAGCACTCCACGTGCTCCACAAGTACTCAAAGTACTTCAAGTAGATCTCCCATGAATCTGCAACAACCTGCAATTCAACAGACCATACTTATGGAAGGAACTCCCTTGCCTTCCTCTTGCTCTATCCGAGTACACCCCTGTACTCCAAGTAGATCCTGCCTGATACTGCTCCCTATTGTGTTGCTGTCTATATGACCTTGCACACCTGCAAATCAAACAATGGTTCTATTCACCTGTGAACCTCGACCTTGCACACACATACACCTGCAGATCAACGATCTTACTTACCATGTAGATCTCCTATATAGGCCATGCAACTGTGACCAAGATCCTACACTCTTGAAGAACCCAGCTGGCTCTCTAATCCAGCACCAACACACCTGGTACTGTGGCACTAGGAGGAACGCACCATAGCTCTACCTCACACACAGAAGGAGCTTATAATTATGCTCTCTTACTCCCTAGCACACTTTTCCAATACAACCATGAGTCTATTATATAGATCTCATCCAAACAATGATTAGACATCTAATTACAATAATTAGATCCGCAGCTATGAGTCTAAAATTAGCACTCATCATGCAAACTCTTGGTTCGTCAACCCACTGCCCGTAATTAACTCGCAGTCGAACCACACAGGCGACCGACGTCGGTCCCTGTCTGCCTGGGGTCGCCGACGCCGGCCGATATATGACCGACGTCGGTTGCATTCCTGTCTTACCCTGCCGACGCCGGTTGGCCAGACCAACGCCAAACACTTCTGACACTCAGCAACTCATTCTGCAACCTCCTCCATGTCTGCATCAGTGAAGCTTTTAGCTCCACAATCCTAACAGGGAAGACAATGACTTCTTATCGCATGTCTCCCATCAATTGGCGATTTAGTCAAATGTTTAGCATTATTTAGATAAACTAATCTTTATTTTATAATGCTTAGAGCCCCTAATTTCTTGTTCTTTTAGAATGTTGCACTCGAACTATTACAAAAGCACCGAGACATAATTTTAGCATACCTATATGATCCTAAAGGTACATAATTTTCATTGTCTGCTACCCTGCTAAAATTTGATGTTACTGGCCAGTTGAGATAGAAAAGCATATTCAAGGCACAATTTACGTCTATCACTCTATAGACTGTCTATATCATTGTTATACCTTAGTCTTGATGTAGCACATCTTTTATTTGATTTGGACAGTCTTGCATTTCATTTCCCCACTGTTCCCACTCTTCATTGCATTAACAATGTTCTTTTATTAAATATTATTGTTTCTTTGTTGATTTCTGGGCCAACCATTCTTTAAGAAATCGTAAACAATATATGATAAATTATAGCATTAGTGTAATTATAGTGATGACAATTATTTATTAATTATGTGAACTTCTTGTGCAAATATTGTTACATTTACAATATTATGAGTTAGATGATTTATTTTTTAGTAACATTTTTCAGTATAATTGACCAAAATATATCGTATGCCAATATCATTAGCTTCTCTATATCATTCTCATAATTTCATTACAATGATCAATTTGTTCCTCTTACCAATTTATTATATAAAATAATGTTATTACATAGTCATTGAAACATAATGCATGTTGCAATTATTTCAAATTAATTTTTCATTTTAAATCATATTTTTATTTTGACAGGGACAAGAAATTCTATCAATTTTAAATGTATATTTTATGCCTTTTCAATTCATTTACAAGAAATGCAACGTGTTAATTGAAACCATTCAACTATCACATATTGTAACTCTACATTGAACCTCTTGTTAAGAATAAAGTACTTGTGTCTATATCCATTGCTTTGTTTTCAATCTTAAAACTCCTAAAAATACCAATCTACAATGCTTCCTTTCAGGGTCGCCATTGAAAACATCACTATCTACATTAACACAAATTTCACATGAAGACTATATAAATGACAAAGTTGCTACTATCTTCATCCTCCAAGAATTATCTGTTGAAGCCAAATTTGCACTCAACCACCACAAAGACATTATAGATACCGACATAACAAATTATAATAAAAGTATCTCAAAACATTACCTATCCACCTCAAACCCACTATTTATTTTTTTAAAAATTCCAAAATATATGCATAAAATTCATATATCCACACCATGCTAATACTTACAATTTATTTATTTCATTTTGTAAGGTGATTCTAAATGCTTCCTCGATGTGCCATATTTCACAATTGCTTCGACATTAAATCATAACATGGCTAACATACATTTACAGAACCAATGACTCAGATCAAATTGAAAATCAACTCCATGACTCATTTGATTTTGGTTTTATGCCAATTATGAATCGATATCCACTTATTTGAATATTATGTATTGAACAACTAAATGCATTTATACATATAAATGACATTTGTTACCACATAGGAATATCACATATCACGATGTTAGCGATAATTTCATGTAATTGCATTTGTATATATAAATGACTTTTGTTACTGCATATGAATATCAAATATCATGATGTTTACGATATGTCATTTAGATAGGTTAATAATTATTCTCACAAATATTATGGAAATCTATTATTTCAATGAAGCGCTACAATCCTTTCTTTTCAATGCTTATAAATTTGACAATCTGTATTGTTATAAATGTGATTCAATCCCACTTCATTACATTATCTATATATCATGCAATACATACAACATGAATATCTAATCAAACCATGTACTTTCTCATAGTAGATTGAATAGACTTCTTTTAGTGTCAAAAGCTTATTTATTTGTGAATAAAACACTGCCATTTTCTTATGCTTTATCTGATAATTACTTCGTTAACTTCCCTATTTAAAGACTAGTAGTAGCTTCAAACATCACAAATTCATAATAATATTATTACTAAAGGTAGGGACTAGCCGCTACATAACCCTTGTTAAGATTTGAATTTAAGCAGATAAGAAGAAAGATCAACCACTTTATTATTTAAAGTATTTTTCATGAAAAATGTATTAAGAAAGATAAAAAATATTAAAATAAATAACTTACAATAAATTACTATGTAAAGCCTTTGTTATTCCTATTTTTTTTAATTAAAGAATAAACTAAGGGGTAAATTACAACTAGTTTGGCAAAGAAAACCTCATGGCGGTCTTATTGGAGGGACTCTGGTTGATAGTTTTCAGGTGGATCTTTTAGCTTCTCCACGACCCCTTTTATCTATTAGAACCTTAGGTGGGATTCTTAAGGCTAACTTAGGCATGCTGGGCAAATTAGAGAGGGCAAAGATCTAGGGTTGTAGAGGAGGTTGGAAGACTTCACTTCTAGGGGAAGGATGATCCTTATGTGCATATGATTCCCTTCTCCTTTGTTTCGTGATTTCTCTGCCTCTCTTTGGTGGTTTGTGTTGTCCTTTGTTGTGTGGGTGGCATTCTTTAGTTTTGCGACTCTTTTGTTGTCTACTTATTGATTGGTTTTGGATTTTTTGTTAATGAGTCATTTTGTGTCTTTCTAGTTTTGTGTCTTTTCTTTGTGTATCTCTTGGTTTGCCCTTGAGTAGATCTTGTGCAAATGTATTACCATGTTGGGGACTAGGCCCCCTATTGTGTCTGAATATCCATTTGGAGCTTTGGGTTTTGTAAAAGCTCCCTTTTGTGATTCATAGCTTCAATTTCAAAAACATTTACCCATATTTAAAAAATGACAACCATTTTAACTTGTATTCCTTATTTAAGTAAAAATCACACCACCAAAGACATAATAATAATAATTTTTTAAAGTTGAAGTCTTATGCCCTGTGCACATGCAGGAAAAAAGTGCCCCTGAATGTGCTCGAGGGCACAAGGAAGCCCATTTATATGTACCTCATAATAACAAATATCATTCCCCAAGCCCAACAAAAATTTACATTTTTTTTTACAGCGTTTTAATTATTTTTATATTTTATAATAAATTTTATCTCAAAATAATACCACATATAATAAAAATACATGTTAAATTTTATTTAATTTAAAATTTATATATAAAAACAGGTGGTAGAATACATGCTACGCATACAAATTGTCTCATTTTAAAAGATTCAATACATTCTATCTGAACAATTTTGATCCCCATATGCACAAAACATTAAAAGACCCAAACTAAACATGAAAACTGTCCTAAAACATGGGACGCATAACTATTTATCTTTAGGCCTTCTGAATGTGATATTAAATAAAATTTTATCACTTAATAAGATATAGATTATTTCGTAATCACTTTCCCAATGATCTAAAATCAAATTAATAAACCGTCGCTGAAAAAGCAATGATGACCCAAACCAATCGTACAGCACACAAATGTTTGGTGAAGGTTTGTCTGAATTTATTGAGGGAGGGACGCGCCATGATACCTCCTACAATGGCTGCGCTTCCCTTCCCTCCCCTCCCCTCACCGAATAAACTGCAAATACGATTTCTGCGAACCAAATGTCAAATCATAACGGACGAAGAGTACGCTAAACAGCACAATTTGGGTAGTCATATTCATTGTGTTGGAAGGTACAGGTATGTAATATTTTTTATTTTTTATGATAAGAAAATTTGAAAGCGATTTGGAGGACATCTTTCTATTTATGTGTGAAGTTAGAAGTTACGCTCTACTCTGCTTTCCAACATTCCGCAGCTGTAAAGGTACAGTCGTACGTGGGTGAAGTCGTTTGCTTTGCTCATTTTGCACGTCATAGGGTCATAGGGCCTTAGACAGTGGACAGTGGACCGTCCCACCATTATAATAATAACGACCTTCTTTACTCTTTCCTTCTCATGGGGATGCTGTTCCAAACAAATCCTGTGGAGATTCTTGAACATGACATGAAAGTGCCGGCATATATATATGTTTTGAGTGAATATACATACATACGATGAGAAGAGAAGAGATGGCCAAGCTGAGTGCAGTGGAGAGGGAGAGAACAAAGTTGAGGGAGCGAAACAGAAGAGCTATAACTACCAAAATATTCCAAGGCCTCAGGAGACATGGGAATTACAATCTTGCACCTCGAGCAGATATAAATGAGGTTCTTCGCGCCCTTGCCGAGGAGGCTGGCTGGATTGTCGAAGCCGATGGCACCACTTACAGAAATGCGGTATGTCTGTAAATTTTGATTTTTTCTGTTAAAATGCAAAATTATGTACTTAATATGGGTAGCTAAGGTTCCTGGTATTTAATTTCAGGCTGGAGTACATAAGGTGAATGTGAATGTGAATATGAATATGATGAATAGCCAGGGATACAGAGTAGAGGGTGAGGTAATGCCTTATGCAGGCGGCGTCAACCCCGGGTATGTAGGGGTCTCGGAGACATTGAAGGCGAGTGCAGTGGAGGAGGCCTTGTGTTCTTCTCTCCAGGGGCCTCCTCCCACTGCGCTGCTCAATTCCAAGGCTTTGCTGGGTGGATATTTCCTTCTTGGAAATTGCACTACGGGTTATGATAACCTGAACCTGCGAGATTGTTGGGCAATTAAACAAGAACAAGCGGACGGATGTTTGAGCGGGTTGGACATGATGGAAACCGGACAAGTTAGCAGTGCTGATGCAGCTGCTATGGAAGAGCTCGCCACCTTCATGAATTTAAAGATGAGATCAGCGGCGCACCAGCTTTACGAGGAATACGTAGCGCTTTCTAGGGCGCCGCCACCTCCTCACCCTAACCCGCTCACCGTGGCTCCACCGCCGCTGCATCGTTAGTTATGGCAGGGTAGAAACCGCAGTCCGTCTTACAAACACGTTTTTAATTCTAATTTTGTGCTTCAAGCCTCTTTACCCTGCTATTTCACGAGCTCAACAGTCAAAACACATATGTTGATACTGGAATTTTTTGGTTTTGTTCAATTTTTGTGTATGAATGTCTTGGATATTTTGTTTATTTACTACTGCTGAAAGCTGGCTACCATATAACGGCATCGTCTCCTCACAGCTAGCAGTTGCATATTTTGGTTCCTTACCTTCTCTTTTTATAACATTGTGGGCACTTATTCCCAATCTGGTCAAAAAAGATACGCCTAACGCTAAGACCTTATTCAAATACATGGCACCTTTTTTACTACGGATATAATAGATGTACACGTGTGGTTGTGCCTTTCAAAGTAGTAATTAATATATTTGGTTTTTACATTGAAACAAACGAAATGTTTACAGATATATTTTGAGTATCTTAAAATCCATAACTAGAAGTAAAGAGAATGTTAAGATATAAATTTTTATTTACAGAGATGTTGTTATCAACATATTATAAAGATGCTTTGGATAGTCAGACGTTTTGGATGGAATTGTAAATAGTTTTGAATATGGTGTTTACGTGGTGCTGGAGTTGTAAAAATCTAGTGCCTTAGCTCTAAACCCCTGAATAGATACTCGTCTTCCCATTCTAATTTCTTCCTACTTTATATTTGGGCATTCGAAATGTTAAAAACAAAGAAACATTTTTTTTTTTCCGATTATTATTTGAGTCGTGTTATATAAATAACCAGAGTACTTTATATTGGCGTGGGCACTCAACCAAAAAGAGTATCTAAAATAACACAACTCAAATTATAATAATTTAATCTTGCAAACTAATTTCATACAATGCGTCCGAATTTGGATGTTTCATTGAATATTACAATGAACGAATGGGAATATTTGTAATTTCAAATAATTTTATAAGATTTTTTTTTTTTTTTTTTCCTTTAAAAATAAATGAATTAAAATGTGTGTTTAATAAATAAATTGAGTTCAAATTAATAATTTGTTGTAGTTCTCAATTTATTTTTGAATAGATAAAAATTGAAATGTAAGAATAAGAGATGAAGAACTGTAAAAGGTCTTTACTTAAAAGAATGTTTAAGTCAAGACATATTTTAGAGGTTATAGGACCATACATACCCTCCAAATTCAAATAAAAAAATGTTAAAAGTCAGAGAAATTAGAGGAGAGATAAAAAGAACATTAATGGAGGTGAAAGAGGGAGAAAAAATTCAACAAAACAAAATCAAAAGTATAAAAATATGTTAAATTTTTTTAATTTAATGAAAACTATTAAATAATTTTTTTTTAATTTAATGAAAACTATTAAATATTCAAATTATATTTTTTAGATGTAGAATTATAGTGTGTGAACATTAAAGAAGTTGAAAGAGGGGGAGACGCACTAATTTGGATAAGTAATTAGTAAGTACAAAAGTATTTTAAAATTTTCTAATTTAATGACTTTGCTCGATGTTCAGAGGGCATTTTTTAGATGTAGAATGTTTCTCACTTCAATGTAAGTGCACACAGATCAAAAGAAAGATGTAGAAATGCAATATATCTTTAAACATACATCGATTAGTGTTAAATAATAATGATTTGATAAAATTAACATATTGAAAAGCAGTTATAATACCTATACAAATCCAAGTACCTCTAATTCTCTGTAAACATGAAATATAAATTTTAATATAGTTGAAAAATAAATTCAACAAATATGAAACCACATTATATAAAATTATTTTTTCACTTTTTATAAATATAAATGTTGAATAATGAGAATAACAAGAAATCAAAATATTGGAAGTAATGTTCTTGATTTAATTAGGAGGTGAGTATGATCTGTATAAAACTTGAACATAAATTCGAGTATAATTTTAAAAGCAAAAACATAAATTTAAAAGATTTCTGAACACCACCCTAAAAAAGAAGAAAAAGAGAGAAGAAAATAAAAGAGATTAGTAAAAATTAATGGTCTCAATCTTTTCAAGTTGATGGATGTCAAAAAAATACAAGGTGATGACCAAAATTAATATTTGATAAAAAAACACAATCAAAATGGATTAAGTTTAGATTTAGGATAAAATCTCAATACTGTTTGAAATTGTATGATTTTATTTTATTTTATAATCTTAATTTATAAATTTGAATAAATTATAATATAATAAATTTATAATTATCTTTATATTGAATGAGGTAATTTTTAGGAGAATTGTGATAATAAAAATATTTTAAATGAAATTTATTTTTAAATGGTTGTTCTACAATAATAATATAATGAAATAAATCATAATATGTAAGGCCCTGTAAGATGAAGCTCTTTGATGTGGACATGTCTGTCTGCATCATCCCTTTGTGGAAAACAGTAAATTTAAGGGAAAATTAAAATTAAAATTAAAACAGTTAGCTCGCTCAACTTGCAATATGGCTTTTTGATGGAAGATTCAAGTTTCTCTCTAGTGTCTGCCTGTAACAAAATAGGTTGAGGTTGAAATCAGAGATGGACAGATTTCAGGATGAAGACAGTGCTCCAAAACAGTTTGGTAGTAGACTGACGAAGGCTGTCAGCGAAGACTATTCACTCGGCTTCCGTAAAGGTTTTCTTAGCGCTCTGGTGACTTTAGAATATGAGGGAGCTCCTGCAGTCCCCTGCGTTTCCATTTTCCCCACTCCTGCGAAGTGCTCTGATCCGTGGACACGTTACAGGTCCAGCGGTACACCTGTTTTGCACTGCCATCTTCTATGGTCCTACGTGGATTTGGTTTCGGGAATTCCTGGAAATTTAGCTGAGGACATCCCTGAACAAAGACATATCCTGGTTGATCGAAGGAATGCCAAAAATCCCTACCACGTTTGTGTGGAGTTCTGTAAAGCTAAGATTCAGTTTTCGAAGGACACCCCTTTGGTCTTTGATGACAACTTGGCTGAGCTTCCTGCTACTGGATCGATTGAAGAGAATGTGCCTTCTGTTGGGGTCCTTATTTCTTCTTCTTTCCGGCTTGGGGACATTCTGACATAGTTTTCAAATGATTCCCGAGTTGGAAATCTTTGATTCTGTGATTGAGGATATGGAGTTTACTGTAGAATTTTAAATAAAATTAAATCACAGCCAAATATATGCAATATTTATAATATAGAAGAAATAAGAATTGCTAAAATAAAAAATACTTATTTTTCAAAAATTTGGAATCATTGTCAATGTATTAATAGAATTGTATGTGAACATGTTTTTTAATTATTGAATAAAATATTTTAAATTTATCTAAATAATAATTTGCATGTAATATCAACTAAAACTAACTCTAGCATTTTTACGTATTTATTTATTTTTAAAAATATATTAACTAAAAATTAACTCACTGTTTAAATTTAGCTCCAGAAAAATTGTTCATGCAAACTAAATTTACATTAATAGTCTAAAAATAGCACTGAGTGAATTGCACTTCAGCGTCACTTTTTAGCAATCACAAAACTTTGTTTAGTAGGTGTTTGGAGTTCATCCTTCTTCGGATGCACTTTCTCAATGGGCTAAAGATAATGTGGAATTCAATCACAACCCCCTCCTCTCTCCTTGGTTCGGGGTTTTTTTTTAAGATCTTCCAATATATCGTTGATAGAGATATTATTTGGTCCTCTGGGTCATGGTTCTATGGTAAAGTTCAACATCTTTTTCTATTTCTAGAAAGGTTTTTTCAAACTAGCGTCGATGAAGATCTCAACAACATCCACTTGGTTTAGATTGTATCATATTCCTCTTATTTTGTGAAATGAAGAGCACATTTGGCTTTTGGTTAACTAAGTGGGTTCTTTTGTAAAGATTGATGAAGAGTCGTTACACGACATATTTGTCAGTGTTTGTGCTCTCTTGATCTTGTCCAAGCCCCTCTTCCACTCCGTTCCTCTATTCTAAGTGCTTTAATTACAAAGCTCTTCCCTTCCATTGTTTTCGATGCAATCAATTGGAACATAGGGCATTGACATGTTCGTTTGTACCTCAACCTTCTTCTCCCTCCTATTCCCACTAGAGGAAAGAGGTATGCCCAACCCAAGATTTTCAATCCCAGGTTTTAGTTTCCCCCCTTTTCCCCCCTGCCCTCCCCTGTTGAGCCCTCCTCTCTTGCTGGAAATGCCCCCCCTTTGATGATTGCCCCTCCCCTTTTGCACCCCACCTCTACCCTATTCGCCCCCCTATGCGACTTAGGGAAATCAACACTGAGGTAGGGCACCACTACGAAGAAGAAAGGTAGAAGGTCCGAGGCAAAAACACTGTGATTGGAATTAGAAAACTTGGCGCAGAATGGTTCTCAGTGGATAGTGAAAGACTTACTCTCTAGGGGTGAGAGAAGACAAGTCTTCCCTAACGCTAAGGGCTTAGGTAGTGTTGTCTGGGACTATTTTTATTCTTCCCACTGCAGATTGACAGAGGTTTTGTGGAAGGGCTTTGCAGGGTCTTTATTGACTTCTCATTGAAGCTTTGTTTCTTGTAGTTCCTTTTTTATTGTGCCCTGTTACTTTGGGGAGGTGTTTCGTATGTCTTTGTTTTTGTTGTGTTTTATTTTTCTGCGTTTTCTTTATCACGAAGATTGGGCCCCTTGTACGTCACAACTGGGCCATAGCTTCGGTCAAAAGTGTTTTTACCTTATCAAATGAAAAATAACATAATGAAATAAGTCGCTCACAAGTATATTTGATCTTAAATTTGGTGTTCATTTCAACAAGAATTTTAACCTTCGATTTGATATCTATTTGATTGTTATTTGGAAATTTTTTGTTTTATTTTAGAAAGTCAATATAGTAATATCTAAATAATATGGTAAGAGTTTAAATTCCATTATTTTTTTTGGAAATATTTTTACAATAATATAATTAAATTAATATTATTTATGAGAAATTTAAGAAAATTTGATTAAAAAAATAATAAACTAATATGATATTTAAAAATGTAAACCAATTTTTTTTTGAAATCAATATTTATATATACGTAAGAAGATATTGTAGTAATGTATTTCCAATTTTAAATATAATTTTATTAAACAGATTACAATTTTGAAAGCATATAATAAATGATGATAACGATTTAAAGAGATTTGTATTAATTATTAAGTAGCACTTCATAGCGATACAAGAATATGATGAGTAGGTAAGGTACCTGCCAAGTGGGAACGTACATGAGTTGATTGATGCTCATTACTCATTGCTACACCAAATTGATTGCAGGGAGTTAACAGAGTGATATTTGCTTTGCTCATCTTCCACGTCATAGAGCAGGAGGAGCCCCCTCCAGCTCCTCGACGGCGATCCCACCGAAATAAGAATAGACTAGTACCAGTAGCAGTAGCAGTAGCAGTACCGCCATTTGTGCTGCTGACTCGGGATACTTTTTAAAACGTATCCTGATCAGATTTTCTGATGTGACACTCAGAGTGGAGGCGATGTATATTTTGAGAAAACAAATTTAAGGAGAGGTGATCAAATTCGAAGTTGAATGGAATATAGGTACGTTCACGTGAAAAGTTGTAATATATTTCATTAAAAATGTGTTAAATAAAATATTAGTTTTTAAAAAAATTTAAAATAAGTTTTAGAAAGTTTGCATTTAATATATTTTAATTTATTATAGATATTATTCTAGTTGTTTTGGTTATTTAGTTCTCTTTAAGAATTTATTATGGATGTTGTTTTAGTTGTTTTGGTTATTCAATTTTCTTTATCTATAATGTTTTATTGATATATATTTTTTTTTTGTTATGCTTAGTGTTATTGTCTTCTCACTGTTTTATTGTTATAAACATTGATATATATTATTATTTTTTATTAATAATAGTGACATTGATGCATTCCAATAGCAAATTTGATGATTATATGTTACACAGATTTTTGTATGAAATGAGAACTTTTTTCATTATTTATGAGAAATGATGTGCTACATGTATTTAGAGGCACATAATATTTTGGATTTACAATTAAATAACTTAATGATAAGATAACACTAACCTCTTTGAATTCCTAATAACTCTTTGAATTTGACTTGTGAGGGTTATTAGTAACTCCTTGAATTCGACTTGTGAAGGCTATTATTAACTAGTGTTAGCAAATTAGTGTTCTCATGGTATTGTAATAGTTAGGGGAGTGTGATATTTAGTTAATTAGCAAGATAATATTAATATGCGAGTATCAATATTTAGGTGTAAATAAGAGTTGTTATGAAACAACTCAAGTAGATAATATTGTGTGAGATATTATAGAGATTGTGAGGATATGTCAAAGAGAAGATTATGGAAGATAAGATTTGATTCCTAGATTATAGGGTCAAGCACTTACATAAAAAATTCTCAGTCTATTGAATAAGATATTTTGAATGAATCTAATAGAGAAGAACATTTTTATTGTCAAGTTTTATTTTGTGTAGTTTGTATAATCTACACCAATAATTATCAATTGTATCAGAGCAATTCGGATCTAGAGATGGCTTGATAATTTTAGAGATGCAATTCATTGTTTTATTTTTGCCCCAACAGATGGAAACAACTTTCTTTTGTTAATTTCATGTATATTTGAAGGAATTATCTTTTATGATTAGCCATAGTTTGTTGTATTTTCTAGTCTGTGGTTCCCTATGCTAAGGAGGAGGACGTGAACTTGGAAGCCTCCATGTATAATTGCAATATGTGATTACTTCTTTCTAATCCACATTTGATGCTGCAAAAGAATCATGTAAGACATTGTTGGGCTTCTCGTGTGCAAATTTTAAGGTTCTTCATTGTACGTAGCAGGTAGACCCTTTGCAAGCTATGTGTCACCATGTGTTATAATTATCATCTTTATATGCAGTTGTTTAATCCTGAAATCTAGATTAAAAGAATCTAGGGTTAAAGGGGGAAGAGATAGCCTAGGGCACATAAATGGTAGACTATCTCTAGAGCAAACCAATTGTTTACAAAACTCAGATAAACATATGCTAAATTTATTATATTGAGATGTTAAAGATATAAAGTACAACTATCTTAGATATAACAATGAAAATAAGATAGCTAGTTTTGATGTTAATATAGTTTTGAATTTGGGACAGACATAAATTTGATTGGATCTGGATTCTAGAACAATAATCTAATTCTAAAAATTTAACCTCTGTAGCTGTGGACACTTGCACTGACCTGGGATGGTTACGTCGACACTACCATCTTACTTGGACACATGTATCTAATACATAATACCTGCTAAAACTAGATGTGACCATCTAGATGCTTTTGAGTTCTATGTCACTTTCACTCTAAGAGATTTAGATTTGGGGTCATAGACTGTTGCTCCTTGTCAAATAGCAAAATTTTAGTTCTTCATCTTCATATTGGCTATAGGAAAAATGGGTTAGTGGACACACAATGTCGATCTTCTCCAAATACTCCTCTATCAATAGGTGTTGCCTACATAGCCATTACTCCAAAGAGGGTCTAAGACTTATGTAGTTCCCCTTACATGTTGGCTTGTGTGTAAATCATGCAATATGTGATAAACAAGTACAACAGTGACCTAGTTTGTAACTTAGAAAATATAGCTCTTGGGCTACTTTTTCAGTACTTCAGACCTATAGATGTGTTGTCCCTATGACTGATATGGAAAAAGAGAAAATAAAAAAAACTTTGCTCACTTGAGTACTTGATAGAATGCTTTTGGTAAGTTGTCTTAGTTTCTCTAGGTATTTTTCTAGGTGAGGAATGAATGAGGGTTGATCTTATATTTATATCAATCATCTTAGATAATATCTCACATTAAAGCACTTAGGCTGACCATAAGAATTCATTTCATTTATAAATTGAATGACTTTAGGGCACTAGACACTTGCATTAGGGTAGGACATGTACATTGACACCAACATTTGACTGGGATTCAAGTATCTGGGTAGTTAGAAAATAGTAGGTCTAAAACTTGCATAAATGAAATATAAGTAGGTTTATAACATTATAGGCAAGATAAAATGTCTAAGTCATTAGAATACATTGGTCAGACTAAGAGATAAGTAATTAAACATAGAGAGATAGTGTATGCAAGTCTTTTGACAAGATAAAAAGTCTATAAATTGAAGGTATATCCATGATATGTATTTTTCAAGTATAAAAGACCGAGGTGCTATATAATTCAAAAATAGAGTTTACATTTATCCCCCCTTTAATCTAGTAATGAAATTGCCAGTTTAAAGAAAAATGAATGCATATTTGAGTGTATAACACACTTTGTCTTTGCTTGAGTCTAACTTGAGTGTTTTGTTGGTGACTGACCTACAACTAAGACCATGTTACCATATAAAATTAGTGAATATATTCTAAAATTAAAAGCATTGAAATGATTGAAATTGAAAGATAGAAAGGTTAAAGAGTACACCTATGTATCGATGCAACCGTCTTGCCTTTTAGTAATTTGATTTGAAAGATGTATCATTATGAATCATTGAAACTAAGATTGGGATAAACATAAAATATTGAAAGTGCACATATATAAAGAGATAGAGGGAGATGTTGGAGAATGCATACCCTCAATATTGGAGAAAATGTGAGTTTCCACCCAACAATTGAGATTACCTCAACCGTGTAACCCAATCATACTTATAACTTGGTGAGTGTGATTGAACCAAGTCAACTCACACTATAAATTTGGTGATGTAATGATATTATTTCACCAAATAAGCATAATAATAATAAATAATAATGATATGAAAATATAGCAAAAAATATGAATAATAGATAAGCAATTTCAAGGGGGCAACTTACCAAATGTTTGCACTAAGAAATGAATACTCCAATATGACGATGAAAAACTAATGCTACCTCCTATTTATAATCTACCAAGGCCATGGACAACCCATAGGCTGACCTAATAATCATATGAGTGCATAGATAAATGTAAAATAATATACAAAAGGGTTAAAGCCACAAGTTAGATACATATATCCCTAGACATGCCAACAATTAAGGGCATAACATGCCTCTCTTTTTTAAAACAATATTGTCCTTAACATTGAAGAAATCCTGGATGTTGTTGCATGAAGGCTTCATCTTCCTAGGTAGCATCTCCAGAAGGCAGATTCTTCCATTTGATCATATACTGTGTAATCACTTTAGACTATAACTGCTTAGTGCACATTTGAAGAACCATTTCAAGATCAAGAATAACTGAATGTTTATCCAATTTTTATTGTAGATTAGGATGGGTAGACTCCTTAGTTTGATTAACATCAATGGAAAACAAGTGTGCCATAAATCCTTCAACACCCCTTTTTAGCATTTTGGTCATTTGATGTGAACTAACCACTTGTGTAGATTTAGCTCTTAATCCATGCAGTTACATTGGATTGCCTTCAGAATGAAAGCGCATGAAAAATTCTTAGAAATTCATCTCAATAGTACCCAATGTGGTGAGCCATTGTACTCCCAAAATAATGTTAGTCTTGCCCATACGAATAACAAACAGAGGAGAATCTAGCAGATAGTCCCTCATTAGTAACTTAATACTTTGGCATTTTTTAGAACAATTAACTGTACCACCATCTGTAATCATGACCTGAAATTTTGACACTAGATAGATGAAATAATTCAAATGAGCAATCAATTTATTGTTGATAAAATTATATGTACTTCTTGAGTCAATCAACACCACGACCTTCTGTTTCTTAAGGAAACACACCACTTTAAGATTTTGAGGAGTATAAATACCTACAAGGGCATGGTAGGAGATAGTAGGTTGAGAATCTACAGCTTCATCCTTAGGTTTTTCAAAACCCTCACTAGATGCCTCCTCATCTTTGTCATCCTATTGGCCCCTTCGATGTAAAATAACTTCTTTTCAGCACATCGATAAAATTTGCTTCATTTATTGTCATAACCATAACATAAACCTTTGGCATGCTTCTCCTCAATTCGTTGCGATGTTAATCTGGTAGGTTGAGGTAGTGATGGATTTAGGAAAGTGCATCCCCAATTAGTAGTGAAAGGATGGTATTTTCTCACCTCTTTCTTTTGCTAAGCATGCCCTTGGTATAGATTCAAATATAGTTGTGGGGTTAAACATGTGAACCTCCAATTGAATACTATTTTTTAGTCCACCTAGAAAAAGGTCAATCAAATTTGCTTCAATGATGTCCTCCACACGTAAGGATAGATTCTAAAATTGATGAATATAATACTTCATTTTTCCTGTTTGTCACAGTTTATATAACTAGCTAAAGTATTTTTTAGAAATAATGTCCAGATAGTGAGACATCACTTCATTAGAGAATACTGACTATGTAATAGGAGAAATAGTATTCTTATTTTGAGCACATAACCAATGATACCAAATGAATGGCTCAGGTTCTAGATACAGAGATGCCATGACCACCTTTGGAGAGCTAGGAGTTTGGTGCAGATCAAATAGATTTTTAATTTGAGTAATCCAAGTGAGTGGATCCTTACCATCAAACTTACATAAGTCAATTTTTGACATCGGTTTCACCCCCATATTGGTGGTATCAGTGTTGAAAAGAGGATCGAAATGAAAAAGTGGAGGATTGTTGAGTAGAAAATGAGATGAAATGGTATCCAGTTGTGCTGTGATCTAATGCAACTGATTGCTCATGCCATTAAGCTCCCCTTGAATTGCTGACATTTGAGTTTGAACTTACACATCCTTCTACATCAGGTCATGTAGATTCGATTGATTTTGAAAAATCATCTCTAAAGACATAATATTAAAGGTTTTGGACTCTATGTCATCCCTTAAAGGAGTTTTAGGGGTGTCTTACCCTTTCCCCTATTTACGAGTGTTAGGACCAACCATAATAAGACTCAATGGTGAACCTTATTTTCCTTCGTCGACCCAACTTTGACTTCATTTTTTTTAAATATGTAGGCCCCAAATCACAAATATCAAAGAATAGACCCAAATTAAAATTTCCCCAAATTTCCAATAATGTAAATAAATTTGAAAAATTCTACAAGTTGTGAGCTATGGAGCGAATTTATGAAAAACCTTAAAATGGCTATAAATTAAAAAAAAAAATCTAAATGTACTGAAATTTTAATGGAAGCTTACTTGAATGATTTATAACCTCTAGTTAAAAAATGTATATAAATTTACAACGTTTATGAGATATAGATAAATCATAAGATCTAGAGTTTTTGCCCTGATTATGGCCCAAATCAACACTCTGATACCACTTGTAATGATATTATTTCACCAAATAAATATAATAAAAGTAATAGTTAACAATTATATGGAAATATAATAGAAAATATGAATAATAGATAAGCCATTTCAAGGGGGCAACCTCCTAAATGCTTGCACTAAGAAATGAATACTCTAATTTGATGAACAACTAATCTTACCTCTTATTTATAGTCTACCAAGGTCATGAAAAACTCATAAGATGAACTAAGAAGAATATGAATGCATAGAGAAATGTAAAATGATATGAAAAAGGGTTATGCAAGCCATAAGTCTACTACATATATCCCTAGACATGCCAATGGTTAAGGGAAGTATTATTATGAATAATTAAAATTAAGATTAGGAGAAACATAAAATATGGAAAGTACATATATATAAAAAGAGAGAGAGAGAGAGAGAGAGAGAGAGAGAGAGAGAGAGAGAGAGAGAGAGAGAGAGAGAGAGAGAGATGTTTGAGAGGACACATGCCCCAAATCTTGAAAAAAATGTGAGTTTCCAACTGATAATTGAGATTATCTCAACTGTGCAACCTAATCATACTTATAACTTGGTGAGTGTGAGCGAACCAAGTCAACTCACATTATAAAATTGGTGAGGCTAGATGATGTAATCAAGTGTAAACTATAAACTTGTCAAGATTAAGTGATGTTATCCCCTAAATCATGCCAAAAAGTGAACCAACTATAATATTAAATTGGCTCAATACAGTCTTTAATAATTCGACATGGTGGGTGGTGATAGTCCTTGAAAGTGTTTGAAATCTGAAATTGATTTTATTTTACAATATTAGGTGCACATTACATAGCATATACACCTTAGATATATTTTATACTAAAATTATGTATAACAATGGTACCAATGTATATAATTCTACTACAAATGTGTATTTGAATCATATAACTATGCAATTTGGCCAATTTAAAACCATGCAAGTGTGGATAACATATTTCTAAAATATACCCCCACTATAATCTGAAACTTGATATAAGTGCCAATGTAGACACATTTCCAAAACATGCCCTCACTATAATTTGGGTATGTTGAATATTGAATAAGTGTGGAGAACATGTTTTCTAAACATGCCCCCAATGAATCTGAATCTGAGAACTGGTGTAAATACTAATGTGGAGAACATGTTTCCAAAACCAATGTGGGTAAAATATTTACAAAACATGCCCCCATTGTAATCTAAATTTGTAAATCAATGCGGAAGCCATGCCTTTATGACATGCCTCCATTGATATGCTCTACTTTTGAAGTGAAAGAAGTCACAACTAGTAGTTACCTTACCTCAAAAGGATAAGATAACCATGTAAGTTATGAAAGTACCATGTAGCATATAGATAAAACATGTCCATGTAGATATGTCATTGAACCATGAATAATGTGATCGCATCAATTTCTAAAATGCATGATGTAGATCATGGAAATGTCTAGATAGTAGTTGTAAAAGGTAAAAAAAGAAATCAAACACACACATAAAAGCACTCAAAATCAAATCAAAATACAATGGTTCAAGAAGACCTCAAACAAGGGGCATGTTCAAATGCCACTTAATTAAAGGGACATGACATAGTAAAATGTTCACGAATCAAAAAATTACATATTCAAATGTCAACATACAACAATCAATGACATATTCAAATGTTAAAGAGGCAAATAAAGGTATGTGGGTTACAAATAATATATCGTATTCAAATGCTCAAACAATCAAGATAATAATAAGGTAATACATGCAAGGAAGTGCATAAATGAAAGCATAAGCAACCAACATAAAAATGTCATACTAGTCCTTAGATGTATGTGTTAGCAAAAAATGTTAAGTACATAACATATCAAGTACACTATGAAAGATATAAGCATGAATAAATCTATGTTTAAGTACATATATGAACTCAAACATGATAATTAAAGTGACCATAGAATGATATAACTTAAATGTATCATGATCATAGAGGTGGATGCCCCCAACAACCTGGTGATGTGAGTATAGGGGAATCCCAACATCCAAAAGTGCTTAGAAAATGCATGTGTATGCCTAAATCACACTCAAAAGATATGTGGAACATCTGTATATAAAAAAAATTAATATATCATCTACCAACATGGAACTAAAAACATATATGCAAAGGAGCTAATAGAACATGTAAATGCTGAAAATATTTTTGAATTTTAAAATTTTTTCTTTTGTATTTTTAGAATATGTGAAAGGAAAAGACTATCCTATGATCACATCCAAATGGTGGTCATAGATATCTCTCATCTATGAACTTAGGATAAGAAACTAATGATGTTACTGAGGATCATGTATAGGTGTAATATCTATCACTATAGTATCTGTGATGCTCTGAATATGTAAAATAAAACTCCATGGTCATGAAGTAGTAAGGGTTCATGAAACCCATCATTGAGTATTTTGTGTTTTTTTAGAGTAGAGCAGTAATAAAAACACATGTAGGTACTCTAGATATCTAAATATGGTGTATAATAGATGGGGATTACATGGAACCCACTATGGACCTCTAATGTAATGGTCTCTCAAGTACTAACTGCTTAGTAAAAGGGATTGCCTATTGCTCACCCTTTTGTAGAGGATTAACTATACGAGGTTTGATAATTAATTTCTTGGGTACAAATTTATCTTACTTAAGAGGATGTTTATATAGAATTCTAGAAATTATATTACTCAATTGACATGAATATATTTAACACACCCATGTACTATAGAAGGTATTGATCAAAGTGTATGTATCCAAAGTCATCCCAGTAACATATCAAAAAAACCCATGAAAGTTATAATTAAAAAGACAATAACCACATGGATAGGACCCACTTATAAAGGTAAGTCAATCTCACCAAGACCCTGTTATGAGGTCCCATCAAATGATCTAATTGATCTGGTTAAAAGATGTAAATCATGATTTGTATAACCTAAATATATAAGTAATGTCATGATACAAACATTTTTTCTTTCACAATTATCAATCATAACATTGTGTATATGTTGGTGATCAAGGTATGATCAAATGAAAAAGGAATGAATATTTAAGTCATCATCTATAATATTATTATCATTGAACTTAATAGAAGGTATGTAAAACATAGAAATTGTATGTCGTGTGTAAATACCAACAATCCCATACAATGTGTTCTCATAATGAAATGGATGAGGGTGCACATTATATTCCATTTACACTTTTGGATCTTTCTTTATATGCTATTGTAAATGATTATTAAATATTTTCTTTGTGGTGGTTATAAGGTTGTGAACCTGATTCCTTTGAAGGATCATCAAATGTAATATTTTGGTCATCGATGAGATCTTTGATCTTATGCTTCAAGATAAAATATCTATTCATAAAATGTCTATGGCCTTGGTGATAGTCACAATAAGTATTTGCATCATACCCTTTGGGTAGAGGTCTACTCATATCAGCCTATATAGGATGAGGGAGAGATATAAGATGACACTTTAAAATCTATAGAACTAATGAAGTGGGAGACTTAGGTAAGCATGTAAATTGTCTTTGTGGGCCAGTGGATAATACAATTTGATTAGGTTGTTGTGACACCACATTAACCATGATAGTTGTTTCTTTTTTAGGCTCAGAGGATTTGACCTTATAACTTGGTTTGATATAAAAATCTATATTAAATATAGATGTAGCTGATGTATTTGATACGTATTTAAGTTTATTCAATGAGATAAATTTTATTACATGACCGTGAATAAATGGCATAAATCATTGAAATATTTGAACTTTTTGAATACAATGAACTCATTTTGATTTAACTTATTTGGAAATATTAATGTATTATTCTTAATTTAGTTAAAGGATATGTGTAGTAAAATCAATAAATAAATATGCAATAATTAAGCTATTGATTTGTATAAATTAGATTACAATTTTGACTTTTTAAAAATAGTAATAAGATGGAGAAAATAAAACTTAACTAAAAATTGGCTGATATGGCTAAGATAAGGTCTGAAATTCACTCTGCAAGATGGGACACTATCATAAACTAAGATCTGACCTTCATTTTATGATTGGATAGAAGTGACAAAATTGGATAGGAGTGGCATCGACACTATAGTCCATCTCTATCGCTATTTTTTTGAGGATCTAAGCTTTCTAGGTTTTGTTCACAAGGTCTATGTGACCTTATTTGTGAAGTTTTGAAAGTCAGAAGTATGTAGATCTCCTTGTCAGATAGATTTTCTCTTCAAACCCTATGCTTTATTATGCTTAGACCAATTTTGAGAAAGAGGGGGGTTAGTGTGTGTAATATTAATTGAACGTGTATCCACACCCCTTTTATGGGCATGCTCCCTATATACCAATACTCTAAAGAGGGATCAAGCCATATGTAATTCTCCCACTTGATGTGCTTTGTGTAATAGAGTGTATAAATATGTAAAATACTAAAATGAATGTAATTAATGTGGCTAGGGACTGGTGTAAGGATTTGAATAAGTTTGTACATGTATTGATTGGCTACATGTAGAGAATAGGTAAGATTATTTGGGCAGTCTTTCTTATATTCTTGCTTGCTTAGTGATATTTGTCAACCCTTTTTAAATGATCTTTGAATGAGATTTTATAGGGATATATTGGTCATGGGTTTAATGTGCTCACATTAGGTTGACATGGAGAAGGATGGGAAATTATAAAAAAATAATCATTGGGGTCAAAAATGCATTTGGATAAGAAGAGCATTGAAAATGGACAGGAGTGGCACTAGTGATGTTATCCAAATTGAGAGATATTGTCCTTAGTTGATGGGACCTGAGGGATAGATTAGTCATGAAAAAAATAGTCTAGCTAAGCTAAGATTAAGTCTAGAAAGTTATGGATGATTGAGAATCAGTGAAAAGATGTCTATGAGGGTCATGAGAGAAAACAAGAGAGACCCATGGGTTGGGTGTCATATTCCACTCTCAAGTTATCAATTTTTGCATTTTATATGATTACATTTTCTCTCCCTTTATTCTAGTGATGAAACAAAGTAAAATATTATGATTAAAAAAATAAATAGAAAGCATATCTAAAATTACCTATAAAGGTGAAGCTCATGAAGCTATTTGATGCCAGGTGTGCATAAAAAGAGCACACTATGAAGTATGAATCTATAAAAAAAATAAAAAGTAGATCAATTCTTACTAGATACACTATATCTAAAATAAGAACATACAAAGCTAGGTAAGAGAGAGAGAGAGGAAAAAATGAATGAATATACCTCATTAGATACGTGGACCAATATAGAACCTGTTGTGATGTTGAGTGATAATGGATATGTTGGGTATGTTGTACCAAAAGTAATATCATGAATGAATCTGAGTGCTTAATTCTCCAAAAGTGGCTCAAGAATGCAAAAGCTATCCCTTTGGCTCCATTGTCACCTACTAAGTAAATCTAGGTGGTCATGCATATGCTAATCAATGTTTAGATTGTGTATCCAATCCCTCTAAATAAGTGGCTCAAGAATACAAAGGATAGCTAGTCTTTTAGCTCCATCATTAACCCGTGAAGTGAAACCATATACTGATACCAATATGAAATGTGTGTCAAATGAGATGGCTCCTGAAACCTATGAATGCCCTATAATCTGATAATTTTGGTGTGGATAGTTGAATGTATGTTGGAAACTAGGCCACTCTTGGCCACTCCAAAAGATGGAGATTAAGCTTGTATGAAATCTAATCTAAAATTGGTGCACTACACTTATATGAAATCCACTTCAAAATGTGGAGGTTAGGCTTGTATGAAAGCCACTCTAAAATGATGTCAACCACCTGCAAATAAAATAAGGCTTGCAACTGCTGAGAATGTCTGGGTAATACTGAACTTGAAAAGAAAAGAAAATAAATGTGTTACACACATTGCCCATAATCACTGATATTTAAAACATGGATTATGATATGGAAGTTATACCAACTACCATATCTAAAATTAGAAGTGAGAGCCATCATACCATGCATGATGCCCCCTATATTTGGATTTTTTGAGTAAAATTTTACTAAAAATAACTGATTTTAAACTAGTCTAATTGTGAAAAATTATAATTGAACCTACTTTTCTGCTTGCTTTTGAAAAATCCGGTTTTTCTACTATTTGGATAGGAGTGCCAAAAATAGATAGTAATGACACCGATGCTATAGTATAATCTTGGTGCTATTGTCCTAGGCTAAATCTGATGACTATTCTAATATTTTCATTATCTACCTAGTCTGTTCTATTTGATTACCATTCTAGGTGTTTTGAATACTATCTTTTTGATTATTAGAAGCTCTGATCTTTGTGACCAAACCCTTGTTTGTGGTATCCTCTTCTAAGGGTAGGAATAAAGACCCTATAATGACTTCCCTCAGAAGAAAAATACCTAAAATTGTGTTATGCTGCAAAGATACATGATATATCAATGATAATCGACAAGATATCTCATGATATAGTATGATTTGTAATGAAAGATTTGTTAGATCAACACGGGTATGCCTAGATAAATATAACAATGTAATGGCATATGCAATGTACTAAACTAGAATTGGAATTCTGGTTAGTTTTTAGATGTTAGTTATTAGTTTTTAAGGAGGGATGGAGCATGATGTCCATCATAGCATCCAAGAAAATAATATTAATGCATGATGTGGATCATGGCATGACAAATAATTGAGAAACAAACAAGAAACAAGCATGTAAGAAGCAAGAAACATACAAGAGTGGTCAAGAGACCAAGGATATAAGGGACATGGGAACATGTCACTCAAATTGAAAAGCAAGCATACAAGACATGTTCAAATGCCATATACACATATAATTAAAACAAACAAGGTTGATGTGAAAACCATAATCATGTAGAAGAGTACAGACAAAGGACATTGGTAAATATCTTAAGGCACACACATGAATAGAAGCAAAAGACATTGGCAAATGTCCTAAGGCACATATAGGAGATAAATATGAACTAAAAAATGCAATCACATCTAGCTACATAAAGCAAAAAAGGAAAGCATGTAAATACTAGAAATACAATTGCATCTAACTAATCAAAGCAAGAAGTGAAAGTATGCAAGATATGTTAGTACAAAACTAGGTATATGCTAAGAAATACACAAGTGCTGTATACTAGTGAGTGTCGATAGAGTAATCTATGTAAGCTAGTAAGTAATGTACATTAACATGATAACTAGAGTATGCGGTATAGAAATGACATAACTTGGATGGTGTGTTTATGTAGAGATGCCTCCAATGGGTATATATATCGATGTATGTCTCGATGTAGAAGTAGGATCCCCCCTCAATGGGTGGAGTGAAACAATCAAGGATATATATGTCACTACACACACTCAAAGGAGATCAAGTGAAGCATGGTAATGTAGATAAATCAATAAACAATAACATAGAACAATAAATGTAAGTCTAGCATGATAGTAAAAATGTAAATCATGGATGATGCATACAATCAAAATATTTTTAATATTTTTTGAATTATTTGAATGTTTTTTGAATTTTGATATATTTGAATGTTTTTGTGTTTTTGATATGTTGTATAGTTTTTGTATTTTTAAATGAGTTATGTATAATCAATCATGAGGAGACTATGTACAATAAATTGAAAAGAAGCTATGTACAAGTAAGGTTGAGAAGAGACGATACTAATCGATGAGTCTCATGGGAGACTCCCTATCATGGTGTCCAGTATCAAATAAAGGAATCATGCGTGATTATGAAGCATGAGAGAATGACTGTGAATATGAATTTGAATATTTGTATTCATTATCGATATCTTAAAAATCATAATAACCTGTATTATTCCACTCATCGTTATCATCTTGATCTTGAAGCAATGGAATGCTAGTGTTGACTTTTATTATATCTGGATCTTTTCCTTTGATAGATTATGTCTATGAATGATTTGCATTAAGATGTTTAATAAATCCCAAACTTTGGTGACAAACATTATCAACTACTGGAATAGGACTAGTGATGCCTTGAGCATGTTTGCCTAACCCTTGACCTTGATAATAAAAATATTGTAGATATTTTTGACCAAACCCATACTGTTTTGAAAGTTAAGCCTCATTTTAGAAATGTAGATTTGCATGTTTTTTATGTTTTACTTGTGCTTTTTGTATTGTTTATTGCTTTGATTTTGCTTTTTGATCCTTTTTTTAGTCTGAGTTATGCTTTGGTAACCATTTCTATATTGTTTCTAAATTTGACCTTTTATGAATGTGTTCTTGTGTTACTATGGATTTCTTGACTGATGTACCTTGTATAGGGTCCTCATTAAAAATTATCTCTTTTATATATTATTTCAATGCCAAACATGAATCTGTGTGATGCCCATTTATTCTATGATATACACAATAATATCTAGATCTTTTCATTGGATGTAGAGGAGGTAGTTTTATCAACTTATTCTTAATCATTTCCCTTCGTACCTCACTTAAACTCTTATTTTATCTTTGAATACTTTTTAAATCACTAGTTGTAGAGTTACTTTGTTATGATTTCTTGTTTTGATATGTGACATTGCTTTCAACCAATTGACTAGGTGAAGGTGCATATACATGATTGATAGTAGGGTACCTTTGAGGATTTGTATTATAATATGATTTTTCAATGTTATGATTTTTTCATGTAATAGCTGATTTTGTGTTTGTAATTTTTAAATTAACTTGCTCATACTAGTGATTTGATCCCTTAAAGTCTCATAAGTACAAACCCTAGTTAATTTTGATTGAACATGTAAGCACATATGTTGAAAAGGTTTTGAAGAATATATAAGCTGCATGTATCCATTAGGAATAATAGTATAGGCTAACACACCTTTTGGAGGGGTGATAATGTAGAGTAAAGATTTACTCTATATTTCATTCTATTTTTCAGTTGCGCACTGCAAAATTTTGTTTTCGCATACTTTGATCCGAGACGGTGAAGTTTTGAAATAGAGTGCAAGCACTAATTTTGCTTTTGATTCATTTTTGTCTAAGTGTCGAAGTCAAGCGAAAGCTGCCAAGTGTCATCATCCGAGGCACTTTTCATAATTTTAGTAAGGCTGCAGAGGTTGCCACGTACCTCATAACAACTCAGCGGAGTGTGACAAGTGTTAGCATCCACATTTCATATCGGCATCCACATTTCAAGCATTTCATATCAACATTCATGTTCTAAATCTATTTTCAATGGAAGGTTTCAAAAGCTAAGTATCAGGATCAGGAGGAAAGTTCCAAGTGGCAATCGCGGAAGGTCTCAATTTTACTTTTCTAAAAGTGATGGAAGATGCCACGTATCCCAACAGAGGAGAGGGAAGCCACCACGTGTTGAGATCTAAATTATCTTCATTTTGCTTCACCAATATAACAGACTGTGGTGGGTCTCAAGTTTTGTTTCTAAAGCAAGCAGAAGCTGTCAGGTTTCGCTATTCATGTAAATATGAAATGAGACCCGATTGTTTCTATGATATAAACAGAGTAAAGTGGAGACCGCCATGTGTCACCTTCCACAGGTTTCTAAGAAGGTAGCTAAAAGAAGCAGAGACCACCACGTAACCCCATATAAGTAAAGAAGAGATTGCCACGTGTCTTTTGTTGAAGCAAGCAGAGATTGCCACCTGTCCCTATGCTCCTTTTCAAGTTGCTCAGGCAAGAAAGGCTGTAGGTCTTATTTTATTTTAAGCTATGAAAGTTTAGAGGAAGCGGATTATGACAGGTGTCAAAGGTGGAACACTCATAAGCAAAGACACAAAAGGAGTATAAGTTACGCAAAAAGTGCCGCGTGTCTTCGATAGGTGCTGCGGAACATGCCAAGTGTCATTTTTTGGTGTCTCTTAAGTAATAAGAAGGTTTTCAAGGAATTGGATAAGTGTCATCTTTCGTTTAAAGAGAAGGGAGTGTCCTGTGATCTATTCCAGCCAATGAACTGCCAAAAGATAGAATGTTTCAGAACCTATGAATATCTTTTGTTAGACACTTCCAGTTCGGTTAGATTTCAGTTGGGCCATTATATTGGGAACAAGTAGACAATTCAGAGTGAATCCAAGGCTATAAATAAGGGTGCAGAGATCACGAGAGATCATCATCAGATACCAGAGAGAATTTTTTGAGAGAATTATTGTCAAGAGTTTAGACTTTCTAGAGCTATGACTAGGATTATCATTTGCCTTTGTTCTATCTTCTTAAGTTGGAAGGTTTATGTAATTGTGCATGTTTCTGTGCCTCTTATGTGACTGGAGAATTAATGAGAAGATTGAATCCTGTGCCTTTGTTGATATTTTTTATGTCATTGCAAAAGTAGTCTAGGCTGTGTTGTCAAGAGTTTTAGACTTTCTAGAGCTGTGATTAGAAATGTCATTTGCCTTTGTTCCATTTTCTTGAGTTGGAAAGTTTATATAACTATGCATGTTTTTGTGCCTCTTATGTGATGAGAAAATTTAAATAAGAAGATTGAACCCTGTGCCTTTGTTGACATTTTTTATATCACTGCAAAAGCAATCTATACTGTGAGCCTCTGTTTCTATTGTTTACATCTTTTACATTGATCATGCACTTGTTTTCTCTTAAATGTAAATGAATCTTACATATAGTCTCACTGTGCTCAGGATTAAGGTCAAATTACATTCAGGGACATCGCCATAGTTAGATTTTCTTTCTTGTATTTGTGTTTCTATTAAAATTCATATCCCTTTTCTCAATAGACACTTGATATAAAGAAGAGACCAGTTTCTTAAAAATTTGGAGGTTGTTTCAAGTTACAAGTCCCACATCTTGAAACTTCCCATTGTTGGTGTTAGAACAAGCACAATTTTAAACATCAACAATTTTTGGCATGCCCGATGGGACAAATCTTGAATTTTCTTTCAAGATCGTATGAACCAGAGAGCTACGAGGAGTCATAGCTATAGACCAGTAACCAGATCACAATCTGCTATAAATCCAAGTATTCTTTTGCCACCTTTGGTAACTAGTCCAAGAAGAAGAGTCAACCAGTTTATACCAATACCAAGAGCAAATATGGGAGCCCCTATACCCCCAAGAAGTTATGTAAGTTGGAACACTAGTAGTCCATTGATTCTCCCAATACCACCAGCCACTTGGGACCATATCCCAGTGAATGCCCTAAAAGCTTTGCCCAAATTCAGTGGGCAAGACTTTAAAACACCTGAAGAACATTTGCGAGATGTATCAGATATCTGTGCTATACATGTCACACAACAAAATGTGGCTATAAGACTATTAGCAAATTCTTTTAAAGGGAAGGCTCTAGAATGGTATTGGTCCCTAACCCCAAATACCATCTCTACATGGGATCAACTTAGAGATCTTTTCTTTGAAAGATTCAAAGAGAAGGGTGATAAGTCTTCTTTATTACAACAATTAATTACTATTCAAAGGGCACCACAAGAATCCATGATTGACTTCAATTCCAGATTTCAAAAGACTTGGGAAAGAATCCCTGCTACAGTTAAACCATTACTAGGTATGGTTATAGTATTTTATCTTAAGGCTTTGAATTCAGATATATCTGTTATGATTAAGTCACTTGGAGGACACACTTTGCCTGAGACTTATGACTATACGTTAGAGCTGAGAATAATTTTATAGATGCTGGAAAGTTACCCCCAAGGCCTCCCATGCCTATGTTCCCAAAAACTTCCTTACCATTACCTCAAGAAGCCCCTAAATATATAACCCCACCTGTGTCCATGTACACATATCCTCAACCACCTACTAAATAAATTGTTCCCGCTCAGTCATCTGAGCTTGATGATATCAAGAATATTTTGAGGACATTTTCTAATGAATTGATTAATATAAAAAGACATCAGAATACTTTCCCTAGGCCTCCATATCAAGGCTATCAAGGAAATAGATTTTCATATCATCCAAACCAATACCAAGGTCCTCTGAGACAAAATAACCCTCAACTAGCAAACCAATTAGTTGCAGTCCCCACACCCTCACAGATTATTCCTCCCAATTCAAATAGGGAGACTGTTCCAGGGCAAAATAACTATGCAAATAACACTAATGCCTAGTGTTTTCCTTACAATAATGCTCATACACCTAGAGATTGTCCTACGGGTAATTTACAACAAAAGGTGGCAGAATAAAGAAGAATGGATGGATAGTTTGCAAGTTCCAGTGACAATCAAGCCTATCAGTCTTCTGGTATGCAAAATTCAATCCTAGTGGCTCAGATTCAAGGGATGTCCTTACAAAAAGAGGAAGAAATAGCCCTGAAACATGCTTTGTTCTCATGGGTTGAAGATGAAAAATTAGTTTTCTTGAATGAAGTATCTACGTCCAAGAAACTAGTGGTGCAATCTGATTATTACACTAGATCAAAGAGAAGGATGGTGGAATAGCCTGAGGTTGTAAATAGTTAAGTCATGGAGAATCCTCCATTTCAAGGACAAAAAAACATTGCTGTCAGACAATAAGTGCCTCAGCTGGTGCAGAATCAAGTGATTCCTGTACAAATTCAAGAAAAAACAAGATATCCTTATTCTCAAAGAACTCAGACTCTGGGACCAATAAATGTGGTAGATCAATTAAAGAAGACTCCAACACAAGTATCAATATGGGATATATTGGCTATTCCTGAATAGAAGATGCTACTACAAGAAGCTCTACAAGGCCAAATAGTGCCCAAATGTACTGTTATCAAAAAAGAACCTACTGAAAAAGGAAAGCTCAAAGATACAGTTCATCTGTAGACAACAACCCTAGTGAATAATGCAACAGAGGTAAGCAAATCCAAACCAGATCCCTTCTATTTAAATTTGATAGTGGGTAAGAAACTGTTGCATAATGCAATGATTGATTTAGGGGCTAGTACTACAGTAATGCCCAAGCAAATAGTTGATGCTTTAGAAATTAAGTATGAACCACTCACTAAAAGAGTCATGCAACTAGATGGCAAAAAAGTACAAATAATAGGGATAATTAAATGACTCTAATTACAATTATATGCTTATCCCAATATAATTGTAAATCAAGATGTATTAGTGATAGATATACCTCCTATTTTTGGCTTATGTTTATCAAGAGACTTTATAGCCAAGATAGGAGGATATATGTCCCTTGATTGGTCTCACCTCATCTTAAGAACCAAAAATGGTTCAAAGATATTATCTGAGCCATTATATAAGGATCATATCACCAATGAACCAACTAAAAAGTTAGAGGAAACTAATGCTATGATGAATAAAGAAGAAAGTGTTTTTGTTGAGGAGCTAGGTGAATAGACTGGACATAATCAAGAAGAAGAAAATGATCATTTATTAGCTATGATGCAAAGTGACCCATATGGAAATTACGATTCTATTGGTCTGGGAACTTACGTTATACTTGATGAAGATCATAAAATCCCAAATGTTCTAGAGGAAGAAAAGTCAAAAGATACCTCTTCTATTGATCCTTGGGTCTCTCAACATGAATTCCAGATTTTGAGAGAGAAGTCACAAGCGTATGCCTTAATCTATGATGAAGAAGAAATCATTTCTAATTTTTTTTCTTACTTTGCAAGATGATGTGGAGGAGTATGGACATTTCCTTGATCATTATTTGAATGATTTGTTTGAAATCATTCGGTCAGGTTATACTATTTTTTAGGGAAGCTGTGAGTCGGTTGCAGATGAACAAAACAACATTGAGACTCAATTACATGTGCAAAATTATTGCAAACTTTCAGAATTATCCTTTCAAGAGGTTGGTAATTTTGAAGTCATTAAAGAGGATGATCATGAAATGGAACTTGAGTTTGAGGTAGAAGTAGAGAGTCAATAAATGATCTATATCAAAGAGCTTCTGTTGATGAGGAAATAATCATTAATTTCTTGATAAGACATGCTAGTATCAAGAACCGGCATTCGACAAGCTTCCAAGGACAAGAAGAGCTTATGTATGTTGGAAGCATGTTTGATTCAGACTCACTTGAATGCAGGAAAATCAATGTGGCATACACAGAGAGCAAGTCACCAGAGCTATATCCAATTCAACCACTTGTCTGGCAATATAAGCTGGCTTGTCATGAAAGAGACTTTAGAAATTCTTCTTTTGATCTAGGAGGGAGATAAAGATACTTGGTTAATGTATTATAGTTAGGTAGTTTCCCCTTTTCATTGCTTTGTTTTCCCATTTTTGTTTTCCCACTTTTCTTTTAAATAAGTGTTCTTTGAACACATAGTCGGCAGCTCAGAATTTTCAAAATTCTCCAATACATTGAATGTCTCCCAAATCTTTAGAAATCCCCAAGGTACCTTGCACTGCCACTTGCATAACGTGTCTACCTAGTTGTCCCATAAAGATTGAATAAGATTTGATAATGATTATCCAAGTTTAATGCCATTTTGAGACTTGATAGGTCAATAAAAACCTCTTAACAAGAGTTAAAGCTTACAAGTTCTCAAACATTCCTTCATCTGCGAGAAAATATCCTGCTACTTGCATTTTTCAATGCTTAATAAACTTGCTTAAGTGAAAGTTTTTCTATTTTTCAAAAGCTCATACCAGCTATCATAGAAAAGATATAGAAGATGGAAGGGTCACAATCTTCACAACAAGGAGCTGGGATGTATGAATCCCTTGATAAGTTTCTTGCAAGTAAGTCATATGCTTCAGCTCCCGCACAACCATTGAAGACCTATCCATAGATCAAGATTCCTAAAGTTGGTCAAGAAAGTGACCCATCGATTATAAAAGATTATGCAAATGGCGTCATGGACACAATTCTTCAGAGAGCTAGTAACAAAACTCTTAGAGAAGGGGCACATCAAAAGTGTCTATAGAGGATATAGAATTCACAACTGGCACAATTCATTGTCCCAGCTATGCATCCATGCCTCGACTTGGTCAAATTATGTGCAAACTTGTTCCATACACCCTCATGCACCATTCAAAGAGGTCCATTCACGGTGCAAATCACACCACAAGCTATCAGGGATATGTTAGCCTTGTATCATGATAGTATAACTACATTTCCCATTATTGCTAAAATGCAAAGAATGTGGGAAAACATCAATACTCAGTCAAGGTTATTGAGATTTGAATTACAAATGGGTGATGATGACACTACGGTTCCCACACTCCCTATAGCAAGAGCCCAATTCACACAAGCTAGCCAAGACGCACTGTCTATGATGGATTTCATCTTTGGCATGAAAGATGATATGGCAGTTTATGCAGAACAAATGGCTATCCTCTTCAGGTTGAAGACGTGGACAAAACTCAGGAGTATAGGCTTGAATTTTTTGAACAAATTGCTTTCTCAATGGTGGAACAATTGGCCCATTTCAAATCGAAAGGGGTTTTTAGGTACTCTTCTTATTTGTTTCACCTCATGTTGTTTTAGAACTCTAACCTCTTTGCCCAACATATGTATCTTCATATGTATGACCCAAATTTTGATCTCCAAAGGACCATTCCTGTGTCTACATGGAAACATATTTTGTCAAAGACTAGTGACCCATATGAATTCTGGAAATTATTTGTTACCCCTACTTTTTTTCATCTCAGCCCCAAACCAGTTATGAATAGATTATTCTCAAGTGTTTCAAATCTTTTGGCCAGTTGCCCAATTCCTTGTGATTTCAAATTTGGATCCCACTGTACAATTATAAGAGTCCATGGTTTTTATGGGGAATCAATATTGCTACCTAAGATTTTGACTCTTAGGTTAGCATTCCTAGAGATCACCAGGTAGGTATCCATAGTTGATAATGAATATGGCTTTGGGAAGAGGAAGAGGAAAATGTATGATCTTCCATGGATGACAACCAACATGGTATTGGAAGCCAGAGATGCTGAGATTTTGCTGCTTAAAAAATTGGCCTTTTTGGGTTTCCTTCTAATAGAGGACAAATGGGTTTATGACCCAAACAGCTTCATAGCTTCCTGGATAAGGACTAACAGAGTCACAACCAGAATTGCACATGAAGGCCACCATTTTTGGGAAACTAAGAAAAATTCTAGAGAAGATGCTCCTGGATTTTATGTTGAGTTAACAAACTTGCCCCTTCCACAAAATAGACCCTGAGAAACATTCTATGTTAAGCAGAGGGATTATGATCCTAAAGTTAGAATGACTTTTGGCTTAAGAAGGACATTAAAGAATAAGGATTGGGATGCTGAGAAAATAAAAGCCTATTGGAAATATAGGTAGAAAATTTGTCAAACAACCCATTCTTTGGGAACGTAGACACAGATGAGAGATGGGAAGAACTATGGGATGAGTGCCATCTCTCCCCTATATCTAGACCAGAGACAAGTAATTTGCCGACACCGGGTGTAGAGCAAGAAGCTAGGGCCGAGTCAAGCCAAGAGTCACAAACCTCAGAGCAAACTACAACTGTAGTAACTGTATCAGTTTGGCCTCAATCTCTCAGTATCATGCAAAAGCAAAAGAGTGTGGTGCCTTCACCACCACAAGCTTCCCCATCAGTATCGGTTATAGATATTCTTAGTTCTCCACAAGTAGTAGATGTGGAAGGAAAAAGAACACAACCAGAAGAAGAGACACCCAAGAAGTGAAAGAGGGTGCAGTTTTAGTTTGGTTCAGAAGAGGAGATGGACACCCCACAGTGCCAATTACAGAGTACTGTAATTATTCCCCAGGTAAGTATTATTCCTCCTTCTCCTTCTTAGTCTATTTCTTCTCTTGTTGGCATGATGATTTCATCTAGCCAGATGACATCCCCTGCCACTTCTGCCATTCCCATTTCTCACTTCACCCCATCTGTGCCACCTTAGGCTTTAACATTACCTCATTTCTCCCCCTCTATTCCTAAGAAACTTCCCCCTTAGATTGGCCATAACCAAAAATTGGCTATTCAATATGGTTTACCACAGGGACATCCTTTTGTGGGTGGGCACATTGCCTCTCCTTCTACCTTCCATACCCAAACAAATGCTGTTAGGAAGGCAAAGAAAGACCGAAGAGAGAAAAAGAAGATCAAGGAAAATAAAACATTGGATACACCCCATCTACGGTCATAATTTGACCCCATCCAATAATAATTGATGGTGACTCATTTGTCACCAAATGTAATAAAGCCAACTGAGCAAATGTAGCTAGAGGATTACATGATGAATGCAGTGGCCATCGACATGTCCCTCTTCAGGCCACAAGACAAAATTGAGCTGCTGACCGAATCCACTTCTATAGTTACTGAAGACTACTTGAAGACATCAAGGAGGCTACAGAAGATGGAAGTTGATATATCCAAGGAAAAGGCAAACTGTAACAGTTTGACCTCAGAGATCAATAGAAAAGACAATGAAATAGAGAATCTGAATAAACAGTTACAAGATACTATTTCTCTTCAGACTCACCAGGTAGTTCAGGCCCAAAATGATTCTTTAAAAGTAGGGCTCTCACATGTAAAGGATGCAGTGATGACCCTAAGTCACAAAAAATAAGCATTACAAGGAAAATGAGAAGAACACCTGTTGCAAGTTACCCAATTATAACAAAAGCTGCTAGCTGAACAAAATAATACTATGGCTATACAAGCCCAATTTCAAGCAGAGCAATAGAGATCAACACAATTGACACTGGAGCTGGCCAATAGGCCAAAAAATGTCAGATTATTAAGTTTGGTGAAGGAGCTATATGAATCTATGTGGAAGAGAATCTCTTTAGAGATTATTCAGCTCAGGCCTTCTCTCACCTTCCTGCTAAATGCACATAAATTTTGCAAAAATGTGGAGAGTTCAGTTGTAAACACTCTGGCTACAGTCTCTGGGAGAGTAATGGACTCAAAAATGTTGCTGCAAAAGCTTTATGATGCAACGGATGCAACATTGTCAGCAGTAGGAATTGAGAACAAAATGGTCACTACTAAGCGAGTAAATGAAGTTCTCAGTTGTAATTTCATAACCATCAGTTGCATAGAGCTTCTAGATGTCATGAAAGAAGAAATCAATGAAATGAAATAGTATGTTGAAGATCTAGTACAATTAGGTCTTTCTTCTCCATTTTTTGATGACAACACCATGCTGATGGTAGATGAAATTGAACCTTTGCTGTTGGCCAAATAGAATGATCAGACAGTTTTCCAAGATCTAAGGGATGATTCATCAGTCCCTAAAGTAGAGGCTATCTTGGTTCCTGTTTCCCAGCTCAAATTCAAATTGAAGGCTATGGTTCAAATTTTGCAAAATTTTTCACATAAGGATATTATTAACCTTGATTTAGCCTTCAATGAATTGCAAAATAAGCAAGAGTTATCTGATGATGAGTGGTTCGCCTACCAAACAGCATTATTGAAGTTGTAATTTTGAAATTTTGATCTAGCGAGAGTTGTGGTTTATTTTTGAGCAGGCTCAAAAGTCCTTGGGGTCACCAATAACTGTAGAGTAAAGATTTACTCTACGTTTCATTCTATTTTTTAGTTGTGTGCTGCAAAATTTTATTCCCACATACTTTGATCTGAGATGGTGAAGTTTTAAAATAGAGCACAAGTGCTAATTTCCCTTTTGATTCATTTTTGTCTAAGTGTCGAAGTCAAGCGAAAGCTGCCAAGTGTCACCATCCGAGGCACTTTTCATAATTTCAGTAAGGCTGCAGAGGTTGCCACGTGCCTCATAGCAACTCAGCAGAGTGTGATAAGTGTCAGAATCTGTGTTTCATATCGGCATTTACATTTCAAGCATTTCATATCGGCATCCATATTCCAAATCTCTTTTCAGCGGAAGGTTTCAAAAACTAACTATCAAGATCAGGCAGAAAGTGCCAAGTGGCAATTGTGGAAGGTCTCAATTTTGATTTTTTAAAATCAATGAAAGATGCCATGTATCCCAGTAGAGAAGAGCAGAAGCCACCACATGTTGAGATCCGAATTATCTTCATTTTTCTTCACCAATATTGAAAAGACTATGGCATGTCTCAAGTTTTATTTCTAAAACAAGCGGAAGCTGCCAGGAGTCACTATCTGTGTTAATATGAAATGAGACCCGATTGTTTCTATGATATAAATAGAGTAAAGTGGAGACTACCACGTGTCACCTTCCAAAAATTTCTAAGGAGGTAGCTAAAAGAAGTAGAGACCACCATATAACCCCAGATAAGTAAAGTGGAGATTGCCACGTGTCCTTTCTTGAAGCAAACAGAGATTGCCACCTGTCCCTATGCTCCTTTTCAAGTTGCTCAGGCAAGAAAGGCTATAGGTCTTATTTTATTTTAAGCTGTTAAAGTTTTGAGGAAGTGGATTGCAACAGGTGTCAAAGGTGGAACACTCATAAGCAAAGACACAAAAGGAGTATAAGTTACACATAAAGTTCCATGTGTCTTTGATAGAAGCTGCAGAACATGCCAAGTGTCATTTTATAGTGTCTCCTAAGTAATAAGAAGGTTTTCAAGGAATTGGCTAAGTGTCATCTTCTATTTAAAGAGAAGGGAGTAACCTGTGATCTGTTCCAACCAATGAACTGCCAGAAGACAAAGTGTTTCAAAATCTATGAAATATCTTCTGTTAGACACTTCCAGTTTGATTAGATTTTAGTTGGGCCATTAGATTGGAAACAAGTAGACAATCCAGAGTGAACCCAAGGCTATAAATAAGGGTGCAGAGATCACCAGAGATCATCATCAGATACCAGAGAGAATTTTTTGAGAGAATTATTGTCAAGAGTTTAGACTTTCTAAAGCTATGATTAAAATATCATTTGCCTTTGTTCTATCTTCTTAAGTTGGAAGGTTTATGTAACTGTGCATGTTTCTGTGCCTCTTATGTGACTAGAGAATTAATGAGAAGATTGAATCTTGTGCCTTTGTTGATATTGTTTGTGTAATTGCAAAAGTAGTCTAGGCTATATTGTCAAGAGTTTTAGACTTTCTAGAGCTGTGATTAAGAATGTCATTTGCCTTTGTTCTATTTTATTGAGTTGGAAAGTTTATATAACTGTGCGTGTTTCTATGCATCTTATGTGATTAGAAAATTTAAATAAGAAGATTGAACCCTGTGCCTTTGTTGACATTTTTTGTATCACTGCAATAGTAGTCTATACTGTGAGCCTCTATTTCTATTGTTTACATCTTTTACATTGATCATGCACTTGTTTGCTCTTAAATGCAAATGAATCTTACATATAGTCTAACTGTGCTCAAGATTAAGGTTGAATTACATTCAGGCGCATCACCATAGTTATATTTTATTTCTTGCATTTGTGTTTCTGTTAAAATTGCTATCCCTTTTCCCAGTATACACTTGATATAAAGAAGAAACTAGCTTCTTAAAAATCTGGAGGTTGTTTCAAGTCGCAAGTCCCACATCTTGAAACTTCCCATTGTTGGTGTTAGAACAAGCATACTTTTAATTTGTAAACTTTTTATAGTTTGGACAAGAGCTTGCACCTCTTAGTATTTTAGGTTGGATATTTGAAAAGTCACCAAAGGAGGTGTACCCATAAATTAGGTATATGTAAGCATTAAAACCAATATTTGAGTTGAAGCATTTAGGTTTTGCATGTAAGATATGGCAATAGTAGTTTCAGGGAATAAATGTTGAAATACATATCCTATGCCCCCATTAGGTATAGGTAGATTGATTGATATAGAATCAATTGTAGTGCCTTTAAAGGAGTAAACATCACTAGGTGAGAAAGCCTTAACATTATCATGCTTACTAATTTCATCTCTTGTAACTATAAATGATATTTATAGATTATATAACACCTCAATTTTGTACACTTAGCAAACTTAGACCTTGGTTGTTCCTCTCAAATGTGGACCTTTCTCACTTTTGCAAGTCTCACATCTTCTCTACCTTGTGCCCCTTGGAAAATATCTCTTAGTCTAAAAAATATTATATTGATAACCCAAGCATTTTATCTTGCCTAAAATACTTGAATTGTACTTATCTTCTACTTCTATAAGTTCTAAGCCTGTACCTACTTCCTGCTCTCTAAACACTATTATCTGGGACAAACACTAGTATCAACGTTAGTGTCCTGACCTCATGCAAGTGTCCAATGCCCTAAAGTAATCTAATTTTTAAATAAAACATATCCTAATGGTTGGCCTAAGTGTTTTAATGCAAGTTATTACTACAAAGAGATTAATATAAATACAAGATCAACCCTCATTCATTCCTCACCTAAAAAATGACCAAAGAGACCAAGACAACTTATCAAAATCACTCTATCAAGCACTAAATTGAATAAATCTTTCCTATTTTCATACTAGTCACAGGTAAAAAACATCTACAGGTTTGAAGTACTAAAGGAGTAGCCCAAGAGCTTGATTTACCAGGTTACAATCTAGGTCACTATTATACTTGCTTTGCACATAATGTATGATTCATACATAAGATAACATGTAGGGAGAATGATATGACTCTGAGGCCCTATTCTAGAGTATTGGTTATATAGGTAACACCCACTAATAGTAGGTTCTTTAGGGCTAGCTTGATATTATGTGGCCACTAACTTATTTTTCCCCAAGATTACTATGAATATGAAAAATTAGGGTTTTGTAAATTCATGAGAGATAGTGCATGACCTAGATCTAAATGCACCAAAATAAAGGCAAAATCAATCTTAGAAGCATCTGGGTGGTTTCATCTCTTTTCAACAAGTATTTCATACAAGACACTTGTGTTAAACCTAGATAGTAATATAGATGCAACTATCCCAAGCTGATGTTAGTGTTTAGAGAGCTAAAAATGTTAGATCTAGAATATGATGACTATTCAAGAACAGTCTTCAAAATTTTTTCTTGTCTATTCTAGATCCATCACTATGTTAGCATCAGAACCAACTAAGTATATTACTTATTTATAATTTCCATGTATAGTTTAGTTTTACTTTATATATTTAGTCTATACTCAACTTAATAAATTTAGTGTATGCTTATATCTGAGTTTAACATCCGATTGGTCTACTATAGATTTGATTATCACCCTTGTGTGTTTTTATTTCTATATTCTTAACCCTTATAACAAAAAGTATAGGATAACCCCCTTATCAAATTTAGGGTTAAACATTTGGTGAACCTGATCTTTGAACATCAAACCCTAAGTCAATTAAGGTGTTTATATTTTTCTATCCCTCATTACTGATTGCTATAATTTTAAAATTCATGTTTACCATAGACATATCTATAAATTATTTCATGGTCCAATACCTTATAGTTGTTATGGTTTGCTATTTTAGTTACATTGTTCACACTATTAAATAAATCTGTGCCAATAATGAGAGGGTTTTAAAGTGAAAACAACACTTGATGTCTTTTCAAAATTATTTTTCCAATGCCACAAAGCCATTGCCTAGACACCAAAGTGCATGCTCTCAACCTATTTCTACACCTGTTAATATACAATAGGTGCCTCCTAAATATAAGCTTGTAATAAAATCTAAGGGATATGACATTATTGACCAATTGAGTAATACACATGCAAAAACTTCAACCCTTGACTCCTAAATCAATCTCATGTCTATAAGGATATCCTATACAAGGCATTTCATGAAACACAAATTCCAAGTAATATTGAGCCTAATTATTTTATAGATATTATGAAATGTCTTAAGAACAATAACAAGATCATCACCTTTGATCCAACATATTTACCAATTAAAGATATCATTGACTAAATTTTTTCTCTATTCATATAAGTAACAATACAATGTAAATGTATCAAAAGAGTAATTGTTGATAATAGATCAAGCCTAAACATTTGTGGCTAACAATTCCTAACCACCATGGGTACTAACACAAACCTTATCTAAAACACAATTATGAATATAAAAGGGTTTGATAATTCACATAACCATATAGTTGGTCAAATAACCTTGAATGTTATCATGGGTTCTTATACATTTCCCACTTTATGCCAAGTTATGCCAAATGATTTGAAATATAACATTCTCTTGGGATGACATTGGCTACATGAAATGTATGCAGTCCTCTCTACATTTCATGCATGCTTGAGATTCTATCATCAAATATTCATTTATACATGTCCAACACATCTTAATCCCTTAAAACATTATGTAATGTTCCAACAAATGGATAATACTAAATTGTGACACTCTAAATATGAGTCTAAAATTGATACACTAGTATAAGAACCTAATCAAACTATGTTATATAAGGTACCTAAGAGATAGTTCTCATGTTTATTAAAGTCCCCATATTCATTACTCTCACAGATAATAGAGTTTAAGATTATATCTCTCCCTCATCCTATCAAGGTTGATATGAGTCGACCTCTACCTAAAGTGTATAATAAAAATGTTTATTAGAACTATCATCAGGGACTCAAGCATTATACGAACCAATGCTTTACCTTGAAACATAAGATCCAAGATCTCATTGATGATCAAATGATTATATTCGATAATATTTGAAAGGAATTAGGTTCAAAACAATTATATTATACATGGGTGGTGCTTATTTTTGACATAACCATATTGATCCTACACAAATAAAAATGACTTGTAATATAAATCATTTTCAATAGCTTGGTTTTGGACTACAAGACTTGAAAAAAGAGGTAAGTGGAAAAGACTCCTTAGAAACATACTAATACCAATTGATTGTGGTACTAAAATAATTAAAACATGGGTTTGGGTTATGCCCCCCACATATCCATATGTATTTACATTATGAACTCTTTGGCTATAAAAAATGGAAGCAAACATTGATCCAAATCAAAAAGGTATTTCCTTTACTCATAAAGGCAAATTAATACATATTCCAAATGATATCATTTCTTCTTCTACTATAAATGCAAAATATGAGGAGAACCATACTATGTAACTTTTCAACCTATCTAATCATGATGCAAATAATGTAAAATATACACCTTAGGATTATCAAGTACCAATTGGGGGAGATACCTATGACCATCCATTAGATGAGTTTATATATTAGTCTCTTCAAATATTCCAAAAATACTAAAAAAATACAAAAATACAAAAAACATTTTTGGCACCTACATGTTATATCAAGTCCTTGACATCTATGTGTTAGTTACATGTTGATGGATGACATACTCAGTTACTCCCACATACACACATGTGTCACACATCTAATTAAGTGTGATACATGCATACATAAATACATGATCTACTCTTATTTTTTTATATTGATATTTCCCTCTACTCATGTCATATGGATATTAGGGGCATGCTCTTCTTTGATCTTAAAACACATAAGTTATATGATTATATGATCACTCTACATTATCATGTTTGAGATTATATATGTAATTACACATGCATTTAACCATGATTATATATTTCACATATTATTTGATATGTTATGAACTTAACATTTTTTCCTAACACATTGATCCATGGGCTACTATGACATGTTTATGTTGTTTAGTTATATGTTATATAATTCTTTGAGTTTCTTGCCTTGCTATTGTGTTCCATGTTTGAGTATTTGAATATGATCCTTTAATTACATTACTCATGTTTATGTATGATTAATTCAAAATTTTCATATGCCATTATTTATTATGTGGACATTTGAATATGCCATCCTTAATTTTTTTAACATTTGACTAAGTCATGTCCTTTCGATTGTCTGACATTCGAACATGTTTCTTGTTTGTGGTCTCATTGGACCATTGCCTTTTGATTTAATTTTTGAGTGATATTGTATGTATGTTTATTTACTTATTAATCTTGTACTATTACTATCTAAATGTTTCCATGATCTTTATCATGCATCTTAAGCCTGAATGTGATCACATTATTCTTTATGATTCATTGTTACATCTACCTAGACATGCTCCTTCTATATGCTACATGGTTACACTCATAGATTATACAGTCGTCTTATCCTTTTGAAGGGAGGTAACTACCAATTATTATATTTCCCTCACCTAAAAGGGGGAATAATAGTGGAGGCATGCCATAGAGACATGTTCTCCACACTTGGCACAATTTTTAGATTCAATGGGGGCATGCTTTGGAAGCACATTTTCCACACTCATTTAGTATATGGCATTTATATCAATTTTTAAATTTAGTGTAGACATGTCATATAGGCATAGATTTCACATATTCAAAATTTTTAGATTCAGTAGGATACTGATTTTGAAGCATGTTCTCCACACTTATTCATATTTGACATAGTTGTCAAATTCATGGGGGCATGATTTCGAAGCATGTTATCCACACATATTCAATATTAAACATCTTTAGATTATAGTGGGGGAATATTTTGGAAACATGTTCTCCATACTGACACTTATATCAATTTTTATATTTATCCATATATAATGGGGGTGTGACTTAGAGGCATATTCTCCACACATAGTTTTTTGAATTGGCCAGAGCACATAATTATATGATTTAGATTCATAATTATGATAGAATTATACATATTGGTACCATTGTTATACATAGTTTCAACATGAGATATATCTTAGGTTTATATGTTATAAAATTTGTGCCTAATTTTACAAAATCTAAATTAGTTTCATATTCCCAAACTATTTTATGGACTGTTACCCCACAAACTTTTATGAACTTTATTGAACCAATATACTATAGTAATTAGTTTAATTTTTAGGTATGGTTGAGGTGATAAAATCACTTAATATTTCCAAGTTTTTAATTTGGACTTGATTGTATCATCTAACTTCACCAGGTTATAAATATCATTGGATTACACACTTGAGCTAATCTCAACTGCTAGGGGGCAACTCACTTTTGGTCCAAGTCTGCCATCCTTCTAATCTCTCTCTCTCTCTCTCTCTCTCTCTCTATCTCCTTGGATATATGCACTTTAAATATTTATCTATATTTTTCCTAATCTCAGTTTTAGATCCTTATAATGATACGTCTTTTTCAAATTAAATTTCCAACAGACAAGGTGATTATATCGACATGCAGGTATATTATTAAACCTTACTCTTTCAATTTTAATGTATTTCAAGTACTTTTAACAAAAATTATATGCATCAATTACATACTCTAAAATTCTCTTGATTGCAGGTCAATTACCAACAAACACTCAAGTTGGGCACACAAAAGGACAAGGTGTGTCATACACACCTAAGTACACATTCCTTTCCTTTAAAATAGTAATTTCATTACTATATTAAATGGGATAAATGTAGATGATATTTATGGATTATATATTACCTCAATCTTGTGCACTTGAAAAACTCAAACCTTGATTGTTCCTCTTAGTTTTAAACTTTTTTTACTTCTGCAATTCTCGCATCTTCTCGATCTTATTCCCCTTGGCCTATATATCTTAGTCTAACTAGTCTTATATTGATAACCTAGGCCTTATATCTTGCCTATAATAATTAAAATGTACTTATCTTCCACCTCTATAAGTTATGAGATTCTACCTACTTTCATGCTTCTTGGGCATTAATATCTAGAATAGACACTAGCTTCGATGTTAATGTCCTAAAATGATGCAAGTGTTTAGTGGCCTAAAGTCATCTAATAATAAAATGAAATTTATCCTAATGGTTGGCATATGTCATTTAATGTGAATTATTACTCCAAAGGGATTGATATAAATATAATATCAACCCTCATTCATTACTCAACTAGTAAAATACCAAAGAGAACAATGAAACTTATCAAAATTACTCTATCAAGATTTCCATACTATTTTTGGGTACAACACATCTATATGTTTGAAGTACTAAAGGAAGATCCCAAGATTATGATTTACCAAGTTAAAATCTAGATCATTGTTGTACTTGCTTTACACACATTGTATGATTCACACACAAGGAAACCATAGGGGATAACTACATGAGTTTGATTCTCTCTTATGGAGTATTATATATGTAGGTAGTACCCATTATTAGTGGCATATTTGAGGTTAGTTAAAAATAATGTGTCCACTAACCCATTTTAATCTAATATCACTATTAATATGAATAACTAGGGTTTTGAAAATTCACGAAGAGTGAAAGTCCATGCCCCAAATATGAATGCACTAGAGTGAAGCAAAGTCAAACCTAAAAGCATCTAGGTGGTCACATATCTTTTTAAAAAGTATTATGTATAGAACACTTACGTTGAACCTAGAAAACATTATCAACAAAACTATCGCAAGATTACGTTAGTATCCAGAGTGCCAGAAGTGTTAGACCCAAAATTTGATGACTATTTTAGAACTATCTTCTAGCCTATTTGATACTTGTTTTAGATCCAAAATTATGTTAGCATCAGAACTAGCTAAGCAGATTACTTATTTATCATTTCCAAATAAAAACATACACAAATGCATCTATTAATCCCTTGTTATTATTGAGATGAGTGATCAATGCTTCTTTATCTTCCATTTGAAATCAAGTTTTTTTTTTAATTATTTGCCATTGATTACAATTGAAAAATTGTAGAATTTGAATAGTAAACTAAATCCCTAGCTAGCTAAAAACCCTAGGAATTAGATTTTTTTGTATTCACATGAATAACCAAAATATTTAACCCTAAAATCTAGATTAGGGGAATCTAGGGTTAAAGGGGAAAGAGATAACTTAGGGCACAAGGATGATAGAATATCTCTAGAACATATCAATTATTTTTGAAACTTAGATAAACATATACTAAATTTATTATATTGAGCTGTTAAAGATTGAAAGTATAACTATACTAGATATAACAATGAAAATAAGATACTTAGTTTATTGTGATGCTAATATATGTCTACATATAGAACATGTAGAAAGTGGAATGGGTTTAGATTTTGGAACAACCCCGTGATTCTATAAATTTGACCTTTATAACTACAAATACTTGCATAAACCTAAGATGGTTGTGTTGATGCTACTATCTTCCTTATACGTAGGTCTCTAGTATAAAATTCTTGATAAAATTGGATGTAACCACCTAAATTCTTTTGGATACTATGTCACATCAACTTTGGTACATTCAGATCTAAGGCATGGACTATTGTACCTTATCAAATAGAAAAACCATAGTTCTTCATCTTTATATTGGATATGGAAAAAATGAGTTAGTTGGTAGACAATATTAAGCTACCCCAAAGACCCCTCTATCAATGAACTTTATCTACATATCCAACACTCCAAATAGGTCCTTTGACTTTTGTAGTTATCCATTATATGTTATCTTGTGTGTTAATCATGTAATGTGTGATAAGAAATGACAACAATGATCTAGCTTGTAACTTAAAAATATAGTTATTGAGATAATCCTTAATACTTTAAACATATATGTGTGTTTTCCTTATGACTGATATGGAAATAGGAGAAAATAAGGAAGATTTACTCACTTGAGTTCTTGATACAATGATTTTGGTAAGTTGCCTTAGTTTATCTAAGTCTTTTTATAGGTGATAAATGAATCAGGGTTGATATTATATTTATACCAATCTCCTTGAATAATATCTCACATTAAATAACTTAGGCTAACCATAAGAATACATTTCATTTTAAAACTGGATGATTTTAGGGTATTAGACACTTTCATTAGGGTAGGAAACTTGCATCGATGTAATCATCTGACTACGATGCAAGTGTCTAGATAGTTGGAAAATAGGTATAGGTCAATAACTTGCATCAATGGAAGATAAGTAGGTTTATAAAATTTTAGGCAAGATAAATTTTTTGAGTCATCAGAATACATTGATCAAACTAAGGGATAAGCAATTAGGCACAAAGAGATAGTGTATGTGAGTCTTTTGGAAATGGAAAAAGTATAGAAGCTCAAAGGTGTATCCATGATATGTATTTTCCAAGTGTATAAGTCCAAGGTGATATATAATTCAAAAATAGTGTTTATAGTAGTCATCATGCCTATTGTCTCATGAATTTCTAATTCAATGCCATCAACTGTACCAGCTAGCATTTATGAAATCATTGTTTGTAATCATTATATGATTGGTAGATAGTATTACATGTATTTATCTAATATTATAAATGTCAAATATCCACATGAATTTTATCTCTATCAACACCTGCATCCTCACATCAGCTATTACTACATATTCTTTGAAGATTCAAGTTATTCTAGTTTATGATTTCATGTGCATTTTAGACTAGTTTTGAGCTTGCCATTTTCTATCATTCCCTAGAGTGCCTCTCATGATTTAGCTTGATTATATTGTATTGATTCACTCTCTCAAGCTATTTTATTCCTCATCTAAACAACATTTGTCTCCTCAAACAACTAATGACAAAACAATATTCCTTGTAATCACATTTTAAAGGTAGGTTTAACATTAGTTTTATAAAAAATATTTTGACATTGGTAAATGTTTAAGTGATTAGTCTTTATGTTGTTTAGCATTTATGGGAGTTAAGTCTAAGTTGTTAAAGTTTTATTATAACATTTATAGTTTTTTAGGTTTTATATTGATATTCACTCTACATTTTAATAATAACATTTGTTTAAGTTATAAATTGGAGTGAAGTTTTTTATAGTATCTAGGGCTGATATTTGTTGTGTATTAGTCAAATATAACTATTTTATGTCATTAATTTTTAAAATTGAAAATTTTACACTCCTTATAATGGACACATTTTTGGGGTACCTGACATCCTTAAATTAATTATGCTAATCTTGTGGGGGGTATGCATTTATAAAAATGACATGAATATGAGCCTCATGATCACATTTACTAAGTAGCTTCCAATATGAGAATGGATGTGTTGACCTTACTGGTCACCCTAGTTTACACATAATTCTTAGGATGTTGTGCAGAAGGTTTTCATGCTTGTGAAATAGTAGGTCCCTCAAAATGGGATTATATACAGATGTTCCCCATAGGTGTCCAAAGATAATGTTCAACATAAATCAACACCCTAGATAAGTGTCTAAGCGTGCCTATAAGGAAAGTCTTGTTTCATGCCTTGAACAAATATTTTTGTACCCTTATGCTAAACATAAAATTAAATGCATGTGAAATCCATGTGTGTGGGGTCCCCAAGCTTCAAATAGTAGTAATCAAGGAAGTGCACAGAGAAAAATATCTAATTATGTGTGTGTTGAATCTCTAAGTCACCCCTAGTAAGTACTAAACTCATAGGGAATGTATGGAGGGTTAGATGCTTGCATAGTGTCAAGTTCCTTAAAGGGAAGCCAACATGCAAATGATTTCAATATGTGCCCACATTCAACAGTCAATATAGGTTTGCACATCAAATTAGTGTTGATTTGTGTCTATAAATATTCCCCAACATGCACCCCATGTAAATATCCCTCATCACACCAATATGATGTACAATTTAGAATGCATGGGTCTTCTCAACTTCAAATAGTGAAAAGGAAAAGTGCACAGGGAGTAATTACAAATTATGAGGAGTGTGCTAAAGATATTCAATCTTCTTACATTTTCTTATTTAAAGGATTCCTTATGAATGAATGATGAAGTCCTACACCAAGTCATGGAGTTTCACATCTGTTCCCTTATACAATGTAGACTATGATCTAGGCTATGCACCATTCCCTTCATAGACTAGTAAAAGTTTTAGATGAATATTCAAACTATGAATACCATAAAAAGAGACTAGGAATAAAAGGAGTTTAGTCCTCATGTATTTCCACAAAATATTTCCTTCCACACCCTTTACAAGGTTATAGATTAACTGCACAACCAACTCTCTATGTAATCTTCAGTGTGTGCCCTTTACAAAAAATGTATTTAGCTATCCACACACATCCACATGTGAGACTCAAAAAATTAGGAGAGTACACATGGGATAGTGTGCATATGGTCTTAAGGGGGGTGTGTGCAAAGGCCTCACTATGTGTGTAGGATAACATGGTAGAACCCAAAGATGAACTTGTGTAGTCCCACGTCAATAGGCTAATACAGGTGGATTGATAGGTGATCACCATAAATAAGGGTGGTATTTGAACTAGATTGGACATTGATGGAGTTGAATCTAGACAAAATTGAATGTAAAGGAAATTTTTAGAGTGTTAGAGCATGATAACATGCCTCTTTTGGCTACCTAAATGCCCTTCATTCATAGACACACACATGGATCTATGAGTGACCTAGCTACTTCCATGATCAAATCATTAGATCTAAATTAAATAAGCATATTTTGTAGTAGTTATTGCAAATAATTTGGTGATATTAATTAACCTTGGGATGTGGACACCACTTTTAAATTTAAGTTCTGATCTACCACCTTTAATCAGGAATTGATTATGTAGGGCCTTACCTAGTGCTATATAAACCCTAATTTTTAATTATAGAAGGGTCATCATTTTTAGGCACCATAAAACTCTCAAAATATTCCCTCTAAGAGCATTCTCATAGTATAATAAATCTCTTTCTATTGAAGTTTGGAATATTGAATTAGATATTGAAATTAATAAGAATTGATTTAATTTCTTCATGTTTTGTGTGCATTATTAGTTGTTGATCCTTATATGTGGGTGTTTATCCCTCTTATTGCCATCCTCCTTTCATACCTATACATAGAAATTAAAGTATTTATAGGTCTCATGTTGTGTATACATGGATCTATATAGGCATTATCCATGGATAATTTGTCATCCCTCTTAATGTTTCACTATATCCCTTACCTTCATGTGAAACATTTATGTAGTACACTTGGTTTGAAGTTTTTACATTTAGTCTATTAGTTTTATTATGTCATTAAGTGGGTGAGGTGATAATTCTATTCTTGGTGCATCACCTTTTACATTTAAACAATATCTTACCCATTCTCTCCCTTTTCCCCTTGTCAAGTTTAAGTTTAGCGCTAGCTATAGATTTCATTCTACTCTTTGTAGGTCTATGCACTAGTCCTAAACCAGGTGCATCTAGAATAAAATGAATTAGACCAACTCAAAAGATTTATACCAAGGATTGAAAGTGTCCCACACCTTATGATAAGATCCCATTATCTTACTAAACCATATTTTAATTCAACAAGTGCACGATTTTAGTGATAATAGTTTTTGGCATGCTTGGTGGGAGCAACTTCAAAAGTTGGTTAAGAGATCAATGCCACTCTTAGTGATTGATAATGTTGAAGGAACTATACAAATCACCTGGTGAATTTGAATGCCACATATACTAGTTTAAGCATCCTGAGTTCCCAAAAATATGTCTTTCCCCCAATTTCATGAAAATATTATTTTTGTACCTTCTCATTTCCCATATCAAGCTGAAAGTACTCTTGGTTTCACCCAAGATTGGAATGAACTAGTAATATACCCACCTCCTCATAATGTTTGACTCCCTCCCACCTCAACTTATCCATTTTGACCACCTTCTCATGTTTTTAACCAGATTTACAAAAGTTACATTGTTCCTAATAAGCATTGTTACCCTCCTAACTAGCCCCAACAAAGCATCAAGGACATCTTATTGTGCTTCACTAAGTAGATGAGGGAGGTTGGAAAGGATCTTGAGTATGATAGATGAAAAAAGGAGATTGACTACTAGACTCACATCCACCATTATCAAATGAGGGAATAAAAAATATATGAAGATGAAAGTTTGGCTAGGCAAATCATAGCTAAGGAAGATCAAATCCCAGACAAGGAAAGTTTGGTTGGGAAAATATATGATTCAAACACAAAAAAGTAAACCCTAAGCAACCCCTTTTATCCCTAATTTTAAGAAATATTCTCCTATAAATTCAAACCAACTTATGAAGATGGAAACTTCCATGTTCAAAGTACCTAGCTTTAGGCATGATAAGTTGTTTTAACTCTCAAGTGGGCCTCCCAATTTTAAAATCCTAAGTTTCAAAAGTTCCCATTTCATAAGAAGTCTACACCTATGCCAAAACAAAAGCCTATTCTTCCTCAAAAGCCTCAAACTCAATCATGACATCCATTTTAAACCTAACATCCTAATTTTATGATGCCCAACATAGTTAAGGCCACTCCTTCACCAATTAAAGCTTCTTGACCTTCCACTATCTCTATTTTTGAGAGAGGTCTAGTTATTTAGGGAGAGAATAAAGATCATATAGACAAAGAGGAGAGCCTCTCAAGTGAGGATGAGGAAGATATAATTATTGGAAGCCCTCTTTGAACCATTAAACCAAAAGGATTAGATCTTCTATAGGGGAAGGATGAGGGTGAAGAGTTAAAGGAATAGGAGGAGAGAGAGGTTGTCAACTTGGTTGAGGAGATACCACCTTGTGCAATAACAAAGGACATTGAAAGTGAGCAAGGCCTTGGGGAGGGGTATGTGTTTTAAAGAGAAAAAGGTGATGATCATCTTGAGATTAGCTAACAAGCACAATCAAAATCATAAGAGGAGGGAGATTCTATGCCTGACCTATCCAAGTCAAAGGAGGAACTTGTAGGCTTTGGTAGTAATTCAATGAGTTAGTCAAAGAGTTTTAAGCCCACATCAAACCATAAATTACAAAGACACAAGGCAAAGTAATTGAAGGAGTATTTTCTTTGCATTAAATCCAATTGTACCTTCCTAATCATATAGGAAGTACATAGGAGTAATCCAAGGTTGAGGCTAAGGTTGAATAAAAGAATCACAATGAGCCACTTAGTGTTGAAGACCTACATAATGATTCAAGAGCACAGTTAGACATGGGCATAAATGAAGTCATAACAATAGAGAAAGAACATCATGATAGGATAATACACATGGGGAATTAACAAGTGTATTTATCTAAGTTCATGATCTTCTTGAACACTGGGGAAAAGCTTCTTAAGTTTTAAAAGGCTCAATGTGAGTAAAGAGTGCAACTGGGCATGATAAAATTTGTAAGGGACTACTTTAGTTTTAAATAAATTTTCCACCTAGGTGAGAAGCCTATAAATTGTTGGTTGGAACCATTAATCAAATGGGAAACCATGAATAATACCCTCCTCAAACATATTTTAAAATCGACTAGAGTACATTCCCTTCATGGTAAATAAACACCTATTTGCTTCCACCCATCACACATCACCTCACTCACATGCAACAAAGGAGATATAAAAGGATTTTATTTTGACCTAGGTGGTCTAAGACCCATATTTACACCCTGTATATATTAAAATAATTTTATTTTCCATAAGCACTTATAAGCTCATCTATATATTTATGGGTTAGCTTGTTTTTTCCTTTTCCTTGAGTGATTTTGCACATTTTTTATTCCTTGTTTTCTCTATTTTTTTAGTTAGGGCTTAGTTATTCATTAGTGGGATAAGCATTAATAGGTAGGTAAAGTGTGTGGGAGCACACAATAAAAATAGTATGCAGATATGTGAATGCAAAGCCCAAGTAGATAAGTGTTGGAGTTCTAGGTTACACCCTAGCTAAGAAAAGGATTGTTTAAGTACTCTACTCAAACCTAGTCTAATGTGGGAATGACCCTAGGCTATGGGTTACTTAATATTTGGCTAAACCTCTAGACTATTAATGAGGTAATCTGATTGACACTTCAGACTTGGGATATCCACCTTTCAACACACTAAAAAACCTGTTAAGAAGATTTGTTAACACTTAGGTGTATATGGACCTATATGAGTGCATACTATACCATTGTTACATATCATAAAATCATAAAAACACAAAGTGTAAACCATGAAGAAGTTTCAAGATGCTCTATTTATCATTCAAAAGGTGCATAAGTATAAATTTTGGTAGAGTATCCTCATACCAGCCTGAGGGATGCTAATCAAGGCTTAAAAGCTTGAATATATAGAAGAATATGATTAGAGAAAAGGGGATAATAGAGTATAAGGGTGGAAAATGGGTCATAATTGACCAAGTCCACTCAAAATAGTAGTTTCAATAGTCAAATAATTCTCCCTCTAGCTCCTCCATGCATTGGATCTCCTTAATTTCTCTATAAATGGGATTTTGGTAATGGAAAATAGGAAATGGAGGCTGAGTCAACCTCAATTACACTTGTAAAAGGCTTTTCCATGCTAAAAATAGTCCATAATTACTCCACATGGTAGTTACAAGATGAATTAGGCCACCATAGTTACGTAGCAACCCACACTTCTCAAGGATAGGTTGATAGAGTCAAAGAAACTATCTCATTTCTCCATCACAACCATGAAATTATCATTAAATGTAATTCAAGGGTTAGTTACCAATGTAACATCTCTGAATTGATCCATTTCATTTTCCTTTTAATTCCAAATTGATTCTCTTTGATGACTACTTAGGCCAATTAGGCCTAATTACCTAAGTGTTGAAACTTAACAGCCATGAAACTTGTAAAAAGATTAAAAACCTATGTTTTAGCTTGATTCATGTCTAAAAAAATCTCCAATATTGGCATAAGATTAGAAATGAATTAAAAACTCAAAACTTCACTTTTCGAAACTGATTGATTCATCTCTCTTCATGCATTGACAGACTGACAGTTTTGAATAAGCTAGTAGGAGTAATTATAGGTAAATTTGTTAAAATTAGATGACATGAAGGGGTGAAAAAATTTATAAAATTCCTCTTCCATGCTTTGGAATCACTCCAAACCTTTAATGGCTGTAAAATGCACAAAATCATGAAAACACACCTAAATTTTACTATTCAATATAATATTTGTATGAACCAACTAGTAGGAAAGGAACCTGGAGGAGTAATATACATGATTAAAACATCATTCAGGCCAAAATATCCCTTCTTGAAGCATATCCAACTATATTTTCTCCATCAGGTCAAAATTGAGGGTTTGGGAGGGTTTTAGATGGTTTGCATCCTTAAGGATGATTCATAAAAACATAACATCAAGGATCTGATAAAATTTCACAAATTGGAGCTATAGGACCCCCACCCCCAACTATTATGAAATCATTTTCCTCCCATGCTAGATGTCTATACAATTCCAAGTGAAAGGAAATGGCCTATTTGGTTAATTCTTGCATGCTAGGAGGGTTTGAGATGAATTAGGGCCAAAATGACCATTATTGAGTGGTTATCTACTATATAGTGGATCTAATAAACCTTTTAATTTCACCAAAATGTCATCCATGAAGTTATAATGGTTCATTAGTCTCAAAAAGTGAAATTAGGCCCTTTGAGCAATTAGGCCTAGTCTAGACCTAATAGGCCTGACTGTGTGTACTTTCCTTCCATGGTATTTGGTTGTATCTCAACATTATAAATAATTGGAAGATGTATAATAAATTTAAAACATAATTCCCCATTGTATAAAAACCTTCATTTGGATCCAGTCTATCTTGTAGGCTTCCTAAGACTTGATTTTGCTTCTTTAGCTCCCAGCTTGCTTGCCCAAACATGTCTTGGTCTGAGACAGAATAGTGGGTATAACCACTATTTTTATAACAAATAAAAGGGTATGGATTATTTATATCACTAATTAGGTCTTATATTATAAAATTTAAGGCTTGAATGTGTCCTTAAGGCCCTTAGATGACCATTTTGGTCCAAACTTGCCTCATATTCCCTGTAAACTGTGTGGTTGAGCATGGAAACTTGAGTGTAGCCTTCAAGACTTTCTCAAATAATTTTTAAGATAATGGTGATATTACCATGTGATTTAATTCATCATTATATTCATATGATAGTCCATCAACATCCTCTCTCTTACATACAAATGCATTTTCAGGGTTAACTGATTGAGTTTTACCTGAAACCCTAAGTGTACTCTAACTCATATTTGACTTCGCTGATGATGGGTCCAAGTGATGTATGAACATTATATTATATGTTGATGATAAATATACATAAAATTTTATATATCATTCATCAATATCACCTTCTTTCTATGATTAGACCAATCTTGTACTTGAACCTTGCTTTCTCTTTTACTCTTGATTTGTATGAAACTATGGTCTTAGCTTGCCTAACATGTAATTATTTTCACCCTCACCTTTGTCTATGGTTTGAGGCCTCAATAATGAATAGAACTTGGAAACCAAAATCATCTATCTAACTTATCATCTAAGTCATTTGAATAACAATACATACTCATTCTCAAGTTTGCCTTGCATGACTAACTTGTAGGTATAAATGCTTATTTTCTTGACTGTAGGGTTAGTCACTCTTGGTGTGAGTGTCCTGGGTTTCTTTGATGGCATGGATCCCTATAAGATAACTTTATTATATTAAACATATCACAACTTGAACCAAGACATTGATCTTCTAATTTTTAACTCTTGTAACTTAACTTCTTGCTCCTATAGACTGTTGACAGTAGGTTTGCCTTTGTGTCCTGTTGTAGATTTCCATCATGTTGTTTTAGGTATCTTTGAGGAGGTGAAGTATCCTATTTGTATATGTTATGGATTTTAAGCATAATCTTTAAATTGATTATTTATAAGTGACTCACAGTCTTATCTAATACCCCCTTAGTTACCTCTGTTAAACCCTCTTCTAATAGAGCAAGCCTAAGCCAATCAGTTGGTTGTAGGTGTCTATTAAGCCTATGATAGAGGTGAAGAATTGATAATATTATGAGGTAATTACTCATTTATAAAAATCATACCATATGTTGATATCTTTCACTAGATTTAAGATTGATATCCAATTCTAATTATCCTTTCAAACTCGGTCCCTTAAGAATATGAGCCTGTGTTATACGGACTGAAACAATCCTAATGTGCCTCTTGGCGTGGATTATCTAGTATAGTTTGAAGTGTTAATGTGATATTAAGTATTTGTTTATATCATCATAATATTTACATCATTCATATTCAATTTCCCTTGAGAGGGTTTGCTCAACCATGCTCCTTTGAGTGTTCTACTATAGTATCCCTCAACTAGCTATAGGCCTTGTTTGCTCTTTTGATTAGGTCTGAGATCAAATGGTTTTAAGCTTTATGACCAAAATTATTATGAGGATTAAAGAGAGTAAGGGGGGATTAAAAGTATTATATAGACCTATAAGGGAGGATGGATGGGTGGAAGGAGAAGGAGATGGAGTGATAAGGGGATGAGAATATGAAAACAGGGGAATACATAGTATGAAAATAGTGGGGAAGAGTGAATTGACTAAGAATGGATTGTGGTTCAAATAGATGACAAGATTCCCTCTAAAGTCAATTAAAATGTATCTTAGATAAATTAGACCTGATTTTAAGCCAACATGAAGATTTAGGGGGCATAACACATCATATAGGGCCTCAAAATGAAACCTTAAAAAAATCAAAATACCTTAATTTTCATGAGTAAACATTAAATTTTGTAAAAGAGGGACTGAGTGTGTTATATAGACACAAAGGGTCATTTTAAATCTTGTAAATCCATCATGAAAGTGGGGAAGGTTAAATTGAGGCTTGTTAAGACATTCCATCACCATTCCAACACAATGTTACATGATTTGAGCTATATTGGATATTTTGTAGATACCTTTGGAGTTCTATACATAGTCCTTATTATATAGTGTCATCACACTTGCTATCCAATTCTTACATTGGTACTTCCTCTAAGCATAAAAACCCTAATTAGAGCATGAAGTTTGAGTGATTGGTTAGGTTTCACTCAATGTCATGTGTTCTTAAGTCTTGTTTTGGTCATCATGTTATGGCCTCTCCTCCTCAGTCATCTGCTACAACATGCTTAAGGCTGGCTGTGTATGAGGTTATTTTCTCAACTAGGCATTCATTGCCATTTTAAACCCTTGGAGATCCATAGAGAAACATAATTAGTTTATGTTGTCACTGAAATTCCCCTTCTAAATTTCCATCCTTATGATATATTTAAAGCTTTATAATTTTGTCTCAATCTCCCCTTTCTCATTGAAGCTTGCATTTTGTCTGAGTTCTCAAGAGACTCAGTGGAGCCCTTAACTAAGGGAGAAGTCCTTTTGATAACCATATCTATTTAATCCCTCCTCCTTAGATAGCTAATATTTTTTTTTCAAACCTTACACATGAAGGGGAAGCATGCTATCTCCTTTGGGGACACTCAAGCCCTTATACATAGTACAAGTCCTTATTCATGATGACTGATGCAATATAACTATAGATTTGACTTCATGGGGCTTATGGAAGATTAGTGCTTCATGATGAATGTATTAATAGGTATGAGAGGAAAATAAATCATGGGAAAGAATAAAGGACTTATAAAACATTTCAAACACTTTCACAATCATCTCCTAATTTCACCAAAATCCTATAACTTCAGGGAACTTAGCTCATACTTTACAAAGAGGAGAGGGCTTAGAGTTTGCTTATTTTAAATACTCCCACACATGTGAAGTAGGGGTGTGGAAAATTGAGGTGGTACATGGGATATTTTAGAACATAAAACAAACATTTTTTTGTATAAAAACTCTAGAACAAGGTCAAAACCATTACAATCTTCAGACCCTACACAAATAGATGGGCTCATGGAAGTGGCCAGCTTGTTAGGATTTGTTCATAAAGCACAAGAGATGGATTTAAAAAAACAATATATGGATGTGATATTAAAGAGACATAATCTCACCCCCCAAAATATTATGCCATGAATTTCTCTCTCCTCTCTATTCTAAGTGAAAACTTGAGATGTTGTGCAAGCTACCCAAAGAAGGGTTGATGTGAAGTAGAGTAGTTTTGGGATTGAATGATATCCATTTGACCTAAAAATTGATAGGAAAATCATAAATGAGATCATATTCATCACCATATCCCTTTTAGTATGATATAATCCATAAAATCCGTACTATGTGCAAAAAACTATCAAAAGAGTATGTTTTTCCCTCATTTCCTCCAAGTTTAGATAAGTTCAACTTCATATTATGATTAAAAAAGGAGCATCATGCATTAATAATCCAATTTGAAATAGGATAAATCTATAGGGAATATGGATAAGCCAAAAACTACCACATGGGGCCCACTAATCTTGGTGGAAGGGTTGTGGGTGTCTTTGACTCTAAATATAATTTATCAAAATATTTGCCCTTTCCTAAAGTTTACTAAGACAATATAAGCTCATAAGGTGGTTTGAGGGGTTATTAAGTGGAAAAATGGACTTGAGGTGAATAAATATTATAAAATGACTTAAATACATCATGGTCCTTATATAATATCCTAAAACTAATGTTACACATCCTCACATTAACAAAGGACCACTATATTCCTCAAACAAGACTAAGTGCTCATTAGACTCCATGACCTCTTCACAATGATCTCTCTTAAATAAAAACATCTTGACACTCATTATATCACCTAATTATATCACCTAAGGACTTAAAAACACTATGATACCCTGGATCTAGCTTAAAAATATGATCATCATGATGCTCATAATCAGGACCCCAAGACTCTCATCAGGACAAAGAAGACATGACTATGCCAGAAGACACCTGAATCAAGCTAAAATAATGAGAACTAAAAGTTTTGATTATAGGGGGTTGAAATTTGGCCTGTGAGGCCAAAATGTCAACATTTCTAGTGACTCTAATGCATGACTAGCCTGCTGGTCAAGGGAACCCAGAAACTTTCATGACAAGGTGACTCAATAAAGAAGGATATCATGATGAATCTTGGACCATCCAACTAAATTTTACTCTTGACACCTCTCAAAATTTTATTAGAAATAAGACACATAAGACAAACAAGGTAAACAAACTAACACCTGCTTCTAAGAGACACATTAAACAAGAAACAAAACCAATAAGGAGACAAACCAAAAACTTGCGTACCACACTTTTGAAAGGAATATAGAAAAATCAAATAGATAATATATATAATTAACCTCAATGTACCTTCTCCCTCTTGGATTAAAGGGAAAATTTCCTTGGATTATCTTCCCACAAGGTAATCAATGATGAGAAACAAATATATCTATAAATGGGAGACTTGGTGGAGTAGTCCTCTTGCTAACAAAGTCACCTATGATGTTATCAAATGCCACATCATCTATAAATAAATGGCTAATAAACACACAATCACTGGGTGCTTCAAGATTTACCTCTTACAACTATTGGTTGCTTTTGACCTCTTAAGGAAAGCTATTGTTCTTTGGGACTTCATCAAGATGGTTGTGTCTTATCCCTAAGAGATCAGGTGTTGTTAGGCTTTCACTTTGAAGAACATGACCAAGATCAATCTCAAGAACCTCAAACACTATTGCAACTATATCTTCAAGTTTTATTTTTGGATCAAACAACTCATGCTCTAATTGACTACCTATTGCAAACATATCAAACCTATCTTGCTCATGTTTTTAAAGTTTTATATACTTCTCATCAAGGAAAGGGACATCTAAAATTGGGACAAAAGGTTGGTAACCTTATTTTAGGACTTTAAACAAATCATTTTCCATTATGGCAACCTTTTGAGATGATATGTTTATGGAGATGCCTTTTTCTTGCTTAGTGAGATCATCTCCTTCAACATAGACCAATTCATAATATACCTCAAAGAGGTCATATCTTGATTCTAAAATATCAAATAGATCACTTAAATGATCTCTTGAAACTCTATCATCCTCAACAACCACTTGATAACCTTTCAAACCTTTAATGTTGTTTTGATATCCAATCTTCTTGACTCATCTAAAACTTTATTCTAACTTTGATACAAGTGTCTGAGGGATATCATGGTGAAGAGTATCCTCCATATCATCTATAAAGTCTTGGAGGTCATCCTCATCATGCCTAACAAAAGTATCTCCCTCATATGGCTCATCAAGTTCTTGCAACTTGTCATCTTCTGCACTTTTGAAAACTAAAAAGTGTTCCTCTTTATCTAGTAGTATCTCTATTATAAGGTCTTATTATAACTCTAAAAATTCATCATCATCAGTTGTGAATTCAACATGGAGTTCACTACTTACCTCTTTAAGGAGTGACATAGGATAGTCTTGGAATGTTTCCAAGAGAGATGAGATATATGTGACATCTCCTTGTCATCTTCATCAAGTTCTTGCAACTTGTCATCTTCTGCACTTTTGAAAACTAAAAAGTGTTCCTCTTTATCTAGTAGTATCTCTATTATAAGGTCTTATTATAACTCTAAAAATTCATCATCATCAGTTGTGAATTCAACATGGAGTTCACTACTTACCTCTTTAAGGAGTGAAATAGGATAGTCTTGGAATGTTTCTAAGAGAGATGAGATATATGTGACATCTCCTTGATCCAATTGCTTATCTTCAAAAACCATGCTCTCTTCCTTATTTTTCATAGTGTTCTAGACAGATTTCCAAGATGGAAATGACTTAGAATCTTGAGGAGGGATGGGTGGGAATTGAATGACTTTGGATTTACTTGACTGCTCCTCCTTCTTTCTTGACTACAAGACTTGACTCCAATATGGGAACTTAGACTTAGGATTTTATTGCATAGATTTAGTGTTGTTTGGGGTATGGAAGGAAGAATGTACAATTAATTTTGATTCATTTTTTTAGCTACTACTATCTGATACAAATGATTATCTATAACTTAAATTTGCCTAGCAAGGAAGGCTTTAAAGTCAGATCTTGATTTCTCATGATGACTGGCTCTTTCAAAACAAACTTTCCTTTCTTCTTGGACTCTCTCTTGGATATATTTCCATGAGGGGAAGGTTAAGAGGAGTTGGGAAGAACCATGATGAATTTGAAAATAATTTGATGGGAGATTATGAGAGGTGATGGGAGGCTCAACATTAGGTTGACATGGGGTGAATGAGGGGAAGAAAGATGGGTGATGGGGTGTTTATTATTATTTATGAACTACCAACTTATCCTCAATCTTGGAGATGAGTCCATATATGTCAAACATGTCACCATGTTTTATTAGATAACCTCCCCTAATGAAAAAAATCCAATTTTATTTTTCCTATTGCACTGAAGTTATGACCCCCCTAATGACATGTTTTGAAATTTTCTGCCCATACCCCTTCAATGTATCATTGTTTATCATATTATTTTCTTGGTCCAATAAAGCTTATTTAAGGCTGGGGATGGAATGGCTTGGGGTGTAAGTAGGCTATTCAAGAATGTCATGTTATTTCCATGACTGATCATGAAGGTGAGGGGGTTGCCATAGAGGTGGAAGAGGCTCAAAATTTTAGATGGTGTTGGTAAAAATGAAGATGTTCATTATATGGATGATAAGGGTCAATATGATGGTCATATGTGTTATGATAGGGTACATATAGAGGTAGAAGGTAGAAGCCTTCCTCATAGGCTTCCATGACTCCTTATGAAACATGTGTATTATATTATAACCATGACCAAGGACCTTCTTACCTCTATAACCATGAAGTCATAATGCCTCTAGATTTTAAATTAATTTCCAACCTTCTAAAGATGCTTGAATCTGATCAAGATGCCTAAAGATGATGTTGTTAATGTCTTTAACTTCCAAATGTCCTGCAATGTCTTTAGAGCATGATATTAGGAATTTATAATCTATCCCTTTGGGTGTGCTAGAACTGTTCAAGTTTTAGGTTACAACTTACCTAAGAAAAGGATTATTCAAGTCCTCTACTCAAACCTATTCTAATATGGGAATGACACCAAGTAATGGGTTACCTAATATTGGGTTAGACCTCTAGATTGTTAATGGGGATAGCTCCCCATATTTCTCAATTTGGATCTATTTTCCTAGGACTTAATAAATTAGGATGAAAAGGGTGAGAAAATACATGAATGAAAATCTACTCTAAGTGTGGTGATGCACCATGAATCCATTCTATCCACTCATAATCTTGAACTCTCAATATACTAACAAACAATTCATTAAACTAAGAGAATATCTCCAATGACTCCTTAACATCAATATTTCATATATAGGTTAGTAGGATGATTGAAGTGATAACGTCAAGAGAAAAAGGCCTGGTTCAATGCACTTGTAATTTGATTGACATTTCAGACCTAGGCTATCCACCTTTCAACACACTAGATAACCTATAAAGAATATTTGTTAACACTTAGGTGTGATTAGACCTAAAATATGGCATACTATACCACCATTACTTATTATACAAGCATAAAAATAAAAAGTGTAAACCATGAAGAAGCTAGAAGATGCTTTATTCATCATTTAAGAGGTGCATAAGTACAAATTCTAGCATAATATCCTCATACCAGCCTAAGGGATGCCAATCAAGGCTTAGAATATTGAATATATAGAAGAATAGGATGAGAGAGAAGGGGAGAATGACATATAATGGTGGATAAGGTTTCATAATTAACCAGGTCCTCTCAAAATAATAGTTTCAATAGTTACATAATTCTCCCTCTAGCTCTTCCATGCATTAGATCTCCTTAATTACTCCTTGGATGGGATTTTGGCATTATAAAATAGGTAAGGGAGGTTTATTCAACCTTAGTTACAATTTTCAAATGATTTACCATGATAAAAATAATCCACAATTACTCCACATAGAAGTTACTAGATGAATTACGCTACCATAGTTACGTAACAACCCACACTTCTCAAAGGTAGGTTGATAAAGTCAATGAAACTATCTCATTTCTCCATCACAACCATGAAATGCTCATTGAATTTACTTCAAGATTCATTTACCAATGTAACATCCCTATATTGACCCATTTCATTTGCCTTTTAATGCCAAATTGATTCTCTTTGATGACCACTTAGGCCACTTAGGCCTATTAAGCCTAATTGCATAAGTGTTGAAACTTAGCAGCCGTGAAACCTATAAAAAATCTTGAAAAAATATGTGTGAGATCGATTCATGTTGAAAATAACATATCCAATCTTGGAATAGTCTTAGAAATGCATTCAATACTTGAAACTTCACTTTTCCAAACTGAATGATTCATCTCTCTTCATGCATTGGCAGATTGGTAGTTTTGCATAGGATGGTAGGATAAATTAAAAGTGAATTTATGAGAATAAAGTGCCATGGAGGGGTGAAAAAAGTTCCAATATTCCTCATCCATTCTTTTAAATCACTCCAAACCCTTCAGTCCCTAAAAAATGCACAAAATCATGCAAAAACACCTAAATTATATTATTTCATATAATAATTATATGTAATAATTAGTGGGAAAGGATCCTAGAGGAGTCTTAGACATTATTAAAACATAATTTAGGCCAAACTATCACTTTTTGAAGTATCTCCAACTATATTTTCTCTATCAGGTCAAAATCGAGGGTTTGGGAGGGTTTGGCTAGTTTGCACCCTTCAGGATTATTCATAAAAATGTGACATCTAAGCTCTGATAAAATTATAAAAATTGGAGATATAAGACCCCACAAATATTCTAAACTCTTTGGCCTCCCATGCTATATGTTCCTACAATTCCAAGTGGCTGTAGGTGTCTATTAGGCCTGTGATGGAGGTGAAGAATTGATAATATTATGAGGTAATTAATAGTTCATAATAATCCTACCATATGTTTATATCTCTCACTAGCATTCAATGTTGATATCCAACTCTGATTTTGATTTCAAACTTAGTCCCTAAGGAATATGACCCCATGTTGTACGGACTGATACAATCTTCATATACCTCCTAGGGTGGATGATCTAGTATAGTTTGAAGTTTTCATGTAATATTAATTATTTGTGTAGATAATCACTAGATTTACCTCTTTTATATGCACTTATCCTTGAGAGGGTCTGCTCAACCATGATTTTTTGAGTGTTTTTCTATAGTAGCCCTCAACTAGCTATAGGCCTTATTTTCTCTTTTGATTAGGTCTGAGATCAAATAGTTTTAAGATTTATGACTACATTTCTTATGAGGGTTCAAGGGAGTATGGATGGATTATAAGTATGATCTAGACATATAAGGGAGGATGGATGGGTTTACAGAGAAGGAGATGGAGTGATAAGGGGATGATAATATGAAAATAGGGGAATACATAGTATGAAAATAGTGGGAAAGAGTAAATTGACCAAGAATGGATTGTGGTTGAAGTGGATGACAAGATTCCCTCTAAATCCAATTAAAATGCATCTTTGAGAAATTAAACCTAATTTTAAGCCAACATTAAGATTTAGGGGCATAACATATCATACATGGCCTTAAAATTAAACCTTAAGAAAATGAAAATACCTTAATTTTCATGAGGAAACATAAATTTTGTAAAAGAGGGATTGAGTGTGTTATATAGACATAGAGGGTGGTTTGCAAGCTTGTACGGCCATCATAAAAGTGGGGAAGGTTGGATTGAGGATTTTTAAGACATTTCATCACCATTACAACACAATATTACATGATTTTATCTATATTAGAGATATTGTAGATACTTTTGGAGTTTTATACATAGTCCTTATTATACAATGTCATCACACTTGCTATTTAATTCTTGCATTGGTCCTTACTATAAGCATCAAGAACGTAATTAGAACATGATGTTTGAGTGATTGGTTAGGTTTAACTCAATGGCATGTGTTCTTAAGCTTTGGTTTGGTAATCATTTTATGGCCTCTCCTCCTTAACCCTCTGATACAACATGCTTAAGGTTGGCTGTGTATGAGGTTCTTTTCTTAACTAGGCATTCATTTCCATATTACACTCTTGGAGATCCATAGAGAAACATACTTGGTTCATGAAGTCACTAAAGTGTCCCATATAACTTTCCATCCTGAATATATCTTGAATGCTTTATAAATTTTTCTCAAACTGCCTTTTCTCATCGAAGCTTGCCTTTAGTTTGAGTTCTCAAGAGACTTGGTGGAGCCCTTAACTAGGGGAGAAGTCATTTTAATAACCATATCTCTTTTATGCCTCCTCCTTGGTTATCTAATGCAAAATTTTCAAACCTTACACATGAATGCGATGTAGGATATCTCCTTTGGGGGCATTCAAGCCCTTAAACATAGTACAATTCCTTATTCATGATGACTGCTGCAATGAAACTATAGGTTTGAATTCATGGGGATTATGTAGGATTAGTGATTCATTATGAATGTATTGATAGATATGAGAGGAAATACAGGAGTGGGAAATACCAAAGGAATTATAAAATGTTTCAAATGCTTTCACAATTCTCTCTTAATTACACCAAAATCATATAACTTCAGGGGACTCAACTCATACTTTTCAAAGAGGATAGGGCTTGGAATTTTATTGTTTTAAACACTCCCACACATGTGAGGTAGGGGTGTGGACAAGTAAGGTTTTCCATGGGATATTTTAGAACACAAAATAAACATTTTTTTGTATAAAAAGTCTAAAATAAGGTCAAAACCATTACAATATTTAGACCCTACACAAACATAGGGGCTCATGGGAGTGGCTAGATTGTTAGGCTTTGATCATAAAGAATAAGAGATGGATATAAAAACACAAGATATGGATTTTACAACTAAGAGACATAATTTCATCCCCCAAAATTGTAGGCCATGAATTTCTCTCTCCTCTCCATACTAAGTGAAAACTTGAGATGCTGTGTAAGCTACCCAAAGAAGGGATGATGTGAAGCAGAGTAGTTTTGGGATTGAATGATCTCCATTTAACCTAAAACTTGATAGTAACATCATACATGAGCTCACCTTCATAACCATGTACCTTTATATATGGTATAGTACATATAATCTATACTATGTGCAAAAAACTATCAAAAGAGAGTGTTTCACCTCATTTCCTCCAAGTTCAAATAAGTTCAATGCCATATTATGATTAAAAAATTATCATCATGGATTAATAATCCAATTTCAACTAGTATAACATTGGAGGGAAGATGGAGAAGCCACAAACTACCGTGTGGGGCCCACTTGGCTTCATGGAAGGGATGTGGGTGACTCATAAAAGGACTTTATGTGGCATGAATTTCATGTAAAATAAAATTTGCATGGATGAAGGGGTAGTCAAGGCCCCTTTTGAATCTTTTTAAATATAATTTATCAAAATATTTTCCATTTTCTAAAGTTTAATAAGAGAATATATGCTCATAAGCTGGTTTGAGGGGTTATGAAGGGGAAAAATGGACTTGAGGTCAATACATCTTATAAAATGACTTAAATACATCATGGTACTTATATAATAGCCTAAAAACAATGTTACACATCCTAATATTAACAAAGGACCACTATATTCCTCAAACAAGGCTAAGTGCTCATTAGACTCCATGACCTTTTCACAATGATCTCTCTCAACTCAAAACACTATGACACTCATTATATCACCTAAGTAATTTAAAACACTTATGATACCATGGATAAAACCTAAAAATATGACCATAATGATTCTCTTAATTGGGACCCCAAAACTCTCATCAAGATAAAGAAGACATGACTATGCCTGAAGACACTAGATGCAAGCTAAAACAATGATCACCAAAAGTTTTGAATATAGGGGGTTGACATTTGGCCTGTGAGGCTAAAATATCAATAAGAAGCACAAAAGAATTAAATTATCAATATTTATGGATGGATTTTAGGATTCAATGACTTTGTGCCCAATGGATCACTTTAAAATCACTAGGTTATTACTTAGTAATCAAGTGGACCATAGAGTTTTCAAAAAGTTTTGACCCTCCAGGTCACACTAGTCTATACAAAGTTTGTGGGACATGATACAAAAGGTTTTCATGCTTACATAGTAGTGGGTCCCTTTGAAATAGGCTTGCATATGAATGTTCCCCATAGGTGACTAAAGATGGAATTTAGTTTAGATTATCACCCCAATTAAGTGTCTATGCATGATGAGGAAATCCTCATTATGCACATCAAAAAAATATTTTCATTTCTTTATGCTAAACATAAAATTATATGCATGCATAAGCCATGTGTGTGGGGTCCCTAAGCTTCAAAAAATATTAATCAAGGAAGTGAGTAGAACGTAGGATCCAATTATGTGCATTTTAACTCTCCAAGTCACCCCCTAGCAAACACTAAACTCATGGGGACCACATAGGGGTTGCCTACATATGTAGTGTCAAGTTTTATAAAAGTAATCTGACATGCACATGCTTTCCATATATACCCACACTCAATAGTCAACATGAATTCACACATAAAATAAGTGTTTATTTTTACCTATAAGGAGTCCTTAATGCACCCCCATGCAAAGATACCCAATAGAACCAACATGGTGTGAAAGTTAGAACATGCGGGTCTTCCCAACTTCAAGTAGTGAAAAAGAGAAGTGCATAGGGAACATTTATAAATTATAAGGAACAAGTTCAAGATATTCAATCTTCTTTCACATTTTTATTCAAAGGCTTTCTCATGAATGAATGATGAAGTCCTATGACAAGTCATAGAGTTTCACATTAGTGCCCTTGTATAATGTAGACTATGATTTAGGCTACACAACATTCCCTTAATAGACTAATATAAGTTCTAGATGAAGATGCATACTATAAAGACAATCATAAGAGACTAGGCACATAATTATTTTGGGCCTCATGCATTTACACAAAATATTTACCTCCATGCCCTTCATAATCTTGTAGCTTCACTTTTCAGCTAACTCTCTATGAAATCTTTAGTGCACACCCTTCATATAAAATGTACTTGGATATACATGCACAATCATATGTGATACTCAACAAAGAAGAGAGTACACATGGGTTAGTAAACATATGGTCCCAAAAGGGAAAAACATAAAGGTCTCACTGTATGCACATGATGACATGGTAAAACCCAAATATGAACCTACATAGTCCCACATCAACAAGCTTATAATGATGGATTGACAGGTGATTACCATAAATAAGGATGGTAGTTGAACTAAATTTGATGTCAAAGGAGACAAATCCAAACATAATCAAATACAAAGGTGGTTTTTAGAGTGTCAAATCATGACAACATGATTCTCTTTTCTTCTTAAATGCCCTTCATTCATAGATGCACACATGGATCCATGAGCGACCTTCCACCTACTTCCATGATCAAATCGTCAGATCTAAATCAAATAAACATGGCTTGTAGCAGTTATTGTGAAGACTTTGGTGATATTAATCAACCTTGGGATCTAAATTCTACTTTCAAATTTAAGTTCTTATCTACCACCTCTAATGGTGAATTGACTACACAGGTCCTCGCTTAGTGTTATATAAACAATAATTTTTATTGTATAAGGGTCGATATTTTTAGGCTACCAAAGTTTTTCCTCCAAGATCCCTTTCCTGGTATAAATTTTTTATGTTTATTCAAGTTTGTAATATTTACTTAGACCTTGAAATTAATAAGGATTGATTTTATTTCTTCATGCTATATGTTTTGTGTGAATTCCTGGTTATTGATCCTTATCTATGGATGTTCATCCCTCTAATTAACATCCTGCCTTCACACCTCTATTAAAAACCAAGTCTCTATAAGCTTCATGTTGTGTATACATAGGTTTACATAGGCATTATCTATGGACCATTTTTTGTCCTTAATTTGTGCTATGTTACCTTACATCCATGTGAAACATTTATGTAGTGCACCTGGTTTGAAGTTTTCATATTCAGTCTATTAGTTTGATTGTGTAATTAAATGGGTGAGGTGCTTACTCTATTCATGGTGCATCACCTTTTACATTCCAAAAATATCTTACCCTCTCTCCCTTTTCCCCTTATAAATTTTAGGTTTAGCGCTAGTTGTAGATTTCATTCTACTCTTTATATGTCTGCATGCTTATCCTAAACCAGGTGCATCTAGTATATAAAGAAGTTGACCTACTCCAGAGGTTCATTCCAAGGAGTGTAAATGTCCCACACTATGGAGAAAATCCCATTTTATCACTAAATAATCTTATAATTAAGTAGGTGCATAGTTTGATTGATAATAAGAAGCAACAGAGGAAAGATGACTTTCAATGTCCTCTCATCAACTGCTAGTGATGGGGTTGCTTTCTGTATTAGTGGCATGTCTTTTCATGTTTTTCATTTTTAGTGTTTTTATGTTTCCATTTTGTGATGAATAAACCCTTGTTGAAATTTTATAAAGAGGCATGTTCTAAAGATGCACTCTTCAAGTGTAGGATAAGAATTTGAGGTAAACTCAAAATGGATTGTTGTTGAGATAGTTTAGGAGATCTAGGAATTTGAAGGATTTAGAATTTGGGAACCTAGGGGATGGGAATGGTCATATAAATTTTTGATCAGGTGCTATGACTTTATGAGGGTAAATAAATAACTTAATGGAGATGTAATTGGTTTAAGAAATGTTTTTAGAGTAGCCTTAATAGGATATGTTTCTTTTCTCCCATGTTTACACTAAGGGGGGAATGTTAGAAAATTGTTTAATCCTAAATTTAGATATTGGGGATATCTAGGGTTAAGGGATATTAAATTAGCTTTTAAGCAAAATTAGTGAACTAATCTAATGAGTAGGACAATTAATAAAAACATAGATAAATAATATTATGACTTTATAAAATTGATATTACTAAAAATAATAAAGTATCGATATTGATAGTTATTTCAATAAAAATAAATAATTGATACTTGGTTTTCTTATGCTCATGTAGGTCTAATCTAAAATAATCTATAAGTGGAATAGAAGGTGATCTTGGAACAATTGTCATATTATATAAATATTCTTCTATGGCTTTGAATGCTTGAGTTGGATATGGATGATTGCATTGATGTAGGTGTATAAATTAGATGCAAGTGTCTTGTATGAATTATTGATTGGATCTGGATGCAACCAACTAGAGATTTTTATATTTTTTTCACCTTTATTTTGATGTATGTATATCACATGCACATGATGTCACTCTCTGTTAAATAATCAAAACCTAACTTATTCACCCTTGGAGAGATTATGAAAACATGGGTTAGTGGGATCACGATGTCAACCTATCCTAATGACCCCTCTACCAATAAGTGTTGCTTCCTAATGAGTGTATAAAATGACTCATTATTACCATAATTTATGGCCTTAAATATGTCAAATGATTGAGCATTATATGCAATCTTGATATTTTGAACTTGCATAAAGTAGGAAATAGATGCTTTTGCCTATATAAACTCATGTAAAGTCTAAATCTATATTCTTTGTACTTTGTTATAACATTTGCATGTTTTAGGCTCCATATTTTGACTTGTATAGGTAAATAGTAATATTAATGAGAGTTTTGACAAGATTGTGAAGATGAGGAGATCCAAAGACCAAGGTCCAAATTCTTTAGTTACTATAGATTTTGATAGACAAGCTATATATTTCAACAATAAGCTCCAGATTTCGACAAGCAAGCTACAAATTTTAATAAGCTACAAATTATTCTAGTTTTGTTATGGATTGATCCAGATTACTCCAAAATTGATCATAACACATTATGAAGGGTTTAGATAGATTCTCCAACCTCTTTATAGTAATCCAAATGACTCTTTTTGATATTTCCATGTTTGGGCATGCATATATAGAGACGTCTTTTTTTGCTAAGCCTTTCATTTTGAGAGTTGTTACTTTAGGGTACAGTGGTGAAGATAGAAGATAAGAATGTAAATATATGTAAATATTTGATTGATATAGTTAGGCATTGAAAATTTTATCTATAGATTCTTTGACTCTTAAAATATCTCATTGTAATGATTTTCTATTCCAACTATATTTCTCAATCTGTCCAAAATATATTCTATTTTCAAATTAGTTAGGTTGTTTTCTAGAATTATGGGATAAGATACTTGTTGATATAGAATAAATTTATATATAAATGTTTAGATATATAATTTTTTTGAATACATACAACAATATTGTAATTTTGATACAAAATATAGCAGCAGTTTCTCTTCTCAATTTATGTGTTGAAGAATATCTTGAGCTAAGTTAATTTAGACCTCGTTATGAGGGAGCAAGGGCTCACTCCTGAGGAAATAGGTAATCTATTTGGTATTTATAAATTGGTTTTATATCTATTTACATTATATATTATTATAAGTATATGTTTGAATAATTTAGGTTGAAAGCCTGCAAGGAAGTTTGAATAATTAATTTGTATTTTCAACGTAAGCATTTATTTCATTATTTTAGATTCAACAAGAATATATTATATTTACTCAATGAATTATATTTGATGTCATTTTAATTATGTAAGAGTGATTTTGTTTTACAGTTGTGATAAGCATTTTCAAATTATGCGAATTAGACTATATTGAGTGGCTTATATTTATACAAAGAGTGTTTTCTTTCAAACTATAGTTTAAGAATTAAATGTAGATATAGATTAGAATAATATTTAAAAAACCCAAAAATAAACACTCTTAAGCTGAAATTTCAAATTACCTTACTACAAAAAACTTTAGACACCACCTTGGTAGGAATAAACACCAATTTATGTTGGCTAAATGAAGGGGTAATAATGACACCCATCATTTTTGGTGTCATTGTTCGGGAACATTTAGGTGTTAGTAAGGTAAAATTTAGGTTAACAATTCATAAAATACAAAAACAAAATAAAATCATTCTTTTATCAACATCAGGTATATGAGTAGGTTGAGGGATCCACAAGGTAGGTTTGTCCCAAAGGATTCTGATCCTTTATAGGAAAGAATCAAGGCTATTTAAAAAAAATAAACAACTTGCAAAAATAAATAAGTGAATCTCCGAGAAATATTTCTAAGGGACCAGGAGAATCCTATTTTTCACAAATCATAAATACTGAATAACCAAAATCCCCTCCTCCCATTAGAATTTTATTTGACATGGGTGAAAACGTAAGTCAAGTAGAGAAATCTTGAAGGAATGTTCCTAAGAGGACCTTCTTTTATCCTATTGTATTTGTAGATGATGAGAAAAAATGAAAAATATATCTCTAGCCTACTTGCCCAATTTTTGAGGTCTGTCCACCAAAGGCCCAAACCAATTTATTTTTGAGTTTAAGGTTCTCTATCAAACCTATGATTACACCTTAGATAGCCAAAAATTGAAGCTTTTTCTTCTACTTTGAAATAAGGGGAAATGAGGTGGATAATGTGGCTAGGAGGGAACTCTATTCATACTTGGAGAGAAATGAAAACAACATTTTAGGATAAATATCAAGATTACTGCAGGGTCAAGGATAGAAAAGAAGAATTTTTCAAAATCAGACAAAATGAAGATGACAATCTGGAGGATTATTTAGATCAGTTTTCCTTTGATCTTAATAGATGTGTTTATGAGTTACCTAAAGAAGTGATTAAAATGTTTTTCTTAAAGGATTGGATGACTCCTCTAGATATGATTTAAATCTTATGGGAAAAAGAGATATCATTAAACTAGATTTTCAAAAAATTCAACGGTTATGTACCAACTACTCTAGAATAAAACCTAGTGGTAGAAAAGGGAAATTAGGAAAATCCATTGAGTTAATTAATGGAAGAATTAAAAAACTTCAAAATAGACATATTGGTCTAGTTGAATTCAACATTAGATGGATTACAAGTTAATGCCAAATTCAATGTTGAACCATTAGAGATCTATTGTCCAAAATATAAAATGAAACATGCACTTAGAGACTATCCTTTGGATAAAAATAAAATTTGTGTAATCTATGATTCTAAGGACCATGACACAAAGAACTATAGTCACCTACCTAATCTCAAGAATTAGTTCAAACAAAATATGCAAGCCATATAAGATATCAATTATGTTTAGATATAAGGAAATACTTTTCAACAAAATCAATAGTTTGGCTCAGTAATTCGTTATCAACAATGGCATGCACCTACAAATTTTTTTGTTGCACCACCATGGGGTACCTAGGAACGGATGCCACAATAGTGAATGATGCCCCAACCTTTTCAACAAATATAGATGCCACAAGGTCATCCACAACCTTGGACAAATCAACATTGGAATTTTGGTCAAAATTATAATTAGAAACATCAAAGAAGGTATCCACAATAACAAAAACCACAAAATAAATAAATAATGGATCCCAAAGGAAATAAAACCACCCCCACAGAACAAGTAAACTAGCCTTAGCTACCTGCTCAGCTAATAGCAAATCTAAAAAATAGATAGTTTTTTGTAAATGAACAGGGTGAAATAATAGGAGTATGAGCTATTAAATGTGTAAAAATTCATCTAAGGTTAAGAAGAATAGTTAAATAACCCTATATTATCATCACAAAATTACCATAATAAAAAACAAGTCCATAAATTCAACTAAATAAAAAAAAAGAATCTTAAGAGGAAACTAGAAAAACAAAGGAAGTAATTACAACACCTTCTTATATGCCTTTTCCATAAATATTAAAAGAAGTTGAAAAAAAAAGGAATATATATTGATTCAAGAACTTAGAAAACTAAACATATAGATTCCATTATTATAGGCCATTAGAGATATTCCAAAAGTAAATAAGATGATCAAAATTTTGTGTAGCAAGACATCTGGTAGAAAAAGATAGTATCTTAAGACCATACAGGTTGATGATCTATTAGTAAGAAAGTTTATATTACCTAAATATGGAGATCCAAGAAGTCCTATCATTTTTATAAAAATTGGACAACAAGAGATACCAAATGTATTGGTAGATTTAGAGGCCACCATTAATGTGATGATTATGGACACCATGTAAAATCTCTCTCTAAAGGACATGCAACTAACCACCACAATCCTAAAAATGATAGATCATTCAACCACTAAACCAGGTGCCATTATAGACATAATTTTCACCACAGAATCATGGGAATATCTTACTTATTTTATTATTCTCTAGCCTAAGAACAAACAAATTAGATAACCAATGATTCTAGGAAGACCTTGGTTAGGAACTATAGCAACATTTATTGATTGTAGATAAAGAGATACGACCATTTCAAATGGTCTTAAAGTAGAATAAATCTCTTTATATCCACCTGCTCAACCATCAATCAATATTGTTAAACAATTATGGGTTAATCAACCTGATGAAAAACATGATAGTATCTCTTCTTTAGCCATGGTTACAATCACTAAACATATAGATGAAGTAGATGATGAGTTATTAAGAAATATTGGAAATGCTATGGATCTTGATAGCCCAACTATGGATCTTGATAGTGTAGCTATGGATCTTGATAGTCCAACTATGGATTGCAATAGACTAGCTATAGATTGCAAAGGAACCACTATAGATTTGAATAAAAGACCTTTTAAAGGTAACATTTCTTATTCCTCTAATAATTCATCCTGTTTCACCTCTTTAAATACATCATATGATCATAAAGACATTCAAAATAGTGTGATGCAATGGGCATATGAAAGACAAAACTCATTTTCTACAACCTTCCATTATCCTTTAGCTGAAATCATTCCCATAGAAGAAAAATTTGTTAAAGATGCTATTAAATTTCATGCATTACTTTCACATCCCTATCCTCTCAACTCATTGATGAGTGAATTCAAAAAAATAGACTCATCCCATCCATGAATTAAACAAATAATAGTAACACCAGGGAAGACACTCAATATAAATAGTTGGTTAATAGATAACCAAGAAATAAAAGTTTTTGATGTACTTAAGGATCAAACTCAAGATTTTGCATGGAAATATAAAGATATGAAAGGAATTAATCCAATAATTTTCACACATCACATTTACATAGAGAGCATTAAACCAATAAGATAGCCACAAAGAAGGATTAATCCTTCCTTGAGAGACATTGTCAAAACTGCAATTGAGAAGTTATTAGAAACAAGATTTATTTATCCCATTTATGATATCTAATGGGTCTCTCCCGTGGTCATTATCCCTAAGAAAAATAATAAATGGAGAGTATATGTGGACTATAGAGATATAAATAAAGAAACAATAAGAGACTACTTCTCTCTACCCTTCATTGATCAAGTACTTGATAATCTAGCTAGGAAAATATACTTTTATTTTTTAGACTGTTTTAGTGGATACAAAAAAATACAAGTGGCACCTAAGGATGAAGAAAAAACAACCTTCACCTACCCATGGGGAGAATTTTCTCACAATGTCTTGCCCTTTGGTTTATGCAATGTACCTACCACTTTCCAATGAACTATCTTAGCCATATATTCAAACTTGACCAATGGATGTGTAGAAGTTTATATAGATGATTTTACCATTCATGGAGAATATTTTAATGAAGGTTTGAGTAATTTTGAAAAAAATATTACAAATATGTGAGGACCACCATTTGTCTCTTAGTCATGAGAAATGTTTTATTATGGTAGAAGAAGGCATAATTTTAGGACATCATATTTCTACAAAAGGAATACAAGTTGATCCGAAGAAAATTGAAGTCATTTCAAAATTGCCTATTCCTTATAATCAAACTAAAATTAAAAGTTTTTTAGGACATGTAGGGTATTATAAAAGGTTCATAGAATATTTTAACAATATTTATACTCCAATGTTTTCTCTGCTCACAGAAGAAAGTAAATTTATTTGGAATTTATCATGTCAACAAGCATTTGAGACAATCAAAGAAAAGATCAGTACTGCACCAGTCTTGAGAGGACCTAACTGGTCACATCCCTTCCAAATCTATAACGATGCATCAAATCATGTTATATGAGCTATTTTGATATAGACAGATGAAAATGGACATATGTATGCCATGTATTACATAAGCAAGAACTTAACTGCAATTGAAAGAAATTGTATAACCACTAAAAAATAATTCCTTGCTGTAATTATGTCATAAACAAATTTAGAAATTATATTACTTTGTATATACTGATCATGTAGCTATCTAATAATTGATAAATAATCTAGTAGTATGAGGAAGAGTTATTAGATGGCTATTGTTACTGCAAGAATTTTATAATTGATAAGCTAGGAAAGTTCAATGTAGTTGCTAATTTTCTTTCCAGACTACATAATAAAGATAAGGAAGAACCTGTAGAAGAATTTTTTTTAGATGAATAATTATTTTTTGTTTTAGCACAAACCCCTAGGTTTGTTGAAATAGAAAATTTTATAACTATAAGGAAGTTTCCTTTTCAATGTAATAAAAAAGAAAGGAAATGTTTAATTGGAATAAGTTATTTTTATAAATAGATTAATAGTATATTATTTAAACTTAGACTTGATCATGTTTTCTATAGGTGTGTAAAGGAAAATAAGATATATGACATCATTCATGCATGTCATGATGAACTTGGAGGTGAACATTACTCAATAAAAAGAATAGTGCATAAAATCCTTAGAGCTAGATACTTCTAGCCAACTCTTCAGAAATAGGTAAATCCTTATGTTTGGTAATGTGATGCATGTCAAATAATGAGGAAGCCTACGTTGTCCTCCGAGATGCCTCTTCACCTAGAAGTTATCATAGAGCCTTTTGAGAAGTGGGCTATGGAATTTGTTGGGCCCATAGATCCACCTTCACAAGGTAAAGAATACTTGTTAGTTTGTACATAATATGTAACCAAATGGGTTGAGGTTCAAGCTCTCTCTTCTACAAGAGAAGAAGTAGTAGTAGAATTTATCTATTTTAAGATTATGTAACATTTTAGAGCACCAAAAGAGTTAGTATTAGATCAAGGACCATAATTTATGTCTAATATGATTCAAACATTCATGGAGATCTACCAAGTTAACCACCAAAAATACTCACCATACCATCCTCAATCAAATGGACAAGTAGAAGTCACTAATAGAGAGTTAAGAACATTATTATCAAGATAGTTAGTAGCAGGTAGAAGAATTGGGAAACCAAACTCTTAGAAGTTGTTTGGGCATACAACACTACATGAAAAACTACCATTGGTTTTTCACCATATGAGTTGTTCTATAGTAAGAAACCCCTTCTTTCCATTAAATTTGAAATACAAATTTTTAAGACTGGATTAGAAGTAGGAATTAATTTGGATCAAGCACAATAAGAAAGGATGTTGCATTTGAATGAAATGGATGAGATGAGGACATAAGCCTTGTAGTAGACAAAAATGACATAGTACTAGAGAAAATAATGGCATGACTTACATATCAAAGAAAGATAATTCAGAGAAAGAGATTGGGTACTCTTATATGATTCTAAGTATCAACATTTCAAAAGTAAGATTCGAACTAGATGGTTAAGACCATTTCAAATAGAATTTTTTTATAATAGTTCTGTACAATTGATACCTATTAATGGTAATTAAAAAACACTTTTTTTAAATGAACATCATCTAAAACTATACCAGAAGCCTACCAATAAGGAGGAATTTATTTAAACAATATAGAATGTGTTTGGTACCATATGAGAACTCAATTATTCCATGGTAATTGATATTTGAAAGATAGAATTGGCTTGAATAAAAGAAGGGAATCTTTCTCTTCCCTAAAAATGTTAAAAAAAAATAAAAAAAAGTTTTCAACAATGAAAATATTTTGGGACATTGTTGACAGTTATGATCATAAAACCAGCTTGCTAGCTGTTTATGCACTGAATAAAGAGCCTTGATAAAAAAACTAGAAATGGCTAGTCAAGGGCAAAATACTAAAAAAAGGAGAAACAAATCAATTTAGAAAAATTAGTTGGTTTCAAAGCAATAAATTTAATACTATTGTTTGCTGTACTATCACTAACTCATGTAATTTGTTTTATGTAGAATATATTAAGAAGATTGATAAGGATAATATTGAGATTTGTACAGTAAGGTATCTCTTTTTTTTGGTAAGTGTTGGTTTTAAATACATAGGGTTGCATACATATGCTCAAATAGTTAATATAATATTTTCATATGGTGTCATAGGGGGTCAAATTTATAAATACAACAAAAGCCATTTTAAAAAGGTCATATTTTGAAATGTCAATATAAAAGCTACAGATGGTATCCTTCCAGCCATAAAAATATTTTATAATTCCACATTATTGTTACAATTATGTGTCATTAATAAAATTAATAAAGGGAGAATTAAAAAGAGATTGACAATAGCATCATTTAAACACAAAATAAGCAAAAAGTATGACATCATTACTTTTGATTGATGCTATCATCATTATTCGAAATACTTTAAGTAATATATGTAGCCTAACCCTCAAAGATATCAGTGTTGTTAAAATCATTTTGAAAACAAAAATTTAATCTCTTTTTGGAAGCAGGGGGAAGAATCAACTGTGCTAAACTATTTTGAGAGTGAAAAATTCAAAATGGGTTTGAAAAAAATTAGAACCTCTAGATGCAAGTGAACTATTGGAGAATGAAGTAGTAAAATAAATACTAACTACCACAGGATGGCTTGACTATTTCCTCAAGTTATAGGGTATAAACAAAGCATTAGTGATAGAGTTTGTTCTTCACTTGAAGTCTAATTTTTCCACAGTCAGAGGATTTTAGATATCCTTCTCCATAAAAATCCTCAACAAATTATTTGGGATCTTAGATGAAGGAGCTAGAATAGTAGGAAGGTGCTCATTTTATGATCTTGTCAAAATTTTTAGTAGTGAAAGAGAACCCATACCAATTTTTGTGGAGGATGTTAAAGGTAGAATAAAAGGGGTAAGTAGAGAATCTCTACCAGAACTTTGGAAATTAGTTTCTTTCTAGCTTATTAAATATTTGACATGTGAGGGATAGTAAAATGTGTTAAGTTGTATGGTGTTATTAATGTTGATTCATTTAAGATATGGTGTTCAACAACCCCAACACCAAATAAATTTTCCCTCATTCCTTCTAAGATACAATCAAATTTTATTTATAAGGTATACCAAAAAACCTATTGCTATATGTCATCATGGATAGATTTACCTCATTATTCAACACCGCTTTTGTAGCAATAAAATGGAATGGAGGCCTAGACTGCTTTCTTTGAAGAAAAGAGGAAGAAAACCTCTAAATATTCTAAACAAGTTTCTACACATATGCATGCCTCTAGCTCAAAAACCTTACCAAAAATTTCCTCTAAAGAGATAGCCTCTAAATTCATCTGTAACACAGGATCTATGTTCAAGACTATTTAAATGCAAAATGTAGATGCTCCTTCCACAACTTCTCCTCCTAAGCCAACAAGTAGGAAATTAAGGCTTTGATCCTCTACTAGAAGATAATAACATGTTTTCCAAGATGCTTAAGTTCAGGAACCCATTCAAATTATTGAAGAAGAATCTTCTATAGATCCTGCCACCTAGGTCAAAACTTAGGAAACCCTACGTACAGAGGCTCAACCCCCTCTTAAAAGAAGAAGATTGATCTTAACAATGGATAGTGATGAGACCATTTCCATTGAGACACTAGATAGTTTGAGGCAAAATCCCACAGTAGCCACTACTAGTGAAGCTCACAATAGAAAAGAAGAAAAAAATGGTCTTCCACATGAAGATTTGGATGATGACTTTGCTAAGACTATTCTTGATGAAAGTCACATCCATCCTACACAATATATAAAAGATAAGGGAAAATACCCCATGATTGAATAAGAGGAATAACTTTCAAGGGAAATAAATGATATAGAACTCCAACATGTTGTAGCCTTATCCCAATTAAAAGCTATCGCTGAACTGATTGCCATATCACAAAATAAGGATTTTATGATTGCCCATTTGATGAAACAAATTGAAAATTTATAAATTAAATCTTTGAAGAAAGAGGATGATGTAGAAAATGAGATTATTGATGTGTGGGGTCACACTAGCTCACTTGAAGAAGAAAACATTTCTTTAAGGAGTCTATTTAATGTTGAGATGGAAAATTCTAGGTTGAAAAACCAAATAGGTTTTAGTTCTTATCATGCTCATCTTAGAGTCATGGTCGAGCAAAGCTGTCATAATACTTTGACTGTTTCCAAAGTGAAAGACTAATGGGATTAAGTCTACTCACAATTGGAAGAAATAAAGATACAAAATCATCTACTTAAGAAGGAAAATCATCTTCTTAAAGTAGAGAAACAAAAAATGAAAGAAGAACTAACTCAAGCCAAATAAAACGAAGAAAATATAATGGAAACCATCTAGTTTACCTATCAGTTAGGTGAAAAATTTCTATCTTATAGAGTTCCCTCTTTTGCATATAGCCCATTTTTACATGAGTAATTCCTTATATGGCAATTGCTATAAATATCTTGTGATTTATCATATGAGATAAACACTAGTGATGATTTCATGGCAACATTCATAAATAGTACTCCTAAAGACAAGACCTACTTTGTGAATTTTAATTGTGTGACATTGCTTTAGGAAATAATTTTTTTTTTGGTAAATCTATTTGTGGGAGAACTTCAGATGAAAACCCTATTATCTACATATAAGAATCAAATTTCTTGGTAAGATAGATATAATGATCACATTGATATTGCATAAAATGTTAGTTTATGCATTAGGCCACAATTTGGTATTACACAACATATACTACATCAATTTCATAGCTACTACTAGCAACCAAGAATCCATGATCATTATCTATCCATATTATAAAATGGCCTTCTTAATTTTGAGTTATTTATGCAACATAATTTTGATGATGTAGTGGTAGCTTGTAGACAATGTTGGCATATGCTACCAATTCCATTAAGATGTAGAGAAGTGTTGTCACCGACTACCATTCAATGGTATCTAAGAAGAGTTAAAAAGGTTATGTGGATAATTTTAAAATTCTTATGGAGGGATGGAAAAATTCCATGGATTGGAATGAGGTTCAGACCTCCCTTGTTACTTTCTCCAATGTCTCCTTGGAAAAATACAAGACCATAGTCTCAGGAACAGTTTGATATTTGGGTTTATTTTATGCAGATGGATATGGGTTTCACACCCCATAATTAGAGGATACTTAAAAATACCTGTATTATATTTATGATTTGAGTTTGAAGCTACAACAGATAATTCACAACTATGAAGATTAAGAATATAATTTACAAAGGGACTTGCAAAAGGTAAGGAGTGGGGAAAATGATGACTCCATAAAATTACTCATTATTACCATAATTTATGGCCTTAAATATGTCAAATGATTGAGAATCATATGTAATCTTGATATTTAAAACTTACATAAAGTAGGAAATAGATACTTTTGCTTATATAAACTCATGCAAAGTCTAAATCTATCTATTTTGTACTTTGTTCTAATATTTGCATGTTTTAGGATCCATATTTTAACTTGTATAGGTAAATACTAATATTAATGATAATTTTGACAAGATTTTGAAGATGAGGATATCCAAAGACACAACTCTAAATTCTGTAGTTACTATAGATTTTGATAGATGAGTTATGAATTTTAACAATGAGCTCTAGATTTTGATAGGCAAGCTATGGATTTTAACAAGCTATGGATTGTTCCAGTTTTACTATGGATTGATTTCGATTAATATAAAATTGATCATAACACATTCTAAAGGTTTTAGATAGATTATCCAACCTCTTTATAGCAATATAAAGTACTCTTTTTATATTTCTATTTTTTAGCATATATATATATATATATATATAGATATCGTTTTCTACTAAGCCTTCCATTTTGGGAGTTGCTACTCTAGGGTACAATGGTGAAGATATAAGATAAGAATGTCAATATATGTAAATATTTGATTGATATAGTTAGGCATTACAAATTTTATCTATAGATTCTTTGACTCCTAAAATATCTCATTACAATAATTTTCTATTCCAACTATATTTCTCAATTTGTCCAAAATATCTTCTATTTTCAAATTATTTAGGTTGTTTCTTGGAATTATGGGATAAGATAGTTGTTGATATAGAATAAATAGATAGATCCATGCTTGGATCTATAACTTTTTCAACTACATACAACAATATTATAATTTTGATATAAAATATAGTAGCAGTTCTCTTCTCAATTTATGGGTTGAAGAATCTCTTGAGTTGAGTTAATTTGGACCTTGATCTAAGGGAGCAAGGTCTCACTCTTGAGGAAATAGGAAATCTATTTGGTATTTATAAATTGGTTTTATATCTCTTTACATTACAAATTGTTATAAGTATATGTTTGAATAATTTAGATTGAAAGCCTATAGGGAAGCTTGAATAGTTAATCTATATTTTCAGCATAAGCATTTATTTAAATATTTTAGATTCAACAAGAATAAATTATCTTTAATCAGTGAATTAGATTTGATATCCTTTTAAGTCTGTAAGAGTAATTTTGTTTTACAGTTATGAGAAACATTTTTAAATTCTAAAAATTAGATTAGATTGAGTGATTTATGTTTCTACAAAGAGTGTTTTCTTTCAAACTATAGTTTAAGAGTTAAAAGTAGATATAGATTAGCATAATATTAAAAAACTTCCAAAATAAACACTGTTAAGCTAAAATTTCAAATTACCTTACTACAAATAGCTTTAGACACTACCTTGGTAGGAATAGACACCAAATTATGTTAGTTAAATGAAGGAGAAATAATGATACCCATCACCTACATAGCTAATACTTTGAATAGGGCCTCAAACTTATGTGGTTGTCCCTACATGTTGGCTTGTGTTTGTATCAAAATACAACATATGATAAGTAATGACATGTAGTGATCTAGCTTGTAACTTAATAAATATGTCTCATGTACTATTCCTTGAATACTTCAGACCTATGGAAATAATTATTCTATGACTGATATGGAAATATGAATGAATAGGGAAATTTTGTTCACTTTAATAATTGATTGATTGTTCTTTGGTAGCTCTATATGTGAGCTGATGTGATTTCTAGGTGATTGCTAGGTGAGGATTGAATGAGGGTTGATCATATATATATACCAATCCCTTTTAGAAACATCCCACACTAAATCACATGGGCTAACCTTTAGGATAGTTTTAATTTACAAATCAGATAACTTTTAGGTAATGGATACTTTATGGGAAAGTTGGACACTTGCGTTGATGCAAGTGTCCACCTGGGATGCAAGTGCTTAGGAAGATATAAAAATGGTAAAAGTTAAAAACTAGTAGTGAATGATAATAATTTGGTTTAGAATTTTTTTCATAGTATATAAGGCATTGTAATTTGAATTATGATGGTTGGACTAACATATAAACAATTTAGGCACAAAGAGATAGTGAATGTGAGCTTTTCAATATCAGAAATGTATATAACTAAAAGGTACAAATATGATGGATATATACCAAGTGTATATGATTATATTACTACATAAATCACATTTAAGTATTTAAATTCCCCACCTTTAATATAAATTTAAAATTTACAATTTAAAGGAAAAAAATTCATATCTAGGTGATTATAACACACCTTGTCTTTGCGAGAGATCAACTTGAGTGTTTTACTGGTGACTAACCTACAACTTAGATGATGTTGTAGTTTATAATCAATGTATGAAATATAATATTAAAATAATTTTAAACTCTTGAAATTATAAATAAATAGGTTAGGAGTACACCTATGTGTTGATATGACCATCTTGCCTTTTGATAATTTGATTTGAAAAAGATGCCTTGTTATGAAGCATTGAATTTGAGATTAGGACAAATGTAAACTTTCAAATATATATATATATATATATATATATATATATATATATATATATATATATATATATATATATATATATATATATATATATATATATATATATATATATATATATATATATATATATATATATATATATATATATATATATATATAAGGACACATGCCCCCAAACTTGATTTAAAGGTGAGTTACAACACATCTATTGATCTTATTTCATCTTAATCATGCAACCCAAACATATGCATAATTTGGTGAGTGTGAGTGATTTAATAAACTCATAACATATATTTGGTGAGGGTGGATGACTTAATTAAATATACATATAAGTCTAGTAAATTATAGATGATTTAATCAAGTATAACTTATAAGCTTGGTAAGATTGAGTGATTTAATCAACTCAACCTTATAAAAGTGAACTAACTATTGTAGTAGATTGGCTCAATAACATTCCATAAAAATCCAACCCCATTATAGTACCAGTCTATAACAACATTTGAAATCTAAAAATGATTTAGTTTTCTAATTTTAGCTTTCATTTACATGGCATATGCACCTCACATACATCTCATGTTAGAATCTAGGTATAGTAACAATATCAATGTATAGAATAATTCCACAAATATGTATATGAATTATATAACTATGAAATTTGGTGAATCTAGAATTTGTAAAATCATGGGTAACATGTTTCCACAACATTCCCCCACTATAATCTGAAGAATATGAGAACTAGTATAAATGTGCAGAACATGTTTCCATAACATGCCACCACTATAATTCGAAGAATCTGAGAACTAGTGTAAATGTGGATAACATGCTTACATCACATGCTCCCAATATAATTTGGAAAATTTGAGAACCAGTGTAATTTTGGAATCCATGCCTCTATGACACATCCCTAATGATATGCCCCTCTTTTGAGGTGAGGGGAAATATAATTTAGTAGTTACCCTACCTCAAAAAGGATAAAATAATCATATAAGTTTTATATGGATCATGTAACATATAGGGTCAACATGTCGAGGTAGATATAGCATTTAGGCACACATTATGTGATGACACCAAATCTTAAGATGCATGATTTAGATCATGATAATTTATAGATAGTAATAATATAAGATTAACAATTAATCAAGCACACACACAATAGCACTAGAAAGTAAAGCAATAGAAAAATGGCCCAAGGAGACCTCATAAAAGGGGCATGTTCAAATGACACACAATCAAAGGACATGACTTAGTCAAATATCCAAAAATCATAGATTGACATATTTAAGTATCCACATACAACAAATCATGACACAATCAAATGTCAAAATAGGCAAGCATAACAATTGGGCCATAATAATTTGAGCATATTCAAATTCTCAAAATAGGAAATATAATGTAAGACAATAGCAATCAAGGAGAATAGACAACAACATGAACATAACATATAAATTCCTAAACATATGTGTTTACAAATGATTAACATATCAAGTATATTCTGAAAGGTATAAACATGTAAATAGACATGTGTAATTATATATGCTCAAACATGATAATGGAAAATGATCATAGGATAATATAACCTAGGTGTATCATTATCAAAGAAGTAGATGCACTCAATATACTTAGGACATGAGTGGAGTGTAATTCTAAAATCTGTATGTGCATATATCATGTACTTGGGTATGCTTGTATCATACTCAAATGAATTTTGAAGCACATGTGTATATCAAAAGGAATAACATTCTATCTACTAACATGGAGAAACTAATATATGTATAAAAAATAGTACAACTAGGAACATGTTTATCATTTTTGGTATTTTTGGAATATTTGATTTTTTTTCTTTTTTTGAAAAAAATAAAAGTCTATCAAATTATCCCACCTAAGGTATGCTCATTTGGAAGTGTTATGAAATCTGGATATGGCATAGAAAATTGGTAGTGCCATTAAAGAGCATGTGTAGGTGTAATATATAGCGATGTAGGATCTATAATGATCTACGTATGTATAATAGGACTCTATGGTCATGGGGAGGTATTGGAATTATAAAGTGTATCATGCTCTTGTATTAATGGAAATGGATTTATTAATATACTCTACCTCTTTCTCTTTGGTGATGCTATATTTAACTTAAATGTTTTTCCAAGATGATTTTGATTTCACTTTCACAATATTTTTTGTCCTTTTCCTTTACTGATATGCCATTACTTGTATATGTTTGTATTGTAGTTTAATATATACTTCCTTCTTTGGAAAAGGATGTAAGATTTTCTTAATGATAAAATGATATGCAACTATTGCTTCTATCAACCATTACTCCTATTGAGTGTTACCACGATTTTACATGCACAATATTGTAAGCATTTGGATTATAAGTAACCTTAAAAGTAACAAAACATTATTTTGAACTAAATAAAACTCTTAACTTAATTGATCCAATATTTTTTATAATTGTATTATTTTCATCCACGTGTTGAAACTTATTTTTGATAGAGCTAAGAAATGACATAGAACAAAAATTTGTATCTTGATGGTCCATAATATTTATATTTCTAAATTGATTTTACTTTACATAAGTAGTGATAGTAAGATGGTCTTGATATGAGGAAAGGATTTTTATTTCATCCATTTTAACTGGATTTACAACTTTAGCTTTTTCATCTTGATTTTTTTGTAATATTGCTTGCTCTATCTTTGCCTTTTGAATCTTTTCTTGTTCCAAGTTTTTCATTTGTAATTATTTTTATTCTAAATTATTCTTTGGTATCCATATTTGTTATTTTTTCAATTGTGTTTTATGAGAGGTAATCATAGTGTGAGTGGATTTATTTATTTATGTGTCAATGTTATGATCACCACTATCATTGTAACATTTTGTTTTGTTCTTTAATTCAAAACAATGATATGTTTTTAAGCATCTTCCTTAGAATTTCACTTGGAATTTTTGTAGCTTTTTGGTATTTTTTTAAAATAAATTATTTTAGATGTATTATGCTGTATCTTTTAATTTTATATATGAAACATTTATATATGAAGAAACAAACACATGATTAAAACTAACGTTTTTTGTATTTTTTAGGTGTGTAATTTCATTTTTCAATGATATCACATGTGAACTAAAATATTGATTTTATTTTTGTAACTCTTATATGAACTTTATTATAAGGATGAATTTATCTTTTAGGGATTTATAAGCACAATCTATAGGTGTTTCAAATTGAATATGCATACATGTACCATCTAGGGTTTAGGGAAGGATTTTTTGGCTATTTTCTTTTCGCATTATAGGATGGGCCACCTTACCCCTTGAAGAAGTGATAACCTAGAGGTGGTTAGAGAGATGGTAGATATAACCCTCCTTAGGGTTAGGATGAGTAATAAGCTCCTTTTTATCCACTATAAACATGATTTTAGGAAAATAAATTTTGATTTTTGAAATAAATTATATAAATTGAGAGATTAGAAAGATCACAAAAACCCTAGAGCATACCAGGTTTTACATGAAAAGACATAGAGGTTTAGTTTATCAAATGTTTAACCCTAAATTTAGATATTAAGCATATCTAATGTTAAGGGGTATTATATTATCTTTTATACATATATGGTGAACTAATATAATGAGCATGCCAATTAATAAAAAATCAGATAAATAAAATTATGAGGTTATATAATTAAGATTGCTAAAAATAGTAAAGTATAACTATTGATAGATATTAAAATAAAATAGAATAATTAATACTTATTTGGTTTTACTATAATCTTGTAGGTATAATTTAGAATAGGCTGAAGTGGATTGGAAGATGATCTTAGACTAATCATTAGATTTTAGAAATACTATTTTTGTGGACTTGGATGCTTTCGTCAGATTTGGATGGTTATGTCGAAGTAGGTGCCTAAGTTAAATACAAGTATATTGTAAGAAATATTGACTAGATATATATGTGACTAAATGAAACCTTATGGGTTTATTTTCACTTTTATTTTTATGTATGCAGATCATGCACATAGGCTGTCACTCTTTGTCAAATGATCAAACCCTAGCTTACTCACCCCTAGAGTGACTGTGAAAAAATGGGTTAGTGGGATCATGATATAAAAATGACCCAAAGACACCTATGTTAATGGGTGATACCTAAATAAATAATAATATTAAGAGGGCCTTAGAATCACATAATTATCCCCTATGTGTTGGCTTGTTTTTGTATTAATATGCAACATGTAACAAGCAATGGCATGAAGTGAACATATGGCTTATGGATTGCTCTTGAAATTATTCAGAACCATGTAAATATTAACCATATGATTTATATGGAAATAGGAATGAATAGGGAGGTTTTTTCACTTTAATGATCACTTTAATGTACTTTAGTAGTTCTATATGTGAGTTGTATATAATTTCTAGGTGATCACTAGGTGATTAATGAATGAGGGTTGATTTTATATATATACCAATCCCTTATAGAAATATATTATACTAAGAAATGTTAGGCAAATATTTAGGATACATTTCATTCATAAATTTGGTAAATTTTGATCATTGGACATGTTATAGGAAATTTAGACACGTATGTTGATGCAAGTTTCCACCTGGGACTTAAATGTCCAGAAAGCTAGAAATAAGGAATAGGTCTAAAAATGGTAGTGAAGGATAATAATAAGATTTATATATTTTTCATAGTATATAAGCCCTGGTCATTTTAATAAAAATTATTGAAATAAGAGATAATAAATTTAGGCACAAAGAGATAGTTAATGTGAGGCTTTTGGTAGTGGGCAAGTCTATAATTGAAAGGTATCATCTTGATGGATATTTTCCAAGTGTACAAGAATAGATTACTACATAAATCATATTTTGGTATCTATATAAATTAGTGTTCCCAAGGTTTTATAATATTTATGTGAGTGTGATATTTATTTAACTAGAAATATAATGTTAATATGCGAGGATTAATATTTAGGTCTAAATAATAATTGTTATTAAACAAATCACATAGATAGGATTATGTGAGATATTTTATAGATTGTGAGGATATGTAGGAGAGAATATTATGGAAAATAATAATTGTTTCTTAAATTATAGGGTCAATAATTTGTATAAAAATCTCTTAGTCTATTGAATAAGATGTCTTGAATGAATTGAATAGAGAAGAACATTATTATTGTGTGTAGTTTGTATAATCTTTACCAATAATTATCAACTAAACTATCAACACCATCAATATATTATATTTCCTATTTTTTAATAGAACATGTAAATTACCTCACTATAATTTAGGTATGTTTTAGATTGAGGTAAAAGCAGGTTTTGAAGGGGCCCCGAAACCCTGTTACAAAGAAAGAAAGAAAGATCGTCCAAGACCACAGGCAAAGCCTAAAAACTACTGCAAAGAAGTAGCAAAAACAGGTTTTAAATGGACCTGAAACCACTAGAAAGACTTCTGGTCAAAACCTAGATTAAACAGAGGTCTGGTATCACCAAAGGCAAAGGATTACAGAAAGAAAACAAAAAATAGGACCAATTACAAAACCAACCAGAAGAACCAAATTATTCATCCAGTTCCAATATCATTTTCATAGTTTATTTTCCTTTCATAACAGTATCCTGGGTAGTGGTTGCCGCCTGCATAGCTCCTTTTTGTGTAACCTTCTTTCTATAACTTTGTCTCATCCTTTTGCTGAGTCCCTCCAAGGCTTTGGTCTCCTCATTGGCTCTTTTACCTATAATTTAGGTATGTTGAATATTGAATAAATGTGGAGAATATGTTTCCAAAACATCCTCCCATTGAATATGAATTTGAGAAATAGTATAAGTGCCAATATGGAGAACATGTTTTAAAAACATGCCCCCAAAAAATATGAATCTAAAAATTGGTGTAAGTGCCAATTTTGAGAACATGTTTTCAAAACATTCCCCGACTATAATCTAAATTTGTGAAGCAATGTGGAAGTCATGCCTGTATGCAATGCCCCCCTGTTGAGGTGAGAGAAGTAATAATTGGTAGTTACCTTACCTCAAAATGATAATATAACCATGTAAGATGTGAAAGTACCATGTAACATATAGAGGTAACATGTCCATGTAGATATGTCATTTAATCATGAATAATGTGATCACATAAAGTCTTAAGATGCATGATTTAGATCATGGAAATGTCCATATAGTAGTAGTACAAGCTCAAAAAGGAATCAAACATACACAAAAAAACACTCAAAATTAAATCAAAATAAAATGGTCCAAGGAGACCTCAAACAAATGCGAATGTTAAAATTCCACACATTTGAAGGGACATGACTTAGTAAAATGTCCAAAAATCAAGAAATGGCATTCAAATGTCAACATACAAAAAGCAATGGCATGTTCAAATGTCAAAGAGGCAAACAAAGGCATGATGGATAGAAATAATGGATCATATTCAAATGATCAAACAATCAAGAGAATAACAAGGTAAGACATGCAAGGAAGTGCATAAATGAAATCATAAATAGCCAACATAAAGATATCATATTAGCCCCTAGATATATGTGTTAGCAAAAATGTTAAGTATATAACATATTATTACATTGTGAAAGATATAAACATGGATAAATCCATGTGTAAGTACATATATGTATTCAAACATGATAATTTAAAGTGACCATAGACTGATATAATCTAGATGTATTGTGATCATAGAGGTGGATGCTCCTAACATCCTAGTGACATGAGTAGAGGGAAATCCCAACATCCAAAAGTTCTTAGATAATGTATCTGTGTATGCCTTAATCACACTCAAAATATTTGTGAAATATGTGTATATAGTAAACATTAATATTCCATCTACCAACATGGAAATGATAACATATATGTGAAGGAGCTAATAAAACACATGTAAATACTAAATATATTTTTGGATTTTTGAAGCTTTTTTATTTTTGGGTATTTTTATAATATGTGAAAGGAAAATATTATCCTATGATTGCATAAAAATTATGGTCATAGATATATTCCCACTATGAACCTAGGGTAATAAACTGGTGATGTTGTTGAGGAGCATGTATAGGTGCAATATCTATCACTATAGTATCTCTGATGCTCTGTGTATGTAAAATAAGACTATGTGGTTATGAATTAGTAAGGGTTTATGGAACCCATAATTGAGTATTTTATGGTTTCTTTGGAGTAGCAGTAATAAGAACATGTGTAAGTCATCTAGCTATCTAAATATGGTGTATAATAGATGGGGATTATGTGGAACTCACTATGGACCTCTGATGCAGTGGTCTCTCAAGTACTATCCACTTGGTAAATGGGATTACCTATTGTTTACCCTTTTTTAAAGGATTAACTATAGGAGGTTTGATAATTAATTGCCTAGGTATAAATTTATCTTTCTCAAGAGGATGTTTATATGGAAATCTAGAAACTGACATGAGTGTAATTAACACACCATGTACTATAGAAGGTACTACTCAAAGTGTATGTATCCAAGTTCATCCAAATAAAATATCAAATAAACCCATGGAAGGTATAACTAATAAGGTAATAACCACATGGTTGAGACCCACCTATAAAGTTAAGCCAAACTCATCAAAAACTTGTTACGAGGTCCCATCAAATCCTCTAACTGATCTGGTTAAAGGATGTAAATCATGATTTATATAACCCAAATACATAAGTAATGTCATGGTACAAACATTTTCACTTACACCATTATCAATCATAACATTGTGTATATGCTCATGATCAAGGTATCGTCAAATGAATAATGAATGAAGATTTGAATCATCATCCTTAATCTCATTTTCTTTGAAATTAATAAAAGGTATTTGAACCATATGAGGCGTATGCCTTGTATAAGTACCAATAATCCCATAAAATATGTTCTCATAATGAAATGGAGGAGGGTGCGCATTATATGCCATTTGTACTTCTATATCTTTCTTTCCATGCTATTGAAACTGATTGTTAAATATTTTCTATTTGTGGTGGTCATAAGGCTGTGAACCTGATTCCTTTAGAGGATCATCAAGTGTAATATTTTAATCATCGATGAGGTCTTGGATCTTATTCTTCAATGTAAAACATCTATTCATAGAATGTTTAGGGCCTTAGTGATATTCAAAATAAACATTTGAATCATACCCTTTGGGTATAGGTCTACTCATATAAACCTCTATAGGATGAGGAAGAGATATAATATGACACTCTACAAGCCATAGGATTAATGAAGTCGGAGACTCAAATAAGCATAAAAATTGTCTTTGTGGGGTAATGGATAATATAATCTAATTAGGTTATTATGACACCACATTAACCATGGTAGTTGTTTCTTTTTTAGGCTCAAGGGATTTGACCTTATAAATTGGTTTAATAGAAGAATTTATATTATATGTATATGTAGATGGTGTATTCACTACATATTTAATTTTTTTCAATGAGACAAGTTTAATTTCACGATCGTGAAAAAATGGCATAAGTCATCGAGAGATTTAAAAATTTTTAATACAATGGAATCATGTAAAGGAACAAGAAAACTTTGCTTGAAATTATCTTGAAGCTCATTATTTGCCATAGGATTTTTTGGTCCTAATCTTGGAGGAATAATTTATAAAAATCTATTCAATATTAAAACTTAATCTATTTGTGTACATAGTAAGCTTAAAAATCTTACATAAAGAAGTGTTGGTTAAAAAAACCAACTAATGGGTAAAACTACCCAACAACCAAAAAGGTTACTATATAAAATAAACTAAAATATTTGGATCATGAAAAATAATCCAACAAACTCCCCCTTGATTTAAAGGGGTATAAAATATCTGAAGCAATGACTCTGAAGTCAGTAAAGTAACTCTATCACAACTGTGAGTAGTGCACTATACCTTTGACATTAACCAAAAACTAATGCTGCTCTATAAATAAGCCCACCCCTATGAGTTATGGTAAAATATGGATGATGAACATGGTCAAATGTTGATCATCCTCAGTGATCATCATATCGTACTATAGTAGAACATAATCAAGTATATCCAACTACATCGATCCACATAAGGTCTCACACAGAAACCCATCCAAGTGAGAAAACCATACCATATATGGCACATCTCTTTGATTTCCAACAAATATTAATGATCTTTGCTTAACATTGAATGTGCTAGTAACCCCTATCAACTCATATTGTCATCAATGATTGATCGAAGACCAATAAATGTAATATCTTCTCCCCCTCTCAGGTGAGAGGTGAGAAGCTATGCACTAAGAAAATCAAAATCAACTAACATTGAATACTCTATGTCATGAATATCAATGAGAGAAAGCCAAAATTGGAATTGAAAACAAAAAACATAGGCCAAAATATTGCTACTATAATAAATCCCTATTTTGAGCCTAGTAGCTTGCACAATATAGGTGAATCACTGAGCACTCAAAATATGGTGTCAGGTCCATCAGGACCATATAAATAACCATATTAGATGCCTTCTAATTAGAGGAAGTGTAAGAATAACTAAAATAACTAGAGTAACCAAAATATCTACTGGTAGAATGATCCACATAATTAGCCTCAACTTTATTTTTATGTGGAGAACAAGGTCATCAAGAAGGATAGACATTTTCAAGATGTCCTATACCACCACATTTGAAACATTGTGGCTATTTTTAGTGATAAAGAGATATAAAAGAAGCTAAACCACTTGAATAACTATAGGAATGATATGAATGCCTATGGTGATGTCTACATTTGGAAGACTTTGGAGTGTGTTGATGTGAATGTTGTGGAGACCATCAATAATGATGTAGAGAATGTCATTGAGAGTGTTTCAGAGAATGCTTATGAAAATTTCATTATACATGGTGATGATCTATGCGTTGAGACCTATTATTTACATAGTGAGCCTCTTTAGTAAGTGTACTTTTTTCTTTACAAATTGTCTCTCATGTTGAGTCAAAAACTCGCAAATGGAGTCACATGTGGCAACATTACGCTTATCACTAAGCTGTAAAATTTTAAAGAAATTAATGTATATAGAAATGAGACCATTAAATGTGATGAAAATCAATATGTCATCATCAATTTTACCACCAGTTGTGTAGTATTTTTGTTTCAAAGTTTTCATGCAATAAAGATATTCAAAGACATCTTCGTTATATACTAGTTTATTGTTCAAAAGATGCATAAGAAGGTAAATATTTTTACATGCAGGTTATTTTTCATATAAATATTTTAATTCTTTCCATGTTTTTCATACACCAATTTTAACTACCTCAATATGAATGATAACTTGTTCAGTACAAGATGATTTTTATAGGGAAAGTGTACGCTCATCATGTTTTTGATATTCAACCAGTTTTGCCACTTTAGTTGGTTGTGTGGTCTCTTTATTAGTGATTTCCCACAAATAATTAAAAATTATGATGTTCTCCATGTTTCTACTCCATTCTTTAAAAAATTTAGGTGATAATTTACCATTTTCCAAGATCAAACTCATAATTTTTCTATGATGCAACAAAAGTGAAAAAACAAGGAATACTATTGGGATTTGGCCTTTACCACTAAAGATATTCTAGTTTATGAATAATCTTGGGACTTGTCAAAAAATATTACACCTTATAACTCCTATTACACCCTTATATCACCAAAAAATAAAAATTTTCAACCCTTATAACTCTTTTAAAAATTTAAATGAGATCAAAATTAAAATTTGATCAAAATATGACTCTAAAGGGCTTTAAACCTTTTATTAACAAAAATTGCATATCTATCTCCCCATTAATAAATTTGACAATTCAAGGTCAAAGTATTTTATATATTCTTAATTTTCATGGATATGAATAATAATAATATAAATTCATGATAAATATTTTACCTAATTTTTCACTTTACACATGAAAATAATAGTGCCTCTCTTTCCATGTTTGATTTTAGGGTTTGAAAAACTTTGGAAACTTCTTTCAGTATGTCATACACCATCTTTGGATGGAAATCATGCTAATTTATATTGGAAAAAATCAAATCTACAGTAGTCTAAATCACATTTTTAAACTCTATGAATTTATTTTGTTTAATGATGTCCTTATTTCAATGCCATTTTTGACTACATCAGAGAGGGCCTTCAAGCACTATATAGGTAAATGCTCAAAATTGTTTGCAGGAAAGCCACTGATTTAATGAATATCAATGTGGTTTTCTAGTTTGAAAAATTTTTAGTGGATAAGATAAATTTTTTCTCAATGTGGTTTGCCAATTTTAAAATTTTGTAGTGGATAAGATAAAATTCAGCTTTGAGTTACTGAGAATTATTGTTGCTTTTGTTGACTAGTCCACACATCTTACAAAATTTGTTGGCTGTGTTAGACTTCAGGTATCTAATCTACACACTGTACATAATAAGTTGGCTATGTTGCTATTTATTCATTTTTATTTTTGATATCTAGTTCATCACCTTTCTCAAAATAATAGTTTGGTTCTTAATACAAGCTATACGAACTATATAGGAGGCTTAATCAAGACTCAAGATTCCAAAAGGCTATTTAGATAATCTTATGCCACGTTCTATTCTAACTTTTTCAATACTCCTAGTGGCTCTGATACTACTGTTTAGTCTTGATCTTAGAGGAATAATTTATAAAAATCTATTTAATATTAAAACTTAATTTATTTGTGTACACACTAAGCTTAAAAAGCTTACATAAAGAATATTTGGTGAAAAAACCAACTAATAGGTAAAACTACCCATACAACCAAAAAGGTTATTATATAAAACAAACTAAAATATTTGGATCATGAAAAATAATCCAACAAGGATTGGCCATTGTAGCTAACATTGTCTTATACTTCAATACATATTCATTAATAGGTCCATTGGTTCTTTGTTTGATTTTTACAATTTGGGCATATGACACCTTTTTGATAAGTTTAATTTAGAAGTGTGCAAAAAATTAATTTGTAAGGGGTTTGAAGGAATTTACCAATCAAGTTAGAAAATCATAATACCAAATTAAAACATAATATTTAAGGCTCTATGGAAATAATATTTTCATTTAATGCATAATTAAGGCATGTCGCATAAAAAGATCAAAGATACTATTTAGGAACACCCTTGTCATCATAATATGTGACTTAGGTGCAAAAAATATAGTTAGAAAATGGTGTAAAGATATATCTGTGCAAGTAGATTATGTAATATCTGTTGTGAATCAATAGCATAAGGTTATTTTTATTTTTTAAATATTTATAACCTTAGTTTGTAATAGTTTTATAGTTTGTACCTCTTAGTATTTTAGGTTGGATATATGAGTATTCAACAAAGGAGGTGTACCCATAATTTGGGTAGATATAAGCATTGAAATCAATATTTGAGTTGAAGCATGTAGGTTTTGCATATAAGGTGTGGCCATAGTAGTTTTAGGGAACAAAGTTTGAAATACACATCCCGTGTACCCATTAGATGTAAGTAGATTGATTGGTATGGAATCAGTTGGAGTACCTTCAAAGGAGTTATTGTCACTAGGTGAGGAAGCCTTAGATTATCATTATTAATAATTTCATCTCTTGTAATTTTAGACTATATTTATGGAATATATAACACCTTAGTCTTATACATTTGGAAAACTCAGACTTTAGTTGTTCCTCTTAGTTCTAGACCTTTCTTACTTCCCTAAGTCTGAATCTGCTGTACCTTGTGACCCTTAGCATATATATTAGTTTTAATAGTCTTATGTTGATGAACTAGAACTTTTATCTTGCCTAGAATACTTAAAATATATTTATCTTCCATTTCAATAAGTTTTGAACTTGTACCTAATTTCTTGCTCCTTAGACACTAATATGTAGGATATAAACTAGCATCAATGTTAGTGTCCTAACCTAACACAAGTGTCCAGTGCCCTAAAGTCATCTAATTTACAAATGAAATGTATCTTAATGGTCAACCTAAGTTTTATAATGAGAGTTATTACTCCAAAGGTATTGATATAAATACAATATTAACCCTCATTTATTTCTCACCTAATAAAAAACCAAAGAGACCAAGGCAACTTATCAAAATCACTCTATCAAGCATTCAATTGAATAAAGATTTACTATTTCCATACCAATCATAGGTACAACACATCTACAAGCATGAAGTACTAAAAGAGAATCCTAAGATCCTGATTTACCAAGTTATAAGCTAGGTCACTGTTGTACTTACTTTTCACACATTATATGATTCACACACAAGCCAACACATATATGAGAACTACATGAGTTTGATAACCTCTTCCAAAGTATTGGATATATAGGTAACACCCACTAAAAATGGGGTCTTTAGGGTTAGTTCAATATCATGTGCCCACTAAGCCATTTCCCCTAAAGTCATTATGATGATGAAGAACTAAGGTTTTGTAAACTCATGAGGAGAGACAATCCATGACCAAGTTATGAATGCACCAAAGTGAAGTTGAATTCAAACCTAGAAACATCTAGGTGGTCACATCTCTTTTTAGCATGTATTTTATACAAAACATTTATATTAAACCTAGACAATAATGTCAATGAAACCATCCCAGGATGATGTTAGTGTTTAGAACACTAGAAACATCAGATCCATAATATGATTACTATTCAAAAACTATCTTCCAGTTTATTTCTTGTCTATTCTATATCCACTACTGTGTTAGCATCAAATCCTACTAAGTATATTACTTCTTTATTATTTCCATGCATAGCTTAGTTATACTTTATATATTTAGTCTATACTCAACACAATAAATTTAGTGTATGCTTATATCTGAGTTTAACACCCAATTGGCCTACTATAGATCTAATTATCACTCTTGTGCATTTCCATTTATATATTCTTAAGCGTTATACCAAAAAGGATAGAATAACCCCTTATCAAATTTGTGATCAAATATTTAGTGAATCTGATCTTTAAACATCAAAACATATTTCAATTAGGGTGTTCTAAGTTTTCTATCCCTCAAATATGATTTCTATAATTTTACAATCATGTTTTCCAAAGACACATCTATAAATTATTTCATGTTCTAATTCCTTTTAGTTTCTATGGTTTTTTATATTAATTGCTTTGTTTGATCTATTAAACAAATATGCCTCAATAATAAGAGGGATTTAAAGTGAAAACAACACTTGATATCTCTTATTTTTTTTTCAATGCACAGAGCCAATGTCTAAACACTAATGTGAATATTCTCAACATATTCATCTACCTATTAATATATAATAGGTGCCTCTTTAACCTAATTTTGTAATAAAATCTAAAGGATATGTCATTATTGACCAATTAAGTAATACATATCTAGAAATTTCAATCTTTGATCTCATAAAGTAATCTAATGTCTATAAGGATATCCTATACAAGGCATTACATAAGACACAAGTTCCAATTAGTATTGATCCTAATTATTATATGGATATTATGAAAGATATTAAGAACAATAACAAGCTCATTACCTTTGATCCAATATATTTTCCATCCAAAGATATTATAGACCAAAATTTGCCTTTGTTCATATAAGTAATAATATAGAGTAAATGTATCAAAAGAGTGTTTGTTTATAATGGATCAAGCTTAAACATTTGTAACATGCAATTCATAACCACCATAGGTATTAAAATAACCCTTATTCAAAAAAAAATTATGCACATAAAAGGGTTTGATAATTCACATAGACCTCTAGTTGGTCAAATAATCTTGAATATTACTGTGGGTCCTCGTACATTGCCCACTTTATGACAAATGATTTGAACTATGACATTCTCTTGTCATGGAATTAGGTACATGAAATGTATGCAATTCCATCTACATTGCACACATGCTTATAATTTTGTCATAAAGGATTCATTTACACATGTACAACATATCTTAATTAGTTCAAACATTATGCAGTGGTCCAAAAAATAGATAAAACTAAGCCAGGACACTATGAATACAAGTCCAAAATTGATACACTAGTATAAGAACCTTATCAAACTATGCTATCGAAGGTACCCAAGAGATAGTTCTCATATTTACCTAAGTCCCAAGCTTTATTACTCTTATAAATAATAGTGTGTAAGATAATATCTATCACTCATTCTATCTAGGTTGATATGATTCAAGCTTTACCTAAAGGGTATAATATGAATGTTTATTGTCACTATCATTAGGGACCCAAGCATTCTACCAACCAATGCTTTATATTGACACATAAGATCCAAGACCTCATTGATGGTCAAATGATTATATTCAATGATCCGCCAAAGGAATTAGGTTCATAATAACTCTAAAATCATCTATGTCAAAAATATTTAACAATTACATTATACATGGGTGGTGCTTATTTTTGACATAACCATATTGATCCTACACAAATAGAAACCACTTGCAATATAAGTCATTTTGAGCATATTTGTTTTGAACTAAAATACTTGAAAAAGAAGGTCAGTTGGAAAGACTCCTTGGGAAACATACTAATACTAATTTCTTGTGGTACTAAATTAATTCAAACACAGGTTTGGGTTATACCCACCACACTCCATATGCACTTACACGAAGAAATTTTTGGCTATACCAAATGGAAGTAAACATTGATCCAAATCAACAAGGTATTCCTTTCCTCACAAAGGAAAATTAACACACAATCCAATGATATCATTACTTATTATAATATACATGTAAAACATGAGGAGAATCATACTATGTAACTTTTTAACCTATCCAATCATGATGCAAACAATGTAAAAGATCCACCTAATGATTATTAGGCACAGAATGGGGGAGATACATGTGACCAACCATTATATGAGTTCATAGAGTATTCTCTTTAAATATTCTAAAAATTCCAAAAAAATAGAAACATTCAAATATCCCAAAATATTTTTAGCACATACATGTTATATCAGCTCCTTGGCATCTATGTGTTAGTTCTACATTGATGGATGGCATATTTAGTTAATCCCACATACACACATGTGTGTCACACTTATAATTGAGTGTGATAAAAGAATACACAAATACATGATGTATTCCTATTTTTGTATGTTTGTATTTTCTTCTAATCATGTCATATGGACACTAGGGGCATCCATTTCTTTGATTTTGATACACACAGGTTATAATATTTGATGATCACTATATATTATCATGTTTGATCTTAATGTTGTAATTACACATGCATTTAACCATGATTATATATTTCACAGGGTAATTGATATGCTATGCACTTGACATTTTTTCATAACACATTGATCCATGGGCTAGTATGACATGTTTATGCAGGTTACTTATACTTTACTTTATGCACTTCCTTGAGTGACTTGCCTTTCTATTATATTTCATGTTTGACTATTTCAATATTATCCTTTGATTGAATACCCCATACCTATGTATGATTAATTTTACATTGACATATGTCATTATTTGTTAAATGGACATTTGAATATGTCATCCTTACTTTTGTTTACATTTGACTAACTCATGTCCCTTTGATTGTGTGACATTTGAACATGCCCGTTATTTGTGGTCTCTTTGAACCATTTCCTTTTGATTTGATTTTTAAGTTATATTGTGTGTGTGCTTATTTTATTTTTGGGCTTGTATTTTTAATATTTAGATGTTTCCATGATCCTTTTCATGCATCTTAGGCCTTCATGTGATCACATTATTATACGTGCTTCAATGCTGCATTTATGTAGACACGTTCCTTCTATATGCTACATGGTTATATTCATAGATTATATAGTTGTATTATCATTTTTAGGGGAGTTAACTAACATTTCCTATATTTACTTCACCTTAAAGGGTGGAATGTTAGTTGAAGAAACATGTTCTCCACACTTGGCACAATTTTCAACTTTAGGTGGCATACTTTGGAAGCATATTCTCCACACTCATTTAGTATATGGTACTTATATCAATTTTTATATTTAATGAGGGAATGTCATATAGGCATGGATCTCACACATTCACAATTTTTTGATTCAGTGGGAACATGATTTGGAAGCATGTTCTCCCTACCTATTCAATATTCAACATCTCTAGCTTATAGGGGGCATATTTTAGAAACATGTTCTCCACATTGACACTTATATAGTTTTTATATTTTTCTAATATAATGGGGGCATGATTTGGAAGCATGTTCTCCACACCTACATAGTTTTATGAATTGACCAAAGCACTTAGTTATATGATTTAGATTCATAACTGTAGTAAAATTCTATACATTGGTACCATTTTTATACACAATTCAAGCATGATATTTATCTAATGTGCATATGATATGAAATGTCTACCTAATAATACAAAATACATATTAGTTTCATATTCTAAAACTATTTTATGGACTATTACCACATTTGTATTTTTTTGTACTGATACCCCATAGACTTTATTGAGCCAATATACTATAGTAGTTGGTTCAATTTTGTTGTATGATAAAGGTGATGAGACCAATTAATATTTATAATTTTTTAATTTGGATTAGATCACCTAATATATCAATGAGCTCTTTTTACATAGTCAATACTCTAAATAAGGCCTTAGACTTATTTATTTATCCATTACATCTTTTCTTATGTGTGAATTATGCAGTGTGTGATAAGAAAGTACAATAATGATTGATTTTTTAAATTAAAAAATATAGCTCTTGGGTTGATATTTAGTAATTTAAACATGTAAATGCACTTTCCTTATGATTAATATGGAATTATGAGAAAATAGTAAAGCTTTTCTCACTTGAGTGCTTGATATAATGATTTTGGTAAGTTTTCTTAGTTTACCTAGTCTTTTTATAGGTGAGTAATAAATGAGGGTTAATATTATATGTATACCAATCCCCTTAGATAATATCTCACATTAATGCACTTAGGATAATCATCAGAATACATTTTATTTACAAATTGGATGACTTTAGGGCACTGGACAATTGTGTTAGGGTAGGACACGTGCATTGATACAAGTGTCTAACTAGGACACAAGTGTCTGGGTAGTTGGAAAATAGGTGAAGTTCAAAAAATTATAGAGATTGAAGATAAGTAGGTTTATAAAATTCTAGGCAAGATAAAAGGTCTGAGTCATTATAATATGTTAGTCAAACTAAGAGATAAGTAAGTAGGAATATAAAGATAGTGTATGCGAGTCTTTTGGAAATAAAAAAGGTCTAGGAGATAAAGGTACATCCATAATATGTATTTTCCAAGTGTATAAGATTGAGGTGACATGTAATTAAAAAATAGTGTCTATATCAGTTGTCATTCCAGTTGTTTCATGAATTCCTAATTTCATGACATAAATTGTACCACCTAAAATTTCTATAATCAATGTTTATAGTCATTTTGTGACTGGTCAATGGTATTACATACATTGATATAATATTATATAGGTTAAATATCCACATGAATTTTATCTCTATCAACACCTTCATCCTCACATTAACTATTACTACGTATTCTTTGGAGATTTGAGTTATTCTAGTCTATGATTTCATGTACATTTTAGACTATTTTTTAGCTTGCCAATTTCTATCATCCCCTAGAGTGCCTATCATGTTTATCTTGAGGATATTGAATTAATTCACTCTCTCAAGTTATTTGCTTCTTCATCAAAATGAAATTTGGCTCCTCAAAGCACCAATGACAAAATAATATTTATTGTAATCATAGTTTTTAGGCAGGTTTAACATTAGTTTTAGAATAATTATTTTTACAGTGGTAAATATTTAAGTGATTCATATTTATTTTGTTTAGCATTTATGGGAGTTAAATCTATTTTTAAAACTTTTATATAACATTTAGATTTTTTTTATGTTTTATATTGATATTTGGTCTAATTTTTAATAAAATCGTTTGGATAAATTATAAATTGGAGTGAAGTTTTTATAGTATCTAAAGTCAATATTTATTATGTATTAGTCAAATAAAACTATTATATGTCATCAATTGTCAAAATTAAAAATTTTACTACTTGTAAAGGACACATTTTTGGGGTACCTGACATCCTTTAATTAATTGTGTCAATCTTGTTAGGGGTATATTTTTATAAAAATGACATGAATATGAGCCTCATGATCACATTTACTAAATAAGTAGATTCCAATATGAGAATGGAAGCAACAGATGAAGGACTTTCAATGTCTTCTTATTAGCTACTAGTGATGGGGTCACATTATGTATTAGTGGCATGTTTTCTCATGTTTTTCATTTTTAGTCTTTTCATGTTTCCATTGCATGTTGAATAAAACCCTATTGAAATTTGGTAAAGAAGCATATTCTAAAGAATCACTCTTCGAATGTAGGATAAGATTTGAGGTAAACTCAAAATGGATTATTGTGGAGATAGTTTGGGTGCTTTAGGAATCTGGAGGATTCAAAATTTGAGAACCTAAGGGATGCGAATGGTCCCATAGAATTTGGCTTAAGAGCTACACATTTATGAGGGTAAAGAGACAACTTGATGGAGTTGTACTTGGTCTAAGCAATGTATTTATAGTATCCTTAACATGATATGTTTCTTTTTTCCCACGTTCTCACTAAGGGGGGGATGTTAGGAAATTATTTAACCCTAAATTTAGATATTAGGGGTATCTAGGGTTAAGGGATATCAAATTAGATTTTACATAAAGATGGTAAACTAATCTAATGATTAGGCCAATTAATACAAACACAAATAAATAATATTATGAATTTATACAACTTAGATTGCTAAAAATAGTAAAGCATATCTATTGGTAGATATTATTGGAAGGGGATCTTGGAATAATTGTCATATTCTAAGAATATTATTTATGTGGATTTGGACACTTGCATTATATTTGGATAGCCTCATTGATACAGGTGTCTAAATTTGACATAGGTGTCTTGTACTGATTATTGACTCGATATGGATGCAACCAATCAGAGAATTTTATATTTTTTACCTCCTTTATTTTGATGTATGTAGATCATGTGAATAGGCTATCACTCTTTATAAAATGATCAAACCCTTACTTACTCACCCTTGGAGGGATTATGAATATAATGGGTTATGGCTCATGGTGTCAACCTATCCTAAGAACCCCTCTAATAATGGGTTTTGCCTACATAACCAATACTTTGAATAGGGACTTAGAATTATGTAGTTCTTCGTATATGTTGACTTGTATGTGTATCAAGATACAACATGTGATAATTAGTGGTATGTAGTGATCTACCTTTTAACTTAGTAAATATGGATCATGCAATTCTCTTTGAATGCTTTAGACCTATGTAAATACTACTCCTATGACTGATATTGAAATATGAATGAATAGAGATTTTTTTCTCACTTTAATGCTCAATTTAATGTTCCTTGATAGCTCTATATGTGATTTGTAAGTGATTTCCAAGTTATTTCTAGGTGATAAATGAATGAGGGTTTATATTTTATATATACCAATCCATTTTATAAATATCCCACACTAAATCACTTGGGATAACCTTTAGGATACCTTTAATTTGCAAAATAGATAAATTTTGGGCACTAGACACTTTATAGGAAAGTTGTACACTTACATGGATGCAGGGGTCCACCTTGGACACAAGTGATTAGCAAGCTAGAACAATGCTACTTGTCCAAAATTGGTAGTGAATGATAATAATCATGTTTAGAACCTTTTTCATAGTATAAAAGGCCTTGTCATATAAATAATGATGTTTGGACTAAGAGATAATAAATTTAGGCACATAGAGATAGTGTACGTGATCCTTTTGACAATGGGCAGGTCTATAACTAAAAGGTACAACTATGATGCATATTTACCAACCATATGGGATTATATTACTAAATTAATCACATTTTAGTATCTAAATTTTCCCCCTATTTAATTTAATAATGAAATTTATAGTTTAAAGTAAATAAATGCATATTTGGGTGTGTATAACACACCTTATCTTTGTGAAATACTAACTTGAGTGATTTTTTGGTGACTAACCTACAACCAAGATGATGTTATAGTATATAATCAATGTATGAAATCTAAGATTAAAAGAATTTTAATTGCTTGAAGGTATAAAGATCAAAGTTAGGAGTACACCTGTGTGTTTATATAACCATCTTACTTTTTAGAAATTTGATTTGAAAGGATGCCTCATTATGAAGCATTGAATTTAAGATTAGGACATATCTAAACCTATAAGTGCATGTGTTCATGTGTGCGCACACGCACACACACACACACAATATATATATATATATATATATATATATATATATACATATATATATATATATATATATATATATATATATATATATATATATATATATATATATATATATATATATATATTGGAGGACACATTCCCTAACCTTGATGTAAAGGTGAGTTGTAACACATATATTAATCTTGTTTCATCTTAATCATGCAACCCAAATATGTGCATAATTTTGTAAGTGTGAGTGATTTAATCAACTCGCAAAATATTTTAGTGAGGGTAGGTGATTTAATTAAATCCACAAATAATTCTGGTAAATTTTATATGATTTGATCAAGTATAACTTATAATCTTAGTAATATTGAGTGATTTAATCAACTCAAGATTTCAAAAGTGAACCAACTGCTATTGTATATTAGCTCAATAATAATTCATAAAAGTATTTGAAGTCTAAAAATGATTTGGTTTTCTAATTTTATGTGCACTTTACATGGTATATTCACCTCTAATATGTCTCATGTTGGAATCTGGGTATAATAACAATATCAATGTATAAAATGTTGCCATAAGTGTGTATATGTATCATATAACTATGAAATCTGGTGAATCTATAATTTGTGAGATTATGGATAACATGTTTTCACAACATGCCCCCACTATAATCTAGAGAATATGAGAACTTGTGTAAATGTGGAGAACACGATTCCATAACATACATCCACTATAATCTATAGAATCTTAGAAATAGTGTAAATGTGAAGAACATGCTTCCATAACATGCTCTCACTATAATTTGGAGAATTTGAGAACTAGTGTAAGTGTGGAATCCATGCCTTTAAGACATTCCCCCACTAATATGCCCCCATTATAAGGTGAGGGGAAATATAATTTGGTAGTTACCTTACCTCAAAAGGATAAATTAACTAATTATGTTGTGTATGGGTCATGTAACGTATAGGGGTAACATGTCTAGGTAGATATAGAATTTAGGCATAGAGTATGTGATCACATCAAATCCTAAGATGCATGACTTAGATTATGGCAATGTCTAGATATTAAAAATACAAGATTAATAAGAAACCAAACACACATGCAAGAGCACTAAAAATCAAAGCAATAGGAAAATATCCTAAGGAGACCTTATACAAGGGGCATGTTTAAACTCCACACAATCAATGGGACATGGCTTAGTTAGATGTCAAAAAAACATATATTGACATATTTAAATATCTACATAAAACAAATCATGACATGTTCAAATGCTAAAATAGGCAAGCATAACATATGGGACATAATAAATGGAACATAATAAAATGCTTAAAATAGGAAATATAATGCAAAACAATAATAATCAAGGATAATAAGCAACCAACATGAACATAACATACTAATTTCTAAGCATATGTGTTTTCAAATAATATCAAGTGCTTAGGATATCAAGTATGTTGTGTAATGTATACACATGTATATAGGCATGTGTAAGTATATAAGCTCAAACACGATAATGGAAAATGATCATAGGATAATGTAACTTGGGTGTATCATGATCAAAGAAGTAGATACCTATAATGTACTTAAAATGTGAGTGGAGTGTAATTTTGATATATGCATGTGCATATATCATGTACCTGGGTATGCTTGTACCACACACAAATGAAGTGTGAAAGACATGCATATATATATAAAAGAATGATATTATATCTACTAACATGGAACAAACAACATATGTATAATAAATAGTACAACTAGGAACATTTTGAAATTTTTAGGTATTTTTGAATTTTTTTGGGAATATTTGATTTTTTATTTTTATTTTTGAAAAAATAAAAGTCTAGCCAATTATCCCATATAAGGTATGCTCATTTGGAAGTGGTATGAACATTTGATATGGCATATAAAACTGGTGGTGCCACCTAGAAGCATGTGTAGGTGTAATATTTGGTGATATAAGCTCTATAATGCTCTACATATGTATCATAGGAATATATAGTCATGAAGAGATATTGGAATTATAAAGTGTATCATGTTCTTGTATAAATCAGATGAAGTGATTAATATACTGTACCTCTTGATCTTTGGTGGTGCTATATTTATCAAAAATGTTATTCTAAGATGATTTTGATTTCCCTTTTAAAATATTTTTTTATGTCTTTTTCCTTTAATGATATGCCATTACTTGTATATTATTGTATGGTAGTTGAAGATATATGTCCTTTAGAAAAGGATGTAAGATTGCCTTGATGAAAAACATGATATACAACTATTGTTTCTATCAACCATTACTCCTATTGAGTGTAACCATGATTTTTTATGCATAATATTGTAAGCATTTGGATTATAAGTAACCAAAAAAGTAATAAAACATTATTATTAAGTAAATGAAACTCTTAACTGAATTGATCCCATATTTATTAGAATTATATTAGTTTCATCTACATGTTGAAATTTATTTTCAAGAGAGCTAAGAAATGACATAGAACATTTTTTTTTAATATTGATAGTCCGTAATCTTTATCTATAAATTGATTTTCCTCTACATGAGTAGTGATATTAAAATGATCTTGATATGAGGAAAGGCCAGTTATTTCACCATTTTTAACTAGATTTAGAACTTTAGCTTTTTCATCTTGATCTTTTTGTAAAATTACTTTCTCTAGTTTTGCCTTTTGAATCTTTTCTTGTTCTAAGTTTTTCATTTGCAATTATTCTTTGCTACCCATATTTTTTATTTTTGCACTTTTGTTTTAGGATAAGTATTAATAGTGTGAGTGGGTTTCTTTGTTGATGTATCAACATTATCATCACCACTATATTTGTAACTTTTTATTTTGTTCATTAATTTAAAAAAATGATCTGTTTATAAGCATCTCCCTTAGAATTTCACTTAGACTCTTAGTATCCTTTTGGTATTTTTTAAAAATAAATTATTTCAGATGTATTATGTTGTAGATTTTCATTTGTATATGAAACCTTTCTAGATGATGTTGGAAATATTGTCATTGATGTCAAAGGTCTAACATTATTGATGATAAAGGCCCCATTGCATTTAATAGTATTTTTAATATTCATATATTGATTAATGTGTGTTAATATTTATTTAATATATTTTTGGTTGCATATAAGTGAAAAGAGGGCCCATGGAGAAGTCAAAGAGTCATGGGATAAAAGATGAAAGAGGAATGGGACACATTTTCTCATGAAGAATCATCTTGAAGAATTATAAGAGTCACCATGTGAAGATAAAAGAGGTATGGCACATTTTTGTATGAAGGGACATTTTGAAGAATGCAAAAAGTCACCAAGATAAAGATAAAAGAGGAAAAGATGCTTTTATTTATGAAGGGTCACCATATGACTTTTCAAATGCAAGAATACAAAGGGTCATGCAAGTTTGGTGCCATTTTCAATGAGGATTGAAAGGTCACAAAGGGTGAATTCCAAAGGTCATTTGGAAAGCTATAAATGAAGGTTTGAGAAGCCATTTGTTATATGCAAGAGAATTCATGGTTTGTATTTGTTTTTGAAGAGAGAAAATTAAGAAATATTATAGAGTTCTACCATTTGTTGAGTAAGCAACATTGAGAGATAGTTGTGTTTTATACACAAGAGGGGTTGGTGCTCCTATGGGTTGTTGCTCACAAATCTTTGTAAGGGGTTGGTGCTCCTATGGGTTGGTGTTCATAAATATTTATAATGGGTTGGTGCTCACAAATAGTTATTGTGTTGGTGCTCGACATAGGGTCGGTGCTCCTGTAAGTTGGTGCTTGCAAACTTTGTAATTTGAGTTGGTGCTCATTCATATAATTGAGATTATTCTCTATGGTTTTTCCCAATTTGGGTTTCCACTTAAAAATATAGTCTCTCTCTCTCTCTCTCTCTCTCTTATGTGGTGAATATTATTGTTTCAATTTTATTACATATCTTGAATGTGTGGTTAAGTGGTTAAAGAAAATGAATTTAATTAAGAAATAAGATATATAATATACTGATTCACCCCTCCCTCTCAGTATATTTTTTTGATTAACAATTGGTATCAGAGTACATTCCTTTTAAAAAGTTTTATAGCTTGAAGGTAGATTGGGAAAGCATGATGGTTGTATCACATGAAGATTTTTCTACAAATAAATCACCGTTGTTTGATGGGATTTTTTTTTTTTTTTTTTGGAGCATAATAATGAAGACTTATTTGATGGCCCTTGGATTTGACATATGAAAAATAGTGATAGAGAAATATGAAGAGCCATAGACACTTATAACTACTACAGTAGAAAAGAAGGCAAGTGAAAATAATGTTAAAGCTTTAAATGCTATATTATGTGGTTTATGTGAATCAATTTTTTTAAAAGTTATGTAATGTAAATTTGCTCATGAAACTTGGGTAAAACTTAAAAATATTTATAAAGATGATGGAAAGGTTCAACAAACTAAGCTTCAGACTTTTAGAAGATAGTTTGAGAGTTTGAAGATAGAAGAGGAAAAAAATATAATAAGTTATCTTTTGTGGGTTGATTAAATAGTTAATTAGATTTAAGGTCTTGGAGAAAAGTTAAAATAATCAATTATGGTTCAAAAAGTTTTAAGAACTCTACCATTGAGATATGATGTAAAAGTTTTGGCAATTGAAGAGATGAAGAATTTAGCCAAGCTAAAGATGGATGAGCTACATGGTATTATTATAGAATATGAGATACAAACTAAATAAGAGAAACCCTTAAAGAGAGAATATACTTTCAAGACATCAAAAAAAGAAAAGGTTAAGATTTAAGAATCAAGTGATAGTTCTAGTCATGATGAAGATGATAACAAAACTCTATTCATTCACAAGATGAAAAAGGGTACATGTAAATATCAAGGAAAATTACCTTTCAAATGTTTTAATTATGGAAATATTAGACATTCATAGCTAAGTACCCAAATAAGGGTAATTATGATAATAAAGAAGGAAATTCTACATACAAAAATAATTTTAAAGTAAAATTAAAGAAGGGATTAAAGAAGAAAAGTTTATATTCTAAAGATCCTAACTCAACCAACGATAGTGAAGTCAGTGATTTAGAAGAAGAGATTCTATTCATGGCCATACATGAAGATGCCTCCACAAGAAAAAGTATAGATGATCAAGAAGAAGAATAGGATAAAGCTGAAGTGAATCAAGGAGGAGAACTCATTTGTGCCTTAGAAGAGTTAAAAGCTCTTGAGAAGAAGAACCAAAGATTAAAGCTCTAGATTGAGAAAAATGAAAAAGGGTCAAAGGAAATAATTGAAGATATACAAGTACACTTTGAAAAATCTAAGAAGAATGAAGAAGATATAATGACATAGTTGCAAAAAGTAAGTAAAGAATGTGAAAGGTATGTTATTGAAATTACTTCTTTAAAAGTAGATCTTGAGAAAACAACTAAAGTATTCAATGATAGAGCAGCCAATGATTCAAAATTTGAGAATAAAACTAATATATTGAATAAGATATTAGAAATTTGAAGATCAATGTAAGATAATATAGGTATCAGATTTAAAAAAGAGAAAGGGGAGGACACTACTTTCATAGACAAGAAAAAAGGAAAGAGCTATGCTAAAGCTCTTATAAAAGAGGAAATAAAAAGGGAAGAAGTTAAGAATATAAAGGACATCTCAAATAAAGAAGGTTCGAAAGAACAAAGATATAAAAGACAATTGAGGCAGAGATACAAAAATAGATCCTATTTTTATGGTTACTATTTTTATTGTAATAGATATGGTCATAATTAAATAGAATGTCAAAAAAGGGCTAACAATTTCAGAAATAAAGAGAAGGAAAGTCATGCAGAGTCAAGCAAAAGCCACAACTCTTTTACTCCTCTATCAAGATTTAATGAAGAGGCTATAATATATTATAAGTGAAATGACTTCAGACACGTAACTTGGTACTATAGAAGAATGTTTGAGTTAGTCAAAAAGGACCAGAGTTTCAAGGCTCCATTCATCAAGAGGAAAGTTCAAATAGGTTCATGGCAAAAGAAACAACCTACAAAATCTATGTTGGTACAAACAAATTTGTATGCAAAAAATGAAGAAAAGTCATGGTTCATTGATAGTGGATGTTCGAGGCACATAATAGGAGACAAGATAAAGTTCATAACCTTGAAGAAGATTAATGGTGGCATAGTGAAATTAAGAGACAATACTACTACCATAATTAGTAGAAATGGTACACTAAGTTTAGATAATGGTAGAACTAAAAATGAAAATGTTTTGTATGTAGAAGGTCTTAAGAATAATATTTTGAGTGTAATTCAAATGTGTGATCAAGGGTACAAACTAAATTTTTATGTAAAAGGTTTTGAAATTATAAGAAAAGATTCAAATGTGTTGGTTGGAGATGCTCAGAGAACAAGAAATAATTTGTATATGCTATCATACATCAAAGGTCAAAGATGATTTTTGAGTCAGATTGAAGAAAGTTGGCTATGGCAAAGAATAATGGGACACATAAATTTTTAAAATCTTATCAATATCAGTAAGAAGCAAATAGTCAAAAATCTTCTAAAGATTACAAAGCTATCCAACATGCTTTGTGAACTTTGTCAACATGGGAAACATTCCAAAATGTAGTTCAAACCAAAAGAGTACTCAACCACTCAAATGTTAGAGTTTGTTCACAATGGCTTATGTGGACCTATGAGAACTCAAAGTACTTAAGGTAAGAAATATTTCATGTTGTTTATTGATGATTATTTACGCATGACTTGGGTTTTTAAATAAAAAATTAGAAGCTTTTAGATATTTCAAAGCATTCAAAGCATTAGTTGAGAATAAACTAATTTAAAGATTAAGTGTCTAAGATTAGATTGAGGAGGAGTATTTATGTCATATCAATTTATTGAGTTTTGTGAAGACCATAGAATAAAGAGATATTATTCAATAGCTATAACTCTACAACAAAATGGAGTAGTTGAGCAGAGAAACAAAATAGTTCAAGAGATGGTGAAGACAATGCTAAATGAATCCAAGATACCAGATAAACATTAGAGAGAGGCAGTTGCTATAAAAATTCATATTCAAAATAGATAATTATTAAAAGTCAATAGTGACAAGACTCCTTATGATCTATGGAAAGACAAACCAACAACAATTGATTAATTTAAAGTTTTTGGTTGCAAATGCTTCATAAAGAAAACTAATGAAAAACATGGGAAGTTTGAATTAAAAGAAGATGAAGGTATATTTCTTGGTTTTTCTTGTCAAATTAAATTATAATTGTTATAACAAAAGAACCAAAAAAATTGTTAAAACTGTAAGTGTTAGGATAGAATAAGATGGAACATAAAGAATAAGTGATCTAATAGACATTCCTAAAATAATTGAAGAGAAAGATTTTAAAGAATTAGATGAAATGAGAAGAAAGAGAAAAAGGACACCAAAACTCCATCTAAATATGTTTAGAGAAATTAGAATAAAAGTGACATCATCAGGGACATAAATGTAAGAATTCACACCAAAATAATGATGGTAAGTGAATTTGAGCAAGTTAATTTCTCTTTGTTATCCAAATTTCAGCCTAAAACTTTTTTAGAAGCTAGACATAATAAGCATTGGGTTAAGGATATAAATGAAGAATTAAATTAGATAGAAAGGAATGATACTTAGGAATTAGTGCCTAGACCAAAAGATCATAATGTGATAGGAATAAATTAGGTTTATAGAAATAAGTTGAATGAAAATAGAGAAGTGATCAATAATAAAGTAAGATTAGTATGTAAAGGATATGCTAAAATTGAGGGAATAGATTTTGAAGAAATTTTTACACCAGTGGCAAGGTTAGAGGCTATTAGAATGTTTCTTGAATATGTAGTGTTTAAAAATTTCAAAGTGTTTCAGTTGGATGTAAAATATACCTTCCTAAATGAGAATCTAGAAGAAGAGGTCTAAATTAAGTAGCCCAAGGGATTTATTCTCTCAAATATTAATAGCCATGTATGTAGATTGAAGAAAGCACTGTATGGATTGAAACAAGCTCTTAGAGCTTGGTATGCAAAACTTGATAAGTACTTGCAAGATCAAAGTTTCAAGAGAAGATTTACTGATAGTAATATCTACATCAAAATAGAAGGTGAGCATCAATTGATTATTGTGGTATATGTTGATGACATCATTTTAAGAGAAAATATTGAAAAGATGACAATTTTTTTGATAATATGCAAAAAGAATTTGAGATGTCTATGATTGGAAAACTATCATTTTTCTTAAGATTTCAAATATTTTAGTTGGATGAAAGAATTTCTATATCTCAAAGTAAATATGCTAAGAAAATGTTGAAGAAATTTGGTTTTGAGGATTGTGCACCAGTTGGCACACTAATGTGTACAACAAATAAGGTGAGAAAGGATGAAGATTCACCTATTATAGATTAATATTTGTATAGATCTATGATTAGTAATATTTTATATTTAACATCATCGAGTTAGACATCATACATGCAATAGGTATGGTTGTAAGATATCAGTCAACTCTAAAAGATAATCATGTTTAGTTGGTGAAAAGAATATTTAGATATATCAAGGGGACATTGGATTATGGATTATAGATTATGGTATCTCATAGGTAGAGATTTCACTTTGGCTGCTTATACAGATTCAAATTAGGTAGGTTGTTTGGATGATAAAAAAAGCATAAGTGAAGGAGCTTTCTTCCTTGGTGATAGCTTAGTATCATGGCTAAAATAAAATAAAATATAGTATCATTTTATATAGCTGAAGTAGAATATATTACAATAATATTATGTTGTACTCAAGTGCTTTGGATGAAGCAAACTTTGGAAGATATCAAGGGAAAATATGATGAACCTATTTTTATTTCTTATGACAACATAAGTGCGATTAATATTTCAAGGAATTTAGTAATGCATTCAATAATAAAACATATTCCTATTAGATATCAGTTTTTGAGAGAGTAAATTGCAAATCAATAGGTTAAGATGGAGTATATTAGTACTATAGAGCAGATTAAAGATATTTTCACAAAGGCACTACCAAAAGACACATTTGAGTATCTATAAGAGCAGTTGGGAGTAATTTATTTTACTTCCTGCCATTGAGATTTAACATCAATTGAGGGGGAGCTAAGTGTTAGCTCTAGGTAGGCCATTTCCCATTGATGTCAAAGGGGGAGAATAACACGTATAGGTGCTAAAATAGGTATAGGCAATAGTATAGGTTGCTATAGAAAGGAGGAGTTACTATATGTTTTTTAGATGGTAGTATGTGCAAGTTTTAGGATGTGGTAGTTTCAGTTTGAGGTTTCCATCAATGACAAAGGAGGAGATTATTGGAAACATTGTCATTGATGTCAAAGGTCTAAAATTATTGGTGATAAAGGCCCCATTGCATTTAATGGTGTTTTTAATATTAATATCTTGAATAATGTGTGTTAATATTTATTTAATATTAATGAATATATTTTTGGTTGTATATAAGTCAAAAGAGGGCCCATGGAGAAGTTAAAGAGTCACAGGGTAAAAGACAAAAGAGGAATGGGACACATTTTCTCATGAAGAGTCATCTTGAGGAATTCCAAGAGTCACCATGTGAAGATAAAATAGGTATGGCACATTTTTCCATGAAGGGACACTTTGAGGAATATGAAAAGTCACCAAGATAAAGACAAAAGAGGAAAGGATGCTTTTGCTTATGAAGGGTCACCATATGACTTTTAAAATGTAAGGAAATGAAGGGTCATGTAAGTTTGGTGACATTTTCCATGAGGATTGAAAGGTCACAAAAGGTTAATGCCAAAGGTCATTTAGAAAGATATAAATAAAGGCTTGAGAAGCCACTTTTTATATGCAAGAGAGTGCATGGTTTGTATTTATTTTTGAAGAGAGAAAATCGGGAGATATTATAGAGTTATATCATTTATTGAGTAAGAAACATTGAGAGATAGTTGTGTTTTATACACAAGACGGGTTGGTGATCCTATTGGTTGGTGCTCACAAATCTTTGCAAGGGGTTGGTGCTCACAAATAGGCAAAGGTATTGGTGCTCCTGCAAGGTGGTGCTTGAAAACTTTGTAATTTGAGTTGGTGTTCATTCATATAATTGATATTGTTCTCTGTGGTTTTTTCCACTTTGGGTTTCCATGTAAAAATCTAGTCTCTCTCTCTCTCTCTCTCTCTCTCTCTCTTGTGTGGTGCATATTATTGTTTCAATTTTATTTCATATGTTAAATGTATGGTTAAGTGGTTAAAGAAAAATAATTTGATTAAGAAATAAGATATATAATATAATGATTCACCCCCCCTCTTAGTATATTTCATGATTAACAGATGAAGACGCAAACACATGATTAAAACTAGCGTATTTTAGATTTTTGAGGTATGTACTTTTATTTTTCAATGATGTCACTTTTGAACTAAAATACTATTTTTTTTTTGTAACTCTTATATTAAATTTATCATAAGGATGAATTAATATTTCAAGGATTCATAAGCACAAGCCTTTGGTGCTTCAGATTGAATATGCATACATATACCATCTAGGGATTTAGGAATGATTCATTAGCTACCCTCTTTTGGAATTATAGGATGGGCCACCTTACCCCTTGAAGAAGTGATAACATGGACCTAGTTAGAGGATGGTAGTTATATCCCTCCTTAGGTTTAAGCAGAGGGAGAAGCTCTTTTTTATCCACTATAAACATGATTTTAGGAAAACAATATCTAATTTTTGAAATAAATTGTAACAATTGAGAGATTAAAAAAATTAGAAAAACCCTAGAGCACACTAGGAGTTGCAAAAAAAGATACAGAGGTTCAGTTAACCAAATGTTTAACTATAAATAAAGATATTGGGGATATCTAAGGTTAAGGGGTATTGGATTATATTTTACACAAAGATGGTGAACTATTATATTGAGTAGGCCAATTCATAGAAATCAGATAAATAATATTATGAAATTATATGATTGAAATTGCTAAACATAGAAAAGTAGAATTATTGATAGATATTAAAATAAAAGGGAACAATTGATACTTATATGATTTTAATGTGCTCATTCATGTATAATTTGGAATATGAAGAAGTGGATTATAAGGTGATCCTATAAAAATCATTAGATTATAGAAAAAATATTTTTATGGCCTTGGATACTTGCATCAGATCTGGATGGTTGTGTTGATGTAGGTGCCTAAATTCAACTCAAATGTACTATAAGAAATACTGACTGGATATAGATGTGACCAACTATAACCTTATGGGTTTATCATCACCTTTATTATGATGCATGCAAATCATGCACATAGGCTGCCACTCTTTGTCAAATGATTAAACCTTAACTTCCTCATCCTTAGAGTGACTATGGAAAAATGGGTTAGTGGGATCATGATGTCAAACTAACCTAAGGACCCTTATGTAAATGGGTGTTACATAAATAAATAATAATATAAAGATGGCATCATAATAACATAGTTATCCACTATGTGTTGGCCTATTTGTGTATCAAGATGCAACATGTGATAAGCAATTGTATGCGATGACCTAGCTTGTAACTTAGAACATATGGCTTATAGACTACTGTTTGAATGATTTAAACCCATGTAAATATTGATCTTATGATTGATATTGAAATATGAATGAATATGGATTTTTTTGCTTTAATTCTCAATTGAATGTTCTTTGTTAGCACTATATGTGAGTTGTATGTGATTTCTAGGTTATTGTTAGGTGATGAATGAATGAAGGTTGATCTTACATATATACCCATCCCTTTTAGAAATATATTTCACTAAATAAATTAGGCCAATATTTAGGATACATTTCATTTGTAAATTAGATTAATTTTGATCATTGTATATTTTATAGGAAAAATAGACACTTACATTGATGCAGGTGTCCATTTGGGACTTAAGTGTCTAGAAAGCTGAAAATAGGTACAGGTCTAGAAATGGTAATAAAAGATAATAATCAAATTTAGAAATTTTTTGATAGTATATAAGGCCTAATCATCCAAATAAAAAATATTAGACTAAGAGATAAGAAATTTAGGCACAAAGAGATAGTGAATGAAAGCCTTTTAGCAGTGGACAAGTATATAAATGAAAGGTACAACCATGATGGATATTTTCAAAGTGTACAAAACTAAATTACTACATAAATCAAATTTTAGTATCTATAGAAATTAGTTTTCCCATGGTATTATAATAGTTAGATGAGTGTGATATTTAGTTAATTAGAAATATAATATTAATATGTGAGGATTAATTTTGAGGTGCAAATAAGAGTTGTTTTAGACAACTCACGTAGATATGATTGTGTGAGATATTATATAGATTATGAGGATGTGTATGAGAGAATATTATCAAAGATAATGATTGATTCCTAGATTATAGAGTGAAAAATTTATATAAAAATATTTTAGTCTATTGAATAATATATCATAAATGAATTTAATAGAGAAGAACATTTTTATTGTGAAGTTTTATATGTGTAGTTTTTATAATCTTTACCAATAATTATCAACTAGCCTATCAACACCATTAATATATTGTATTTACTAGTTTCTAATATAACATGTAAAATTCCTCACTGTAATTTGGGTATGTTGAATATTGAATAAGTGTGGATAACATTCTTTCAAAACATGCCCCCATTGAATTTGAATATGAGAACTGGTGTAAGTGCCAATGTGGAGAACATGTTTCCAATATATGTCCCCACTGAATCTGAATATTGGAATTGATGTAAGTGCTAATATGGATAACATGTATCCAAAACATAACCCCAAATTAATATAAATCTATGAATCCATATGGAATTCATGCCTCTTTGGCATGCCTCCTTTGATATGCCCCTTTTTGAGGTGAGATAAGTAACAGATGGTAGTTACCTTACCTCAAAAGGATAAGATAACCATGTAAGCTATGAAAGTACCATATAGTATATAGAGGGAACATGCCCATGTAGATATATCATTGAAAAATAAATAATGTGATCACATCAAGTTCTAAGATGCATGATGTAGATCATAGAAACATCTAGATAGTAGTAGTACAATGTCAAAAAGGAATCAAGCACACACACACAAACACTCAAAACAAAATCAAAATATAGTGGTCCAAAGAGATCTCAAACAAGGGACATGTTTAAATGCCACACAATTTAACAGACACAACTTAATAAAATGTCCAAAAATAAAAAAAATGACATATTCAAATGTCAACATACAACAAACAATGACATATTAAAATTCCAAAGAGGTAAACAAAGGCACGAGGGACACAAACAATGGAGCATATTCAAATGCTAAAAAAATAAAAATAATAAGGTAATATTTTCAAGGAAGTTCATAAATGAAAGCATAAGGAACAATCATAAAGATATCATACTAGTACCTAGGTACATGTGATAGCAGAAAACGTTAAGCACATAACATATCAAGTACACTATAAAAGATGTAAACATGGATAGAGCCATGTGTAAGTACACATAAAAACTCATACATTATAATGTAAAGTGACCATATAATGAAATAAATTAGATGTATCATGATCATAGAGGTGGATGCCCCTATATCTTGGTGACATGAGTAGAGGAAAATACCATCATCCAAAAGTTATTGGATCATGTATCTATGTATGCATCAATCACACTCAAAATATGTGTGAAACATGTGTATATAGGAAAAATTGATATGTGATATACCAACATGGAATTGATAACATATATGTGAAGGAGATAATAGAATGTGTAAATGCTAAAAACATTTTTGGATTTTTGATGTTTTTTTTGGTATTTTTAGAATATGTGAAAGTAAAAGTCTATCCTATGATCATATCCAAATTATGGTCATAGATATATTTCCACTACAAACCTTGGGTAATAAAATAGTGACATTATTGAGGATTATGTATAGGTGCAATATATACCACTATAGTATTTATGATGTTCTGCATATGTAAAATAAGACTTTGTGGTCATGAAGTAGTAAGGGTTCATGGAACCCTTCATTGAGTATTTTGTAGTTTTTTTTGAGTAACAATAATAAGAATATGTGAATGTGCTCTCACTATCTGAATATGGTGTATAATAGATGGGGATTCCATGAAACCCACTATGGACCTCTGATGGACTGGTTTGCCAAATACTAGTCACCTAGTAAAGGGGATTGCCTGTTGCATACCCTTTTACATATGATTAACTGTAGGAGATTTGATAATTAATTTCATGGGTCTTGGTTACAAATTTTTCTTTCTCAAGGGGATGTTTATATGTAATTATAGAAAATATAATTACCTAATTGACATGAATGTATTTAACACACCCATGTACCGTAGAAGGTACTAATCGAAGTGTATGTATCTAAGGTTTTCATAATAAGATATAAAAGAAACATGTGGAAGGTATAATTAAGAAGGAAGTAATCACATGGGTGGGACCCACCTATAAAGGTAAGTCAATATCACCAATAACATGTTATGAGGTCCCATAAAATGCTCTAACTGATTTGGTTGAAGGATTTAAATCATGATTTGTATAACCTAAATTCATAAGTAATGTCATAATACAAATATTTTCACTTTCACCATTATCAATCATAACATTGTGTATAGGCTATTGATCAAATTATACACAAATTAATAAGGAATGCATATTTGAGTCATAATCCCTCATCTCATTGTCATTAAATTTAATAGAAGGTATTTAAACCATAAGAGGTGTATGCCATGTATAAGTACTAATAATCCCATACAATGTGTGCTCATATTGAAATGGAGGAGGGTGCACATTACATGTCATTTACATTTGTGGTGCTTCCTTTGCATGGTCTTGAAAATGATTGTTAAATATTTTATATATGCGATGGTCACAAGGTTGTGAACCTAATTCCTTTAAAGGATCATAAAATGTAATCATTTGGTCATTGATGAGGTCCTAGATCTTATGATTCCAAGTAAAAAATCTATTTTTAGAATGTATATGGCCTTAGTGATATTAATAATAAGCATTCAAATCATACCCTTTGGGTAGAGGTATACTCATATCTATATGCAATCAAAAATTATTTATGTATATAAATCAATCATAACTCAAAGAAGATAGAGCATACCTACACTTCTGATTGGGAATGCATTTGCTAAGTAAGAGCATGACCAATATGGGGATCTGCTAGACCCTATTAGAGGATCTCTTAACACAAGATACCATGCTAAGGAGGGTTCTAAAGTCTCTAGTCTAACACAATCATGTAATAACCTTAAGGGTGTCCTAGGTTTTGATATTTCACCTAAAATAGTAAGTAAACTAAATCTAATCTTTTTCTCACCAAATCTTGTGGCATAAAGTGGGGGTTAGAAATAATAAAACTAAACATGCATAGAAGACATATACTCATGTAAATGTATAAAAAATCCTAATACATGAAAGAGAAGCACAAATTCATATCTATCTACTCTTACAAAGGAGAAATAAAGTTAGGAATACTTACCTTTAAAGATGAACACACTGAACCTCAATATCTCCCTTAGCCAAGGTGATTTGTAAGAGGTTGTTGTGGTATGTAAGGATGATAAAGACAAATTAGATCTAGGCTACACAACCTATCAATGCATCCAAAAGACTTATCCAAAGATAATATCTGTATCTCTGAAGAAAGTATGGAACCCTCAAATTTACTTATCAAGTATAATGGTCAATAATTAGATGTTCATTTGATCTTACTTCTTATTTTTCTTCTTCTTAATAAATAATGGAAATGAACTTGTATTTTTAGGTGGATTTGACCCTTGACCCTTCTAAAAATCTTGATCGATAAGGTCAACATAGTTGACCTGGCATAATTTCAAAGAATATTTGACTAGATCTTGAGTTAGGTTGGCCAAAGGCTAACCTAATTCTTAAGAGAAAATATCTCAAAACTGTATAAGGTCAACCTAGTTGACCTAGTACAACCAACTGATAAAAAAGGATTTAGGTGAGGAAAAAGAGAATAAAATGTAGCAAATACCTAGAATGGTTACAATAAAGAAGAATAAGCTTAGGGTTAATGGTTTTAGGAGACAAGTGTGTAGATAAGAAATAGAAAAAGGGACAATAATCCTATGAAGCACCAATGGTCTACCCACCCCTTTCCTGATGCACCCCTTAGGGTATCCACTCAGAGAGATTACGACTCAATGGGTTCCTACAAGATATAAAATATCAGCAATCGATAAAAGCTGGAAATTATTATGTGTATACATATTCCCCACTTGAATCTCATCACATGTCATGTGAGTATAACACGGGATGGCGCTTTAGGAAATAGAACATGATAACACATAATATTGATGCTAAGCAAAATGTAGTAAGCAATAAATAAGATAAATGAAAGGATAAAATTAAAAAATATATACCTTTACTTAACTTAGTGCTATAGATAAATAAGTAGACTACAAGATAAGTGAACGTGTCCAATGTGAAGAACATTAGGCAAACCTGTAGAAGTTAGTGCAAAAAATAGCCAAAAATTGAAAGTTTTTATTTTTTTAGAAGATAGGCATATTGTAGTGAAAAATGAGTTAAGGCAAATATATGAGGGTATTAGGGAAAATTGGAAAATTAGGATTGTTAAGGCAATGCCAGAATATTGAAGGCAAATGAATGACAAAATGACGGCAAAAGAATGAAAAATGATGACAAATGAATGGCAAATGACTGTAAAACACATTAAATCATATTAGAAAGCATGTAAAATGTAAATGGTAAAATAGAATGTAAAACATACTAAATCACATTGGGAAGTATGTAAAACATGAATGATAAATGAAATATTAAAGCAAGAAGATGTTAACAAATATTTATAAGCTAGTGACAAGTAGCTCTATGTAAGATAAGTATGTCAAATTAAACATAAAGATAAATATGAAGGACTAAAAAAATAAAATGTAGGTCAATATGGAATACAAATGTGAAGAAGTCATACATAAAGAGGAACATGTAAGAATGCCAATATGTAAGATAAGTGAAGTCCACAAAAAAATCAAATAAGAACATGATGGAGAAATGAAAATTAGAAAGGTGCTAAACGATGAAAAATCACACTTAATGCTTGTTCTAAGATTCAATGTAAGAAAACACAACCACCTAATGACATGACTAGTATGAAAATGATATGGTGTGGTAAGAAAATGGTGTAAAGGTGTTTATGAGGAAGGCCTGGTCCTATCTAAGGTCTTATAATGAAAATCACAAATGATATACCAAGAGCCATAATAAGGTAGATGTGATCAGCTAAAATAATATCCAACAAGGGGAATTTAAGGAAAATATGATGTAAATAAGAAATTTCAAGCACCACATGGGTGATGTGAATATACTTATCAAGAATGAGACACACTAGACAAGTGAGAAAGGCTAAAAAATATCAAAACCAAGGACTTAGGACATTTTGAATAATGAACACAAAGCTTGGGTTAACAAGTTAAGTATATAGGTCATCCCATGAAGGTTATATGCATGAAAATTAAAATGGACCTACCTTCCCATAATGTGTTCCCCATTACTCAGGACCCCATATAGAGCCATCGGTCTACTATGAAGATTGGGTACTTACGTGAGAAAGTAGGTAGCACCAAAATATTTTTTTATTCTCCTTTTATAATCTACTGGCCTACTGCACCTTAATGGACCAAAAATATATTGTGATGCCAACTATGGAGTTTGAGATTCAACTAGAAGAAGGAGATGTGATTAGAATCACATCTTTTAGTATGATTTAACTTTTAAGATTTGTATGTTACCTTTTTTACATCATTGCCTTTTGTTAAATGATTTGGATTTTAACTTTCTTGATGGGTTTTTTCTATTCCTCCTCCATATGGATTCAAAAAATCAAACATGGGTGTTAAAGATGACAAACACAAGAGATATTACACTTGGTCATTAGAGAAAAGATCCTAAAGACCAAGGTGTCTAAAGACTCCTAGACTTGCTCACAAGTAAGTGTGCAACCTCAAAATTAACTGATGTGAACCTCAAAAGAAAGGAGGTAAGGGAAACATGGGGATAATGAGAGATACACATATGTAATAAGTGATACAATGATGAATATGCTTGTGTCTAATCATAAGGAGGTAAAATAGTTTTATGAAAGGGATGGGGCTATGCTATGATAGTCATGTCACTAGAGAAGCCATGCTAGCCTACATTGGATCTAGGAAAAACACTAATGAAAGTAGTAGTCATCCCAAAAAGTGATTTAAAGATGTTTTAATGTGGTAATTTGTGAGTAAGGTTAGGTCCTATCAATGGTCCTACACTTCAACTCACAAGGTGAACACCAATGAGGTGAATTCTAAATAAGGGGGAAAATAATCATAAAGATACTAAGGCAAAGAATGACATAAAAAGACAAAAATGAAAGAGATATATAATAACAAAAATGAAAAACAAATGTAGAATATAATGTGTAATAAAACCAAAGAACCTAAAGTAAAAAATGATGATGGTAAAGTGTGACTAAAAGAAGTAAAATACACAAAAACAAAGAAACATGAGACAAAAAATAACAAGATATATGCTAACATTTGTATTAAACATGAGCATGTGAAATACAAGTCTATAAGTCTCAGAAGGTTTCTTGAGGTTGAATTTGGTTGGTATTATGCATTATAGAATAAGAGTGGGCATCATAAGATACCCCAATGGGTAATTATATTTAGGGAAGGGAATCACAATATGCCCTAAATTTTGAAGGGACATGTGGATGGGCATCTCAAGATGCCCCAACATGTGAGTTGAGGTGAGGTAACATTGAACTATTAGAATGATTTGCATTGGGTTGGTAGGTGCATTTGAAGATAGGTAAATGTGAAAGTTTTTTAGATTTTAAGAAGGTTGATTTTGACATAGGATATGTAGGAGAGGAATTAATAGGGAAAAGAGGTAGAGGATCATTTATGATATGCTTTAGAGTAGGAATTTTAGCTAGGTACTCTTGTGGTTCATAGGAATTAAGAGGTTGAGGTTTAATGGATGCAATAATGTGTTTAAAGTTGTTTATGTCAACTATCCTTTCCTTATTGGTGTAGGAAGAAGGATCAACTATGGCTTGAAAAAAATTAACAAATGAGGTATATGTATTTGATAATTGCTGTTAATCATTAGCTAGTTGATTTTTATGTGATTATGATTCTTGAGATTGAATTTGAGAAGCTTGAAGATAGTCTTGATAATGTTATTTTACTAGAATATCAAGATTGAAATCTGGGCCAAGTGAGGAAGAAAGAATAAATCGATGAAGATCAAGATAAGACTCATGATAATGACCTATAGTAGCATGCCACCAATAAAATTTATTAGGATTGTACCATTTTGGAGGAGGTTTGGAAGGATTAAAGCTCATGGGTTTAGAGGGTGGAAATTTGTTCTTAAGTTTTTATAGAGTCAAGGGAGGGTGGGTTGGGTTGAAATTGCTGGTTGAGGTCACTCCTCTATTTTCTCCTTATCAGCTTGCTGAGTTGACTGGTTTTAGGACCGGGTGAATACAACGTATGACCCATCAAATTCTTCACTTTTACTTCTAGGTTCATCTTGGTAATTCAAGAAACTGATGTTGGATTTGCCAGCTAATTCTTCTTGGTCTTCTACAAAGAGATCAATGTCATTTTCTTGGTTCAATTTAGGCTAGAAAAAGAAATCAGATTCTTTTTCAAGATATCTGACTACTGAATTGGTTAGAGGTGCTTCAATGGAAAGCTTCCCCTAAGGGGGAGGAAGATGATTTGATTACCCTTGATTCTTGGTAGCATTGCCTTGGTATGACTAATTTGGAAAATTCCTCCTTGGTATATCTCAATATGAAGGAGGAGCAGACATTCCTTGTGCCATTTGCTTTCTAAGAGATAACAACTCATTTGCTAGCTTTTGCACCATCGAATTAGTGGTGCCTGTAGATGGATATTCAGAGGATGAAGAAGATTTACCTCTATTAGGATCTCTCCTTATCTTTCCTACCAATATGAGATCATCTTCCACCTCAGTAGCCAAATCCTACGCTGTAGTAAGGTTTATGTGACTAGCACGTCTCAACAAGAAACTCACTTCAAGAAGCTGAGAGTTGATGAAGAAGCATATGAGATTCTCAGCTGTTGGCCGAGCAATGGTAGGAATCCTATTCATTGGCTTGTTAAACTTAGCTATGAATTCCCTCATAGGTTCATAACATTTTTTCTTCATTTGTGTGAGCTGGGCCAATAAGGCATGCACATCTTCTGTAGGTTTGAACCTGCCCTCAAATTTGGCTTTGAGGGTGTTCCAGTCAGTCACCTTCTAGGCCTACAAATGATAAAACTAGTCTGTAGCAGTGCTTTGTAATATTTCCACAAATAACTTGATTGCTACATCCTCATACTCTACACCTATCATGCCACAGGCTATGCTGAAGGCTACAATATGTTCATTAGGATGAACTCTTCCATCACTAAAGAATTTGGGGAAATTCTTCCTTAAACTGCATGGTAACTCATGTAGAGGTGGAGTTAAATTGAGTAGGCCAAAAGAGTTACCCTAGGGGCCTTGAACTGCCATTATTTGACTACTAAAAGGAGGGATAACAAATGTTTGAGTGTTATGTATTGATAAAGCTTTGCTAACAGTAGAAAAGGATGTTTTGCCTGGTAATGGAGACCTAACTTTTGTAGGAGGAGAAATCTTGGTTCACTAAAGATGAGATGGTGAAGGGAAAGAATCAAAATCACTTTGCTGTACCAACTTGAATAAAGGGTCAACAATAACTTTAGATCTCTGGCTTTTTGTATATCATGGATTTTCTAGAGTGTAAAATTGAAATGGATAAGGATAGTGACTGCTTCAATTTGAAGTTTGAGGCTTCAAACTACACAAAATGATCCCCAGTGGAGTCACCAAAAACTATTGGGTGAATATTTTGTCACCAACTAACTGATGGGTAAAATAGGTTGTTTTAATCACAACATAATGAGATTGGTCAGCCAAATGTGTAGGTTTACCACATCAAAAGGGGACAAATCTCTCTTCTTATCAAGGGGAGGTTCCCTATAACTATGAGGTGCTATATACTATATATATAAGCTAAAAATAACACTCAGGGGTAGGAAAACACCATCCATCTCTCTTTTTTTAGAAATGATGTTCACAAATCAAAGGAGAAATCTTGGTGAAATGACAGAAGGCACTTCTCTTCTTTAATAAGTGCTATTCAACAAACAACAAGAATTCTTTCTCGTAGTGATATGTAAATTTAACAGGGCACAATAACCAATAGAATGGGGTGTAGCACAAAGTCTCCACCTCAACTACCAAAGAGTGAAATATATGAAGGATAGTGGGGGCGCAAAGTCATCCCAAGATCCTTTACACAGAAACATGAAAACAAACACGCTAAAGATAATTGTGGCAGCACAAAGTCTCTCCACAGTCGGCTTCAAGACACCTTCCTGATTACTTCCACTAGTTTTGCATGTTAAATTAAATGGACAAGAATGCTTCTAGGAAATAGACATAAGAACAATTTCCTAAATAACATAAGCTATTCTAGCATAAATTCTAAAAGGTCACTTGTTTTCTCATTTAAATAAAGAAATATGATTAACAATCTGAGCTCAAAGTCTTTGTAAATGCCTTTCAATTTGGGCAGAGTTTTGCTTCTATAACTGAGAGATCCCCTTTGCATAAAATAAGAGATTATAATATATAATAGCCAAGAAAGACTTGGCACTTTGTTTCATGTAATGGCCCATGCTACATTTAATGCCTTGAATTTATTTCTAGTTTTGTCAAGGGGCCATGCTGGAACAGGGCATCAACCTTAATTGTGGTGTGTCAATTCATCTCAAATGTCTCCTCCAAAGTATAGGCTGTATGGTCCTCTTCATGATATTTGTGTAGCTATCCACTTTGCCTTTACTTGATGGAGAAAAACAAGCCATGTCTTTGAGTGCTCACACTCTCTGATGTCCACCTGGTGGACTATTCCACCTATTGGAATAACTTTTTTTCAAATATTTTTGGTCTTTCTACATCATTCCCTCTTTCCTTATTGTATTTTTTTATCTTCATTGTGATCTAAGCTCTCAGGCTATCTCTTCCCTTTCTGCAAGCTCTTTTGGTTTCTTCTTCAATTGGTCATTGAGTTTGTTCTCAGATCTGCACCATATTTGAAAATAAATAGGCATTTTATTACCTTAAATTTGATGTCTGTAGGGACGTCACTGGTCGTTGGTTGCTTAAACCATGTTGAACCTTGAACCATGAAAATTCATTGGTTCAACGGTTTAGGCAGTCTTATTGGCTCCTTGGTTCAATCACTTCCTTAGGTCAATCACTTTCTTTCCTCTTCGGTTGAACCATCTCTTCGAACTTGTCTCTGGAATCTTCTACTTCTTTCCTTCGCTCAAAGCTCCCTTTTGAACTTTGAAATTCCTTGAACCTTTAAACTTTGAACCATTTTGGTTCAAGGTTTAACAGTTCATTATCTTTCTTAGAATCTTTTGTTCCTTTAAAATTTCTAGATCCTTTTCTTTTCTATTGAACTCGTTGAACATTTGAACTTTGAACTCTTTTGGTTCAAGGTTCAATGGTTCAATGGTTCATTCTTTGTTCTTCTAAGTCTCTCAAACTTTATTGAACTCATTGAACCTTGAACCTTTGAACCATTTTGGTTCAAGTTTCAATGGTTTAACCTTTCTTTTTTGAAGTCTTCTTTCATTTAAGTCTTTTGATCTTATTGAACTCGTTGAACCTTTGAACTCATTGAACCATTTTGGTTCAAGGTTCAACGGTTCAACCTTCACTCTTTGAAGCCTTCTTTTATTTAAGTCCTTTGAAACCATTAAACTTTGAACTTGCGGAAGTGCTTAACTCTTTAAGTATGCCGATGTCATTGAACCTTTAAACCCGTTAAACATTTAAACCTTTGGAGGTGGGGTTCAATGTTTTTTTTGAAGCCTACCGATGGACCTTTTGGTTGAACCTCAACATTGAACCAACCTTGAAATTGCCTAAGTGTTTGGAATTTGTTCCTTTGTGAGAGATTTCCTATTGAAGTTGTTAAACCTATTAAACATGTGAGTCCCTTGATTGATAAAGTTTGAATAATTGAAGAATTGGATGCTCAGAACATTTTTTGAGAAGGGAAGAGAGAATTTTGGCATGCAGGACCAAAATAGTTTATATGTTATCCCCAAAAACAAGTGATGGATTTTGGGAACAATACACCAAATTTTTCATCCAAAGATATTATTGACCAAAATTTTCCTTTATTCATATAAGTAATAATATAAATTAAATTTATCAATAGAGTGCTTGTTGATAATGAATCAGGCCTAAAAATTTATATAATGTAATTCCTAACATGCATGGGTATTAACACAAACCTATTTCAAAACATAATTATGCACATAAAAGGAATTGAAAATTCACATAGCCCTCTAATTGGTCAAATAACCTTGAATCTTACCATGGGTCCCCTACATTGCCCACATTATGCCATGTTATGCATAATGATTGAAACAATAACATTCTCTTGGGATGGCCTTGGCTATATGAAATGTATGCAATTCCATCTACATTTCATGCATGCTCAAAATTTTATCATCAAGGATTCCTTACACATGTCTAACATATCTTAATCCCTTTAAAGATTATGCCCTTTTCCAAAAAATATATAATCCTAAACTATGACACTCTGAATATGAGTCCAGAATTGATACACTAGTATAATAACCTAATCAGACTATGCTATCTAAGGTACCTAAGAGATAGTTCTCATGTTTACCCGAGTCCATAGATTTGTTACTCATACATATAATAGAGTGTAAGCTTATATCTATCCATCATATTATCGAGGTTGATATGATTTGACCTCAACCTAAAGGGTATAATATGAATGTTTATTGTCACTATCATTAGGGACTTAAGCATTCTACAAACAAATGCTTTATCTTGAAACATAAGATATAATATCTCATTGATGATCAAATGATTATATTCAATGATCCTCTAAAGGAATTAGGTTCACAATAACTCAAAAATTATTTGTGTCAACAAGATTTAACAATTACATTATACATGGGTGGTGATTATTTTTGACATAACCATATTTATCCTACACAAACAAAAACCACTTGTAATATAAAACATTTTAAATAGCTTGGTTTTGGACTATAAGACTTGAAAAAAGAGATCAATCAGAAATACTCATTGGGAAACATACAGATACCAATTTCTTGTGGTACTAAATTAATTCAAACATGTATTTGGGTTATGACCACTTCATTTCCATATGCACTTACACTAGGAACTCTTTGGCTGTACCAAATGGAAGCAAAAATCGATCCAAATTAGCAAGGTATTCCTTTCCACACAAAGGCAAATTAATACATATTATAAATCACATCATTAATTCTTCTATTATAAATGCAAAAAATGATGAGAAACATATTATGTAACTTTTCAATATATCTGATCATGATGCAAATAATGCAAAAGACCCACCTTAGGATTGTCAGGTACCAAATGGGGTAGATACCTATGACCACCCATTAGATTATTTCATAGATTAGTCTCTTAAAATATTCCAAAAATACCAAAAAAATAAAAAACATTAAAAAAATCCAAAGACATTTTTGGCACTTACACATACATGTTATATCATCTCCTTGGAATCTTCCACCTCTACAAGAATACTAGATCTCATTGTTGGAGATACCTTTGATGCATCTGAATCAAGTAAACCTATTTATACCATCCACGTGATTATTTTATACCTTATTTCATGTGATGCCATAGAATAAGTCTCATCTACACACACTAAAATTCCTCCACAAAAAGTGGAGGATAAAAGGACTTTTATTATCATCACACGTGGTATAAATGTTTGGGTATACCAAAAGGTAAGGCATTACAACATCCAACCATAATACTTGAGCTCCCCCAAAACAAGGATCATCATTAATATACTTCTATGACCTCTAACTGAATTCAAAAAGTAAATATGGTCATGCCCAAATAATAAAATAAGCCATCCATACTAGGGCCACATCCTTCCTTGAAAGTCAATATCTGAATCATAGAATCTTCTATCAAGGGGTCTAAGTCAGTTAAAAAATATCTACTGATACCACTCTCACTAAAACATTGATTTGAAATGATAGACTTTTATTATTCCCAAAATTTATCTAAATCACCTTTTCCACCCATTACAATTGCACATACCATCAACACAAAAAAGGAAAGTACTGAGGTAAGCACAACTCAAAAACTAGTACCCCAAAAGGTAACAAAACCTAACCAAGATCCTTTGTGAGGATCTTATGCCACTATCCTTAAGTAACTTTTGAAAACTATCTTATCACATTTCCTCCTATAAAACCAAGTAATCCATATGTCCAAAAACCCATGTGGTATAAGGAAAAGAAAGTTTGTGCCTATCACAGGATACCTAGACACAACACTAAGAGATGTAATTATTTAAAGGTCATGATTCATAATATTTTAGATGGGGATGATCTATTAATTTAGTAACATGATCTACTTTTTAATCCTAAAATTATATAAATCCCTAATACTAATATAGTAAACCCTTTTAAAGGTAAATCAAAACAAGAATAAAAAATTGTGATTAGTGATCTCGACATGATTCATACTCAAACCTCAAGACCCTAAAAAATTAATAAATGAGGGACTTAAACAAATCCCTATTATTTTAGATTGATTCAATAAACATAACTACTTGATCTCAAGCACAAACCCTCAAAACCCAAAGATCACATAAAGCCAAAGTGTCCATAAATAAAGCCCTTATCCTGACCGCAAAAATTTCTAAATCCTCCACTGTAAAACCCAAAGTCTCCATTATAGGAAAATTATAGAATAATAATTCTTTATAACTTATACATATATCAATTTTTAAGAAACTTCACCAAATACCTATCAAAATGTCCCTCTATGAACTAATTGGGAATTCCCCTCAACATCATCAATTAATGATAGAAGCACTTCAAGCCATACAAGGATAACCTGATGAACCCTAACCCATGAAAACATTTATTTCATTTTTATATATGGTTTCATTTATTAGTTTTAATGATTTTGAAATAGTTCCTTTACCATCTAAAGACTAGGATCCACCCATATTTGTCATAACATAATTTAATCAAAAGAATGACGATTAACAACAGAGTAGTATTAATATTATCTACTTGCATGCATTTTAAAAATTATAACTTTTGGAAATGGTTGTAGCTCAATCCATAATAGTATTATGAGCATTTAATGATATAATGGCTCTTACATTAGGAACTATTGTCCTCCTCATCCAAGTAGGTTATCGTATTCTTCACAAGTTGTTTTATGTCATAGAAGGATAGTTCCAATATAATATCCTCCTAGGGCACCCTTGGATCCATGCTATGTATTGTGTTATATCCACTTTACATTAATTTATCAGCTTCAAACATGAGGTCCAAGTCCAAATCATCCCTTTTGATCCACATCCATTTAAAACCTGTAATCTAACCTTTTGACCCAACAACATATTACTCTAAAAAAACATGATTTCATCACCATCATCCAATAAAGCATTGACTAGTTTGATAATCCCTGTATTATGAATCTTTGATAAGACTCCTTTGGAATCCTTAATTGAAGAATACTAGTTAATAGCACTCAACACCCTTCCCACTCCTCAAAAGTATGGGCAACTTGATAAACAATGTGACTACTATCCTAACCTTAGGGACATGGTTAATTTTGACCCCCCTTTCCTATAGACTCATTTGGTATATGGAGGGATTAATTGATCATCCTCATATCTTGATATCCCATCCTAAGCCAAACCATTTTCATCAAATTTATCATTCTTGGATAAACTATGCTTTTTTCACATGTATTTACAATAATGTGATTGGAAAGGCTTCAATATGGGATGTTACAAGCAAGGACCACATGATGTTACATTAAGAGATTTTAGAAAACCACATGAAAAACATCGTTTAGGATTTTACAAAACTCCTAAATCCATTCTTGAAGTAACCCCTGCATTTTATCCTAAAGAGAATGTCATAGTGTCATCCTCTAACATTCTCCATAAAATGGATGATGTCATGTGCATCCACTTGAATATTTTAGTCAATACGATAACCCTAAAACATATCACCTATCATAGTAATTTTAAAACTAAATTCATCCCCTTCACCTATCATAATATGGTAACAAAATATTATCATACCATTCCCATTATTCAGTGTCAAGATGATGAGTCTATCCAAACTTACTTAGGCACCAAGAACTTACATTTACGTAATTTCCTTCCAACTGAAACATCTATTTTGATAAATGAAACTACCATAGAAATTAACATAGGGTCCCAAGATACCACACACATCATTAAATTTAGTAAATCTCTAGAGCATCAAGAGAATCAAGACTTTACCACCTTCTTAGTATACCATAGTGAGTCTTTCACTTGGTCATATAGTGACATACAAGTATCAACCCTTCTATTATTGTTCAAAATATTTTCACTATCTAAGAAGCTAAACTAGTGAAGCAAAAACTATGAAAAATGCACCCTTGCATTGTGCTCTTAGTCAAGGAGGAGATACAATGCTTGTTATCTATTAATTTCATTTAGTCAATCGATTACCCTCAATGGGTGTCTAGTATTGTGCTTTTCGTAAAACCCATAGGAGGTCTCCATGTTTTTACCAAATTTTGAGACTTAAATCTCACTTGTTCTAAGGACAACTTTCCTCTTCTTAACATATATCAACTAATGGCCCTAATAACAAGCCATGAAATGTTGTCACTTATTGATGGATTCTCTGGATATAATAAAATACTTATCTCCCTAGAAGACCAACATAAGACTTATTTTATTACTCCCTAGAGAAATTTTTACTACAAGGTTTTGCCTTTTTGCCTATAGAACATGGGAGTCACTTATCAAAGAGTTATACTTATGTATTTCATGATATAATCCATAATATTGTTGAGGATTATGAGGATAACCTTATTGGTAAATCAAATCTCCAAAAATACCATCTCTCTACTATCAAAGTAATCTTTGACTATCTAATCCAATTCTACATTTGTCTCAATTCCAAAAAATATATTTTTGGAGTCTTGAATGATAAGATCTTAGGTTTTATCATTTAAATTTGTGGTATAAAAGTCTATCCTACTAATATTAAGGTTATCATATAAATTCTACCCCCATCAAACCTTAATCAAGTTCAGAGCCTACAAGGAAAATTATATTCTATTTAACATTTTATCTTCCAGCTATCTGATCGATGCCAACCATTCCATCACCTTTTAAGGAAGGATACCCAATTGATCTATGATTATAATTATTAAGAGGACTTTGAAGATCTCAAGAGCTATCTCCTATCACCATAGGTTCTTATTTCTATCAAGTAAGGATGACCTTTCTTCTTTTATATTTAGCCATAGATCATGCTCTAAGGCTATACTTGCCCATTGTGATAAGCAAAACAAAGAAAAAATAGTGTATTACATATATCATACTCGCATTGAATATGAGATACAATTACACATATAAAAAAACTATGTTTTGCTTTGGTTATTGTGGCTTTTAAGGTTTTCCACTATTTTCTTAATCACAAGACTTATGTAATTACAAACACTAACCCCCTTAAGTTTATACATTTGAAGCCTTATAAGAATCAATGTATGGCTAGGTGGCTCATGATTTTAGCATAATTTGATTTAGATTTTCTCCATTATAAGTCAATTAAATTCTAAATCATCAATGACTAGTTAGCTGAGGCACCTGTTGTAGGTGGTCAACAATATAATTTTGAATTCCTGGATGAATCTATCACATTTGCATCCTAGATGGATCTTAAGTATCAAATAAATTTATTCTTTGATGGCTCAAAATGTGAGCATGGGGGGTGATGGAATTATTATGATACCTCATAAGGGTACTCTTATGACTTTATCATTTAAACTAGATTTTGATTTCACTACGAAAAAAAATGAAGCCTTGATTATAGGCATCCAAACTACTTTGACCTTAGGTGTTAGGTCATTTTATATCTATGGAGAATCTCAGTTGGTTATTAATCAGATCAATGACACATATCAGTTTAAGAATGGCATCCTCTAGAAGTAAAAAGTGTTATTATATCAGTTATTATCCACTTTCAATCACTATGCCATCCAAGCCACTCCTCAGTCAACTAATAAGTTTATGGATACCATGGCCTCCCTAGTTTCCTTTATCCCATCCTCCCCTCAAGAATCTAAGTTTTTTTTGCTAATTCACAAAATCAACTAGCCATCTTATACTAGAATTGATTTACCTTCTATCCATAATGTGGAATGAAATTGCTTGGATCTATAATACACACATACATTCTATTACATGTTTAAAGGTATTATCCCTCCCAATTTATCTAAAAATTCTAAGCATGCTTTTCAGTAGTGGACCACCATTATGCTATACTAGGGAGTGTTTTCTATAAGAGATGATTCCATGGTCTACTCCTTTGATGTCTTCAGAACATTGAGACTACTCTTAAAATTCAAGAAACACATGATGGGTTGTGTGGGGGACACTTGAGTGGCCTTGTTTTTTCTAAGAAAATTATTTGAATAAGTTATTATTGGCCTACTCTAAATTAGGATTATTGTTAATATGTTAATAAATGTGTGAAATGTCAAGAACACACTAATATCTCACATGTCATTAGTAACACATTACAAGTGGCCCGAGACTTCTAGCCATTTTATCAATGGGGGATATATCTTATAGGATAAATTAATCCCAAATTATTCTAACAACATAGTTTTATCATTGCCATCACTGAATACTTCACTAAGTGGGTGGAGGCAATTCCCCTTATTTTACTAAAGTAGATAAGATTGTTGATCTTATTAATCATCATATTACCTATAACTTCATTGTCCATCATAAGATAATTATAGATAATGTAATTTTTTTAGAAATAATCAATTCTAGAGACTTAATGACTCTTTTGACATTAAGTTAAGATTTTCTTCACCTTATTATCCATAAGCTAATGGATAGGCCAAACCATCTAATAAAACCTTAGTTAAAAATCTAACCAAGGTAGTCAATGAGGCTATAAAGAAATGACATATTAATATTTACTTTGCCTTATGAGCTTATCACACTAGCTTTCAAACCTCTAATGGTGCTACAATGCTTTATTTGGTTTATGGTATAGAATATATCCTTCCTCTAAAAATATAGATTTATTCTCTTTGGGTTTCTCCTAGAGACATCATTTTTGAGGAGGACTATCATCAAGATCATTTATCATAGATTGAAATTTTAGATGAACATCAATCTGTAGGCCTCAACCATATCCATGTATATCAAAAAGAATAAAAGGTGCATGTAATAAACATATAAAAGAATGAAAATTTAATATTGGTGATCTTGTCTAGAAATAAAATTAGCACATAAAAAATATGAAAAAAATTAAAAGAGAAAAATTTGCTCTGAATTGGCTTGGACCATATAATATCACCCATAAATACATATCTGGGGCATATCACTTAGTCTCTCTTGAGGGAAAACTAAAACATGATCCTCTAACACTTTGTCTCTCTATCCTTTTTACTATTAATAAAATTAAAACAAAGTATAGTTAATTGGAGTTGTCCTCCTTTAGTCTTAGAATAAACTAAATTTATGTCTCCCATCACTTGTAAAATACCCAATAATGATAAAGAATCATGTGGATATATGATAGTATGTCTATCCTCACCTTAAAAATAGACACCCTAGATATATTCATAACATGTTTTAAATGGATAAGCTCTTCCTATAGTAGGAAGGAGCCCCAAATAATTTTTTCCTAAGAATACTCAAATGAAAAAGTTTATTTTAGAGATAGAAGTATCATCTCATATAAGCAGCTTCAAAGATAACCTTGGTTACCTTAATTAAAAATAAAAAATTAGGAATATAAAGATATATTAAAACAAAAGGGAAATAGTATATACTACTCCCTCATAGGACAACTATCCATAAAAATGCATAAAAATCACAAAAATTTTCATCAAAGGAAAACTATGTGAACATATATCCTAAATTATAGACCACTCCCTTGAAGTATGGCTATTTAAAATATAATGTACAATGTAAACCTTCTTACATTGATTAGTTTTATAAATCATGCCTTAAAAAAGCAAAATCCTTGAGATAAATATATATAATATCCCAAGAAAGCTTCTTGCATTGACAAACTTTCTCTAAAATTATAGACTTCTCACATCGATCAGTCTATGTGAAAGGTTCTAAGGTTATATTTATAGATATAAAAAAATGAGATGAGACAAAAATTTTTAAAAACATAAGATTTTACTTATATCATGTAAAAATCAATATTAATTCCCTTCTAAAAGGTCATGAACTTAATTGACATAGGGTTTTTTAAAGTTGGTATTAACAATAAACAAAGGATGCACATGCATATGCAACAAGTTATTTTTCTTTGGTTAAAGTCTAAACTAATAAGGAGTCACAAATACCTCATTTATGCATTTTTATCAATCTAATCAAATATCATAATGTCAAAAGATATAAATTCATTAATCATCATTACATTCCATAATAACATAAACATGATAAAATTAAAAGATATATCATAATCACATAATTAATCCATAACCATGGTGAAATATTAAATGCCTCTCATAATGTAAAATATATAAATCACATCACATTAACCATAATCTAAAAATGTACTATGCTAAGTCATGATCAAAATTTGGAATATATATGTATATATATATATATATATATAATAAATGTCTTAAAATAACAATGTAGAAGATGTTTCTTTGACCAATAACAATATAATAAGTGGCTTTATGGCTGATACAATGTACAAAATAGGGATAATCAGTGAACTCGATATGACTCAAGTGAATGATAGGACCTCATCCTCTATCCCCTTTATTTCCATCCCCATATCCATCCCTACCACATCTCCCTCATACCACACTCTCTAAACTAGGTGTGCCACCCTATGATCATGGAGATGATCTTGCCTGTGTTAAAACATAAGTCACATATTGAGGTACCTCTGGTAGATTCTCTATCATAATCTTCTCATAATATTAGAGCTTTGTGATAAAATATTGGTACCTTTCTAGGATCACTATTCCTCCATGCCTTGTGCTAGGCCCTGCTCCTCCTATACCTCTTTAAACTACCACCACCATAGCCCCTCCCCTAGGACTATCCCTCTCTACCCTATATCTATCATGATACCACACTGCCTGAGCATGAACCCCCTATAAAACCTTCAACTAAACTTGTAAGCCATCATGTCTCCTTTATACCTCTATGAAAGCTACCTATAGTGTAGTCACCTATCCTTGTAATGCATCTCGCTCTATCCTTAGTGCATCATGCTCTATAATAACCTCTTATAGGTCTATCTCTGGATCCTCCTCTACTAGCCCCTATTCTGATGGCCCTTCCTCCCCAACCTCCTCAATTTCCACATCATCCCCATCCTATCAATGTCATAATAATCTTTCTTACCTTGCTCCCAACTGACTCAATCACCATAATGAATATGCCAATGTAGCTTTTGCATCATCCATAACTACAACCATTGAATCCTCCTTTGGTACTACTTGTGGCTTAATATATTAGGACTCTCATAGCCTAGTCTCTATGTCATCCCTTTCATATAATTGAGGTTCATTTTAAACACCCTAAATCAACCCAAACTATCATCATACCTTGTAAAATTGTAAGTACTATAGGTTCTACACTCTCTATCCTCACATCTACTTATTTTATCAATAACTCCCTCTCCATCCTTGACCATACGAGAAACCCTAGATATGGCCTCTAAATAAAATCTCACTCTTGTAAACCCTCCAACACCTACTCATAGTAGGCTAGGTCCTGTATAATTCCATTTATGTGAGTTTAGACAAGGTCTTCCTTCTACCAAAAGATGGCTTTGCTATAGGTTATTTTGTTCCACCATGCCCAAGGAGTGTCAAGTGGGTACACCACCTTAATTTGTTTATATGACCAACATTATATAATAAAGGTAACATCAATCATGAAACACTATGGTGTCCTCCAATCCCATAACTTCCTATATACATGTGATAGAAGAGTATGAGCCCATGCAAATATATTGCAATTCTCCCACATGTCTGCTACTACACCTATCAAGCTCTAGGGAAATTGGCCTCCCCTTGAATATGATAAGAAATAATAGGTGATTGCTAGCATCATCATAGTCATCACTAGTCTCCCCTCTATGTCCTCTTCATATAAACCCTCAAACACATAACCCCTAATAGTGAAAGTGATGTCTACTGCATCATCTCCATATAGTATGCTAGTACCACTGCACATCCCTCTCATCAATTGGTACTATCACTTCACCCTCTACTAGAAGCCTTAGTATATGGTAAATGTCCTCTATCATCATATTTATCTCCCTAGTCAGTAATTAAAAGGTCCTTATGGCTACATCTCATTACTCTAACAATTCTACCATCAACCCCACATCTCTGTACACTTGATGATAGTGGTCCACACCTCCTAAAATGATAGCCTTCAGATTCTTCTAGTCATCATCATCTATCTAATCATGTAGTTTATCTAAGAGTGTTTGAACCTAGTATTACATCATATGTCACATCTATTCCTACAAGCATACGTTAGCCTCAATGCTTTTTATTTCTTATACTCCTAGGTTTTCTTAAACTTTTTTCTATCTTAGCTTCAATCATTCTTGATCTTTAATGATCGATATCTATCATTCAAGATCATTTCCAATTTTCTATGATCGATGTCGATCTTTTGACATCAAAATTGATCCCTACACATCCACTCATCATATGCCCACATGTCTATAAATTTTAATTAAAATAAAAAATATTTAAAAACCACCCTAATTAATTTAAAAACACTACAATAACTCAAAATTAAATCTACACATCTCTAAAAAATTTAACTCTTCTAAGATTTTTTTTGAAAATTTAAAAACATATAAAAATTCAAAAAAATAAAAAACTTAGTAAATAATAATGACTACCTTATCATGAAATTGTCACCACCTCCTTTGTTCATTCTTTTCACCTTCATCATTCATATTTGACTTTGATGTGTGGTTGGGTGTCAATTTTTTTGGCTCTTACTTGCATGGTCTCGATTGTAAATAATTGCCTAACATGTTAGGCATCCTATTTATATCCCTTATGGATCTACATGGATTATATTATGATTGACATAAATTATTTAAAATTTACATTGATGATATGGATCGATGTTGATTATATCCATTTGGCTCATTTTTTTAATACTTGTAAATTTTTTGCATCCCTTTAGTCTTAACCCCAAGACAGCTAAGTTATATTTTATTACATCTAGCCCATTACTTGTTACTTAAAATTAATATCTAGTGGACATATACCAATTTTTGGTCCCACAACCTTTGAGAGGTCTACACTCATTTTAGAGTCTATCCCTATGGATCTCAAAAGTGTGCCTCATCTTGAGAACAACTATCCCTAGGTAGTGAACAAGTACCAAACACACCAGATGATTTGGGAAATCTAGTCTATCCTTTGTTTTCTTTATTTCCTTCAATTAAGCCCACTTATTCATATATATGACAATATATTAATTTTTTGCTTTGGGGCATTTTTGTTTGGATATCATATATCTTGTTAGTGCAACTTTACTTCATTATTCCTTGCATCTTGGATGATAATTTACTATCTACCTTATCCATTACCACCTCATTTTTAAACCCATCTCTACCTCATCATAATTATCTATATCCCAATTTTAGGGGGGATATATCCTTATATAAACCTAGAACCTTATAAATCTCTTAGTTTTTGCCTCATAGTAGGTTATTAAAAACTACTCAACAAAAAGGGGCAAATATAGGCACTAGGATTTTGCACAATAATATTTTTTCTAGTCTAGGTCTTATGTCCCCTTCTTGTTTATTCCTATTTCACCCTATATAAATATATAATTACCGTTTTACCATTTACCCTCTACAATTAAGTTTTATTAATTACTTTCACTTGAGTAAATTAATTTAACTAGTTATTAATGATACAATATAAATAAATCTACCCAAATTAGAATACAAGGTATATTGTTTTAACCACCCTCAACCCCCTTGTAATCCTAAAATCACTTCAACAACTTAGGGATCTCTATTGAAAAATCTCTAATAAATTTGGTAATATTAACCAAGAATCATTGATGATTTTTGTGATTAATGTTAATTCTATTGAATCAACATCAATTTAACCATAGGCTCCCCTGGGCCAAAGGACCAATTTCGTATGCTTCTAGTTGTGCTGTAGTGTTGAAAAAATTTATTTGGAGCATTAGTTAGTAAAATTATTCGTTCACTAGAAGCTTTGATACCTGCATCAACTCATCTACCCCATCAGTAAATCAAGAGTCATCCTATCAACTATGTACTTTACCATAGGTTGGAAGTGCTTAAAAGGTTAGTCTATCATTTATTTAGCATATTCATTCTAAAATTTATTATATATATATATTATATTCAATTTATCCCTATAATCTATGTCATTACATCCTTAGCCAACCTGAGATATTATAAACCATCCAAAATCCTATTGAAACCATCTTTTAAATCTTTATCCTAAGAACTTTATTCGTAGTGATAGAATCAACATCGATTCCTTGAATCTACATCGATCATGTAGATCAACATCAATCTCTTCCAAAAACCCATTTTGTCTACTCTCAAATCCCTTTTAGTTAGTATTCTGATTTACATTTTATATCATTATTTCTTAAAGCCATGGATTTCTTATAGATGAATATTCCTAGATTTATTCATGAAGTGGTTACCATCTAAGACTTACCTATAGTTCTGCATCCCATTTTCTTAGACCAAACCATTACTTCATTTGAACTAGGCATTTGTGCTATTGTATTTGACCCCACCCTAGAATCCATTACCAATTAGTTAGAAGTGATTCAAGTCAAAGAGGATGCTACTGAAGATTATTAGAATGTCTAATTTTCTAATCTCCATAAAATAAATGTGGATTACATATTAAATCATTTCATTATCTTATCTATATTTTTGAATGCTTTATTATAATTTTAGTTTTTATATTTATCTTCTTGAGTGATAAGATAATGGGTTGACATCCATACAAGGAAGTGTACCACTTCATATGATTGGTTTCATACCAGGTAGACCACTTGTATATCATATTAATCTATCTTTATTCAAGTTGTCTAATTTGTGTAGGTAATCCTTTCAAGACAAAAAAGAGTTATCACATCATCGGATACATGGTGTGAAATAATTTCTAATCATAGGTAGTCTTGTAAACCTTGTATCTTATTTAAAGTTTTTAAGTAGTTTACTTTTTATAAAAAATGAACAAAAATATTTTAAATAACCTGATGTCCTTGAATTAATTATGTCAATCTTATGGGGTGTATATGTTTATAAGAATGACATGAATATGAGCCTCATGATTAGATGTACTAAGTAAGTAGCTTCCAATATGAAAATGGAAGCAACAAAATAAGGAGGAATTTCAATGTCCTCTCATCATCCACTAGCAATGACGTCACTTTATCTATCAGTGGCATGTTTTTTCATATTTTTCATTTTTAGTGTCTTCATGTTTCCATTGTGTGCTAAATAAATCCTTGTTGAAATTTGGGAAAGAGGCATGTTCCAAATAAAAAATCTTCAAGGCTAGGATAATATTTTGAGGTAAAATAAAAATATATTGTTATCAAGATAGTTTGAGAGCTCTAAGAATCTAGAGGATTAAGACTTCAATAACCTAGGGGATGGGAATGTTCCCACAGAATTTGGCTAAGAAGATACACCTTATAGGGGTAAATAGGAAAATTTATGAAGTTGTACCTAGTATAATCAATTTTTTTAGAGTAACCTTAATATGATATGTTTCTTTTCTCCCATGTTTACACTAAGGGGGGAATGCTAGTAAATTTTTTAACCCTAAATTTATATATTAGGGATATATAGGGTTAATGTATATTAGATTAGCTTTTATACAAAGGTGGTGAACTATTCTAATGAGCAGGATAATTAATAGAAACATAGATAAATAATATTATGAATTTATACAACTGATGTTGCTAAAAATAGTAAACTATAACTATTGATAGATATTTTAATAAAATAGAATAATTGATACTTAGTTGGTTTTCCAGTGCTCATGAAGGTCTAATATAAAATAAGTTATAAGTGGATTGGAAGGTGATCTTAGAATAGTTTTCATAATCTAGGAGTATTATTTCTATGGGTTTGAATATTTATGTTGAATCTAGTTTGTTGTGTTGATGCAGGTGTCTAACTTTGATGTAGGTGTCCTGTATGAAATACTACCTAGATTTGGATGAAACAAACTAGAGCCTTCTAAATTTTTTGTTACCTTTATTTTGATGTATATAGATCAAATGCATAGGCTATCACTCTTTGTCAAATTATCAAACCCTAACTTCCTCACCCTAGAAATTATTGTGAAAAAATTCTGTTAGTGGGCTCATGATGTCAACCTATTTTAGGGAACCCTATATCAATGGGTGTTGCATATATAATAAATACTCCAAATATTATTATTATTATTAATAAAATCACAATGTTTTTATCTTTACAAATTTATTAATCAAATTATATATTATCCTAAAATATCCTAAGTATTAAATGTAGTCATATGCCCATACATAGACTATAGTAATGTTAGACGTGTTAGTTATCATTTTTGAAAAATATTAATAGTAGAATTTTACATGAGATACATGGGAATGTAACATAAAAAGGTCATGAAGGATTTTAATGAAATTAAAATAAGTATTAAATAAGGTAAGGTTCAAGAGAAATTAGGGCTTTTGTGGTTTAGTCAAAATGAGTTAATTATGAATTAGTTTGAGTTTGAATGGATAATAGGGATTATGCAGGGAGAGCTATGAGTTGAGAGCTAATAGTTTCATGCAATGTTGAATGGAAAATATAGATAATAGAATTAATTATAAGAAGAGAGTGGGATAATATAATGACATAATATGAGGAGGAAAAGAGAGAAAGGAGCGAAGGATAGAAGGATTTTCTGGTTCATATAATTAATCTAGGAGCAATCTAAGTGGTTGGTGATGGTATTATATATTTGATTAACTTAGAGGAATTATATGTTGATATTTGACTCTTAGGGTTTTGGATTTGTTTTGAATTTTAATATTGATATAGGTTTATCCCTATGGATGGCTCGACCATCCACATAACTAAACCTCTATCCCCTTAATCCTTATTGAAAGGTAATTAAAATTTTGTGCATAACAAATAGGGTTCAATGGATTATTTTACTTATAATGGAAAAATGCTGTAACTTACGAAATATATAACCTTAGATAGATGGTTTTAAGATACATGATGACTAAGTCTTACTGGAAATATGGATTATATTTATATACGCACTAGACAGATTGTGAATTTTTGAGTTTACATATATAATGCAAAGAGATATGCATTTTTTGAAATTGAATGAGTAAGGATTTATATAAATATTTTGTGTTTTATTTTTATAAAATACATTGGGAATTTATATATGTATATATGAACTATTTTCATTAGTTTTAAAAAATCATGAGAATGTATATATGTATAGACTATGTGAAAAATTGTTACAAAAAACCAAGAAGACATATCAATACATGTTGTGTGTAAATGGTTATTTAAAATAGTAAGAATGTTTGAACTATGTGTATATTCATTTAACACAGTGTAAAAGTTATGCCTGTGTAGAGGAAGGAGACCATCATTATCTTTTAGGTATAATAAGACCGTGTATGACTTGTTATCCAATCCTTGAACATATGTAAAGAAAGACTATGAGTAATTATCATTAAAATCAAGTATATATATATATATATATATATATATATATATATAGGTTTGAGTTCATTGTTTATGAAGCTATAATCTTAAATACCAGGACTATGATAATATTTGTGTAAATATTATTTTAAATTTTAAATTCAAATTATTGAAATTTACTATTATAACTAGTTTAACATTTGTTAATGGAGGATATTAGTGTTAAATTTTGATATTAAGGTAACTAGGATCTCACATACATAAATATGCAAATCATATAATTTGTAATTTGTTTGTGTGGATGAATATCTGTTTCAAAACTTATATAAAATCCAATAACATATCTATATGCTTAAGAATTTTCAAATTAACAGGATCAAACTTGGAATAGTATACTTATTAATGTGATTAAATTGAGCATAGACTTTCTAAGTTTAAAAGCTTATAAAGACTATGCCAATGGTTATACTGTTCCACACAAATTTGAGATTAAACTTGAAATAATACTTGATAGTCTTTGAATGGTATATGAACCTAGAAACTAAAATAGGGGAAAATAGGGGTTGGGAATGTTGAGAACCTACATTATATCCTTGATTGTTAATCTATGAATAGGTAAATTAAATGGTTTATTTTAATCATGTAAAGTTTTAAATAAATTAGAACATGTTTGTTTATATAATAGAGCATTAATTGTTATGTGAGCAATATATTTATGCGTGTATCTTATAAAGGGGCATGAATATAATAATAATAATAATAATAATAATAACAACTTAGGTACTTGTATATATATAGCTAATATTTGTACATTGGGATTCATGCCTATAATTATAGTGTATTGGATATTAAATTAAGTCATAAAATCTTAAGTGATAAGACACTATCATTATATGCACATCCTTCCAAAAGAATAATAAGTTGTATACATGAAAGATTATATTTCATATGATTTTTTTAATGAGGTATTTGATCTCTAAAATTATAATAATTGGATGTTTTGTAATTGAAAAGTTTTACATATAATAATGGATTATGATATTGTTATTCATCACAGAATGCATTATATTTGAATCTACTAAAATAAATTAGAAATCATGTAGTCTAAATATATATTGTACCCAGTTGGTATAAATTGTACTTGTTATAATTATTATTTATGTGGTAAATAATATAGTGGATATTCATTTATATATTTGACAGATTAAATGCATGTATTTTTATTATTCCTATGTTTAGCATGTTTTATACTTACTAGTATGAAGTAATATATATGAATCCATTGGTTTTATTTATATTAACCAAATCTCATATTTCTATTACTAACTAAGCAATGAGATTGATTTTATTAGCTTATTAAACATCATCAATGCTAGATGAAGGTAGTCCGATCAAGTGGTGTATATGAATTTGACTAATCCTAGAGACTAATAATTATTTGAAAACTTTAGCCGAAGTAATGTTAGTTATAATTATCATTTAATATGAATGATTTACATATTTTTGTGATATCATATTAGAATATATTTTATTATGGTACAAATTGTGTATTATAAATATTACAACACATGGGTACTAGCCTATCTTTCTAAATTCTTGCACTATCACTATCTACCCATCTATGAAGGGAAGGCCATTCTTTGATTTAGGGATTATGTGAGTGATTGATGGTCCATAGTTGGTGTGGAAAAGTGATTGAATGATGATATCCCTTCCTTAAACAATACTTATTAGAGACTACACTTAACATTATAAGAGATACATGAGTTTGTGAGACTTATGCTACATAGATACTTGTATCTAATATTATATTTATTATTGAGACATTATGCCAGTTGGAAATGTAATAAACTACTCATTTTATATTGACAATAGTGTATGTATTAATATACCATCTATAGATGGATTATATGTAATTACTTTCTATATGTAGTTATGCTTTATTTCATGTGATGATAATGATTAGTAACTATTAGATGTTATATGTTCCCTTTGTGTTTAACATACTCAGTATGTATACTAAGATCACAAATTAAATTCTCATGGTGTAATATAATGATAAAATACATGGAATATAATTAAATTTTTTTATTATGTTATTCTAGTAAATCCCAATGGGGATGTTAAACTATGGTATTAGAGTTGTGGCTCAAACTCTAAGAATTAATGAGTATACTAATGTTTTCATATCCTTATTTTAACATAAAGGATAATGGTGTGAGTAAGAGAATTTGGAGAGGGTCCTTCAAATTTAAATGATAATAACCCTCTATTTAATCCTAACTAACTTGTCATTGAACAAGTAACAAAGTTGGACTAGATTCTTACAACCATGAATGAAACTAGGGACCAAATTATAGCCCTAGAATAAGAAATTCATGGAAATGAGGAGGAATATTATTAGGATGTGTAAGAAGAACATCCTGCTAAGCAAAAAATGCCTCAAGAGCAAAGACAAGAGGAAGTACCTCAAGAAGTGAGAGCACGTGTAGCTACAAAATTGGCTAGGGATATGAAAAAGGTGAATCCAATTAAATTTGATGGAATGATTATAAGAGATGGAGCTAAAGCATGGTTGACTAAGATGGAGAAGTAATTTGAGATTTTAAACTACTCTAAGGTCACCAAAGTAGTTTAGGGAGCATACAAGTTGGTTAGAGAAGTAGTTACGTGGTGAGCCAACAAGAAGTTGAAAATGAACTTAACTCAACCACCACTACTTGAAAGTAGTTTGTGACACTATTCAGATCATGGTGGATTTCATAGTTATACTTTGGCCAAAATCTTACATATTTTTAGAATCTAAAGCAAGGAGACCTATCAGTGAATGAGTACTAGGAATAGTTCACCAAGATTATGAAATATGTATTTCAATATCAAGCAAATGAGAGGTTCAAGATTAGAAATTTCATCATGAGATTAAAACCCTACATAGCTGGATGTTCATAGAGCATCTAATATGGACCAATTCTTTGAGGAAGTATTCAAATAGAAACAAAAATTAAATCTCTTACTCAGATCAGAGATAAGTTTAAGAAAAAGTTTAAAAGTTCTAAGCTAACTTTCAAAAATAACTAGAAGCAGAGGAGTGGAGACTCCAAGAGTAATTTCAAGAGTCAGAATACCATATTCAATAGTGGTTTAGGTAATAATAAATTGGGTAATGGTTTCAAAGGTGGTTTCAATAGAAACTAACCATCTAATAGGAAGGGACCATTTGGAAGTTGTTTTATTTGTACAGGTGACCATTTTGTGCATGAGTATCCCATGATAAGTCAAAGAACAAAAATTTTTCTCCTCAAAAAGGAATATTTCATAAATGTATTCATGGAATAGTTGATAATTGATAAAATAAAATTTCAAGCTTCACCCATAAATATTTTAGGTACTTTGTTTGAACATCCACTTTCTATTTTGATAGATACAGGGGATACAAAATGTTTTATAGATCTAATAATTTTAAATAAGTTATCTAAAAAAGCTAGATTAATGGCAAATGCATGGTCAATACAATATGTGAATGATTAAAAAGTCAAAGTTGACAAGTTTGTAGTTAAAGCAGAGATTAGGTTTCTCAAATTCATAATAGTAGTAGATATTTATATAACATCGCTAGGGTCATATAATGTGATTCTAGGGGTCAATTTGATTATGAAGCATAAGGAAAAGGTTGAATACTATCTGAAGAAGGTTAGGTGTCTAGACAATTTTAGAAATCAAACACTAATTTAGGGTGAGAAAAGGGAGGTGAGGCTTAGACAAATTTATGTAATATAATTTAGAAAGGCTCAAGGAAAAGGATGTCAAGCATTTATCATCAAAGTAAATGAAATGGAGAAATATAAGGAACCATCAATTGAAGATTACCCTTTCATCATGAATTTTCATGATGTTTTTCTAGAAGAATTATCAGTATTGTCTCCTAAGTGAGAGTTTGATTTCTCTATTGATATAATACTTTGATTAGATCCTCAATCTAAGGCACCATATAGAATGAAAACCACCAAATTAGTTGAATTGAAGGCTCAAATCTAGGAGTTTTTATCCAAAGAGTTGATAAAACCTAGTGTGTCACCATGGGGTACACCAGTTGTCTTTGTCAATAAAAAGGATGGTACTTTTTGAATTTGCATTGATTATTGAATGTTGAATAAAGAGACTATCAAAAAAAAGTATCCACTACCTAGAATAGATGATATTTTCTATTAGATGTAAGTAGCAATGGCCTTTTATAAGATTGATCTTAGAGATAGATATCATTAGTTAAGAATAATAGATGAGGATATTCCGAAGATCACATTTAGAACTTGATATGGGTACTATGAGTTTAAAATGTTACCATTTGATTTGGTGAATGCTCTTGCAGTATTCATGAATCTCATGAACTATGTGTTGAGAGATTATCTAGATGATTTTGTTTTGGTATTTTTAGATGATATTATTATATATTATAAAGATGAAGAAGAACATTTGCAACATTTGGAACTAGTTTTGTAATAGTTGCAGAAGCACAAGTTGTGTGGTAATTTGTCCAAGTGTGCATTTAAAAAAAAAAATGCAATATCTAGGAAATATTATCTCAACAAACAATATTTTAATAGATATAATTAAGATAAGATTCATTATGGAGTGGTCAACACCAAGGAATAACCATGAGGTAAGGAGTTTCATGGGATTAGTAGGCTATTATAGGAAATTCATTTTGAAAATTTCTAAGATAGCTAATCTGATTACCTCTTTGTAGCATAAGAAAAAAAGTTTTATTTGTTAGATAAGTGTGACTTAGCTTTTCAAGAGTTGAAAATAAGGCTTACTTTAATGCCAGTGTTAAGAATTCATGATCCTAATGATCAATTTTTAGTGATCATAAATACATTAAGAGATGGATTCGAAGGAGTATTTATATAAGATGGTGTAGTGGTAGCCTATGATTTAATTAAGTTGAAGCCTTATGAGGTGAACTATACCCATCATGACCTTGAACTTGTAGTAATTGTTCATGTTTTGTAAGTTTGGAGGCATTATTTGTTGGGAAAACCATTTGAACTCAAGATTGATAACTTGGGACTCAATCAAATCTTTATCAAACCAAATTTGAATGCTCATCAAAGATGCTAGTTATATTTTTTATCTGACTATGAATTTAATATCAATTATATAAGAGACAAGAAAAATAGAGTAGATGATGCCTTAAGTCATATAAGGTACATAAAAGTCATGGATATTATCAAGATTACTTTTAAGGATCAAGTGATTAAATTCTCACTAGGAGATGAATTTTATTATTAGGAAAAGAAAGTGTTATTTGAGAATTCTTAGAATCCTAGGTATAAAAGATACAAAATAGAGAATGATGGTCTTTTTCAATACAATGGAAGGATTTATGTGCTAGATTGGGAGAATATGAGGAGCATAGTGTTAAAATAACTACATAATTCCCAATGTTCAGGACATCCAAGAGTAACTAAGCTTATGACAGAGTTTAGAACACTTTATTTTTTGAAATAAATCAAGAAGATGTACTAGACTTTGTGTCACGTTGTCTAGAATATCAACATGTGAAAGATGAACATATGCATCAATATAGATTATTATATTCAAATAACATACTGGAATAGAAGTGGTAGGTGATTAGTATAGAATTTTTCCAAAGTTTACCATTGTCATGGAACATGAATGACATGACCTTAGTTGTAGATGACAAACTAACCCAGGTAATACAATTTATACTAGGAAATTTGACATATAATGCACCAAATATTGTGAAGAGATTAAAAAAGGAAGTGTATCAGTTACATGGATTTTTAGAGAAGATCATTTTAGATCATAATCTGAAGATGACTTATAGGTTTAGGTTAACTCTAAATATGGCTTTAGGTACACAATTAAACTTTAGTATTGCATATCACCCACATACTAATGGTCAAACTGAGTGAGTTAATCAGATATTAGAGGATATTTTTCATATGTATTACATGGATAAATAATACAAGTAGGAGGAATATCTTCCATTGGTTGAGTTTGATTATAATAACTCAATCTAATCTACTTTGAAGATGACACTATTTGAAGCATTGTATTGAAGAAAGTGCAGGACACCAATCAATTGGGACAAGTTAGAAGATAGGGTAGTTTTTAGACCTGAGATGATTTTAAAAATGGAAGATGATCAAGTAAGATCAATCAGGTAGAGATTGACCAATGATAATGATAGGTATAAGAGTTATGATGATCTGAAGAGAACAACCAAATTTTTTTTAGTAGGTGATAAAGTATTATTTCAGGTTAAGCCACAAAAGAGATCGATTAAATTTAGGAAGTCAATAAAACTTTCTTTGAGATATGTAGGACCCTTCAAGGTTTTATAAGTGGTCAATCCTATAGCATATAGGATTGTATTACCACCATACCTAGCTCTATTTCATAACATCTTCCCTGTATCTTATCATAAAAAGTATATAGTTGATCCTTCACATGTGTTGGATTCAAATGTTTTGTAGGTTCTGGATCCTAGGTTGGTCATGGTAGAATTAATTAGAGTAATTAACACTTGAAAATTTTATTTGCATAATAAATAAGTGTTATAGTGCAAGGTCTTATGGGACCAATAATCTTAGGATAGTGAAACTTGGGAAGACTATGATGAGTTCTACATGTTACTTTTATACTTGTTTGCATGATTTGATGCTTCATACTATGTTATTTTTATATTAAATCATATTTTTTTTAATTCAAAACTAATATTTAAATAAGCATCATCAGGAAGATGACCAACTTTAGGGGGAAGGATGTCACATCTTAATTTCTCATTAAGCTAAAGTCCCTGATTATCTATGGATTATTATGTCGTTAAAATAGTGATATATATATATATATATATATATATATATATATATATATATATATATATATATATATATATATATATATATATAAAATGATGTTACAGGTTAACTACCTTCTTATCATGAGTTGGATGTAGGAGAGTTTCATCCCTCAAAGCATGATAAAGGGAGAGCATCATCAGAGATGATGATGTAGATGGAGGTGTTGGGGGATAATAGAGGAATGGATAGAACCGATGCACACACCATATTAGATAGTATATATTATATGCATTATTTTAATTGTTAGCATTAGTATATTTTTGATGTTATCTACATATAGATAATTGATTATGTGTGTTCTAGTTTAGTTTAATAATTATATGTGGAAATTATCTTGTGTGATTATATTATGGATATTATATGTAGATTTAGTGTATAATGTTGCATATGATTATGTTATTTAATTCATGATTATTGATGCTGATGGGAACATAAATCTACGTGAATAATATCTAGTTACTATTATATATAGACTAACCATAATGTCCTTGTAATGTTTACAACATTAGCTAGTTATATTTATGATATTCAAGAACATAATTATATGGATTAACACCTTAATATATTAAGATAAAAAAAGAGATAGATAGTCTATATAACATATTAATAACATAATGATTATGTTGTTATAATACTATTATGAATGGATTAATAGTTGTTCAAAATACCAATTACTATAAAAAAGAGTATCATAGACTTTACCGGAGTTACATCATCATCATCATCATCATCATTATCATCATCATCATCATCATCATCATCATCATCATCATCATCATCATCATTATTATTATTATTAAAGTCATGATGTTTTTATATTTACCAAGTTATTAACAAAATTCTATATTATCCTAAAACTATCCTAAGGATTAAACCTAGTCATATGTACATGTATAGACTACAGTAATGTTAGAAGTGTTAGTTATCATTGTTGAATAATGTTAATAAATGAATTTTTCATGAGATACATGGGATGTAATGTGAAAAGGTCATGTAGGATTTTAAATCGATTAAAATAATGATTAAGGAATTAGGGGAAGGTTTGAGATAAATTAGGGCTTTTCTATTTAGTCAAAATGAGTTAACTATGAAATAGTTTGAATTTGAATGGATAATATGGATTGTGAATGGAGAACTATGAGTTGAGAGCTAACAATGTATGTAATCTTGAATGGAAAAGTTAGACGGGTAAATTTATTATAAGAAGAGAGTGGGAGAAGAGAGAAAGGAGTGAAAGATAGAAGGGTTTTTTGGTTCAAATAGTTCATCTAGGAGCATTTTAAGAGGTTGGTGATGTTATTTTATATTTGATTAAATTCGAGGAATTCTATGTTGATATTTGCCTCCTAGGATTTTGGATTTATTTTACATTTTAATATTGATATAGGTTTATCCCTGTGGATGGCTCAGCCATCCATAAAATTAAAACTCTATCTCCTTAATACTCATTGAAAGACAATTAAAATTATGTGCATAATAGATAGGGTTAAATGGATTCATTTCCTTATAATGGAAAAATGCCCTAACTTAAGAAATATAGAACCCTGGACAAATGGTTTTAATATACACAATAACAAAGTATTGTTATAAATTTGTATTATATCTATATACCTAGTTAGATAGATTAAATTTTTTTGAGTATACATATATAATGCAAAGCGTTGTGTATATTTTAAAATTGATTATGGATTTTATATAAACATTTTGTGTACTATTGTTTTGAAATATGTTGAGAATTTAGATATGTATATATGAACTTGTTTCATTAGTTTTACAAAATCATGAGAATGTATATATGTATGGACTGTGTGAGAAATTGTTACACAAAACTAAGAAGACATGTGCGTGTACGTTGTGTGTAAATTATTATTTAAAATAATAAGAATGTTTAAACTATGTGTATATTCATTTAACACAGTGTAAAAGTTATGCTTGGGTTGAGGGATAGGATATACCTATCCTAATATGATATAGTGAATGGTTGATATACTATACCCATTCTATTTTCATAATATATATGAGCCTATGTAAAGGAAAGTGATTGTTATTAACTTTTAGGTATAGAGGACTGTGTATAACTTGTTATTCAATCCATGAACATATGTAAAGAAAGACTGTGAGTAATTATCATTCAAATTGAGTATATATATATATATATATATATATATATATGTTTGAGTTCATTGGTTACGAAGCTATAAATCTTAAATACCAAGACTATGTTAATATTTTTGTAGATCCTATTTTAATTTTGAATTCAAATTATTGAAAGTTACTATTATAATCAGTTTCAAATTTTTTAATGGAGGATATTAGTGTCAAAGTTTAATATTAAGGTAACTAGGATTTCACATACACAAATATGCATATCATATGAGTTGTAATTTATTTATGTGGATGAATATCTAGTTTGAAACCTATATCAACACCATTAAAATATCTATATGCTTAAGAGTTTTTAAATTGACATGATCAAAATTGGAATAATATACTTATTAATGTGATTAAATTGAGCATAGACTTTCTAAGTTTAAAAGATTATAGAGACTATGCCAATGGCTATATGGTTCTACATGAATTTGAGTTTAAACTTGAAATAATACTTGAGAATCTCTGAATGGTAAATGAACCTAGTAATCAAAATAAGAGAAAATAAGGGTTGGGAATATTGAGACCCTACGTTAGATATTTTATTGTTAATCTATGAAGAGGTAAATTAAATGGTTTGTTTGAATCATGTGAAGTTATAAATAAATTATAACATGTCTATTTGTATAATAGAACATTGATTGTTATGTGAGCAATATATTTAAGCATGTATTTTATAAAGGGGTATAAATATATGAAATATATTTATACAATAACTTAGGTACTTATATATATATATATATATATATATATATATATATATATATATATATATATATATATATATATATATATATATATATATATATATATAGCTTATTTTTGTACATTGGGACATGTTCCTATAATTATAGTGTATTTCCTTTTAAATTAAGTCATAAAATCCTAAGTGTTAGGACACTGTCATTATATGCCAAGCCTTCCAAAATAAAAATAAGTTTTATAAATGAAAGATTATGTTTCATATGATGTTGTTATGAGGTGTTCAATCTCTGAAATTTTATTGACTATCCCTAACACTATAACCCTCATAGAATGGTTAACATAGAACTCAAAGGTTACCAACTTACACTTAGTACTCACCATGAAATCTACATGGGGAAAAGATAATTTTAGGATTTTTTAAGGGGTTTATGGGATAACCATACATGGAAAATGATTTTTGGTTTGATGCTTGAATTGTATGAACCATCATTAAAATGGCAGGCCACTAAAACCCTACAAAAACCCTAATATAGATTTGATGGAAGAAAACTTGAGGAAGTTTCAATAAAATTACCTAGATTGGATTGGAAAATAATTATAAATAATTTTTAACTTAAAGTAAGTCCTATTCATGGCATTGTTTTGTATGAACAATTATACAGATGCATTAGAAACACTATTATTTCAAGGTTTAATGACAATTTTAAGGTGTCGAGTTACATGAAGAATTAAAATAATGGAGGAGGGTATTTTGAGGAATATTTCACCCTTTAAAATCATAAAATTCTTAAAAATCTCCCTATAAATTATTCTATAGGTCTGTACTAAAAGGCTTATCCATAAAAGCTAGTAAAAGGTGACCAAGCACCTAGATGGGCAAAGTTACAAGTGTATAATAATTGGAAGGAGTAATTTATAGTATAATACAATTGTATAGAACTATGACATGATGAATAAAATATTATAAAGGTAATATTCAGGCCTTATGGTCATCTAAGTAGTTAACATTAAATCACTAGGCCTAATTACCTAATAGGCCTATATGGTCAACAAGGAAGGATGATAATTGGCATAGAGGGATGCCAAGGGAGTAATTTTAGGGTTATGAAAAACCATGTAACTACCTCATGAAGGTGATCATGCACACTTACCATTACCATAATGGAGGATAGGAAATTTTTCCAAGCCTTATTGGCATGTAAAAGGGAAATGGGATACTTAATGCTTTGTGGAGGCTAATTTGAGCATAATGCACCTTTGTAACTATTAAATTTATATGGATTTAACAAGTTGGCATGCACATGATATTGATGGGGTCAAACAATATTTTATTAAACTCCACCACTCCACTTCCACACCGAAAAGCTCATTGAAGATCTCCCCAACCAGCCTAGGCAATGCATGGAGGGAGTTATAGGGGATGTTTTAACTATTATTTTAGTGGATTATGGTAGTTCATGACTTTTTCATGCCTTCTCCATGACACATTATATTATCCATCTTATTTTTTCTATAAATTGAGGATCTAAGGTTTTTATACTCATATTTTAACTGGGTATGAAGAAATTCTACTCATATTTATACTTTGTCACCTTATGAATTGATTCAAAAACTAATTCAACTTCTCCATGTTAGTCTCTAGTGCATTATATGCTTGTTTAATTTGCATAATTGGTAGGTTTTTTCCATTTTTATTTCCTTTCCTCACTTAGATGATATTAGATTGTTTTATTTAGGTCACATAGTGTGTGAAGGTATTAGTGGTTGAACATAGAGTGGAGTTTGATTGGTAAGTGTCTTGGATCTTACCTTATCTTCATGACCCTCATGTTTTGATCATCTATCATAACCTCTATATAAAACACTAATGCTTATAATCTCTTGGAAAGAGTGGTTACATTTCTTAGCTTATTCATTAGTGTTGTTGAAAGGTCAAATAGAGTGGACACATCATATTGATACACCACCTCTAGTAGTAGAGGTTTCATTTCATGTTTCCCTTATGTCCCTTTTCATCAATAAGTTAGTAGGTTTTAGGATTTGAGATCAATTGATGCACCAGGGGAGCTATCCCCATAAACTATAGGTTTATTCCATCCATAGGTCACCCAAATATTTGGACTAATCCCATGTTACCCCAAACTTGGATAGGTCTGAATAATCTTCCCTTAAGGGTGTAGTTTGGTGAGTTTATAGTTTTGGCTTACCCAATGGGATGAAGATTCAAGCAACTAGAGAGCTCACTTGTAGCATTTTGGTGATCTAAATAAGATTCAAACACTCTAGTGGAAGATTTGTAGATAGGATCTCATGCTAAGGGTCATCATAAGGTCTCCACTTAAGGGTAAGAACATCTTATTATTGATAGTTAATTTTGTTATTGAGATTGTATCATGATATGTAATGGATGCATATAAATCAAAATTATATCCTACCCCTCCTTATTAGTAGAATTATGAATTGCACCTACCTCATCATGAGCCTTACCAATCTCACATTAACCCTTATTAGCAAAATGATGGATCACATCTGTCCTATAATCCTCTTTAATACCAATAATACCACTCTTACCCTCCTTGCGAGCCCTATAAACCCTTTTGGCAACCCACCTATCCTCTTGATCAATCTTAGAAAGATCATAATTATCTTAGTCAATATAACCATGTTTTAAATCAATCCATCTCAATCCTTATGCAAAGTCTATTGGGTTATGAGAAATATATGGTTGGGATTGATACACAAAAGGGGTACAGTCAAAAGGTCCCCAATCACCTTATTAGGAATATGATAAACTCATTATATCAAATCAAGAGAGAGTGGGAATCAATTATGAGGGATAATCATTCAAGGCCCACTATTGATATGTTAAACATAGGTTGTCTAATTTCAATTATAGAGGAAAAACTAGTGGTTCACGAGGGGAAATAAATCTAGAGTCATCAGCCTCATGTGCCCTCCTGTATTTCATATCAGTCCTCTTTTGATAAATGCATCTTTCATCAAAAGACTGAGTTATATGAGTTTCAAAACCTTCCAAGTTTCGTACAAGCTCCTTAAGCCTTTCCTACTTAGAAGTCTAATCAAGAGACTATACTAAAGAGGGAAGAAGTGTGTGTTGAGAGGACTAAATTTGATAGTTCAAATTAGATTTGGCAAAGCCATTCCATGCCTAATCAAGATGAAGATATTTGTGATAAGATTAGACTTGAGTTTTGAAGCTTACCTAGCTAGAGAAGTTAAACTCAAAAATGAATATTTATCTCAGTCAAAGGCAACATAAAGAGAAATGCAATCTCAAAAGAAGATGCCTTTATTAATTTACCATGTTATAACACATGAAATAGAAGAAGCTCCTAAATATAAGGTTTTAAATTGGAAACAAGTAGTGGAGTCATGGAGAAAGGAAGATGAGTCAAGCTCACATAAAGATGTTGAAGCTAAAAAGAAATATGAAACCATTCAATCCCTATACCTCCCTCCTCAAGAGTCAAAAGCATTCCCAACATGGAGGTCCATTCAAGAGAATATAAAAAAGGAGAATGAGGTGATAGTTGTCAAAGGAGAGAAGCTTAATGAGAAGGATGAAACATCCATAACACAATGAAATTTTAATTCTCTTCTATAAGTCTTTCAATAATCTCCCATTCCACTTCTTGAAAAGGAACATGTCCTTGGAGAGGCAAGTGAAGAAGGTCAAGTTATGGTGGTAGTTGATGAAATTTATTTAAATTAAATTGAGGAACATATTTCCATTGGGACACCTCTTGGTGAGGAGGAACACAAATCAGTTTTTAACAATGTAAGAGATGGTAAACTTCAAGAAGATCAAGGTAAGCGAGATGAGCCCCAAGAGGAATGTATACCCATTGGCTAAGGAGAATATGAACTTGAAGATCTCATTGATGACATGGTATATTATCTCTTTCATGACAATCCTAAAGAGTATGGAAATGGGAAAATTTTCCAACTTGCAATAGTTTTAAAATAAAGGGATAGCCCTCAATAGGTTTTAAGTGGACAAGATAGGTGCAATCTAACTAGTGAAGACCTTCATGAAGGTAACATTGATGTAATACAAGATGATCAATTTTTTGGGATATTGAGAGATATTTTAATGATTTATGAGAGGTGACATAAATTTTATTAGAGTTCCATGAGCATAGTCAAGGGGGTATAGTCGCCAAATCTTTCTTAAATCTTTTATACCTACTTTTACATTAGATCTTACAAGGAAATAGAGCCCAAGTAAACTAGATCTATATGAGAATCAATCAAAGGAATTTTTTAGCATCATATGATAAGATTACTTCCTTATAGAGGCATTTCATGATCTAGTTCAGATTGAAGAAGATATAAAAGATATGATATTTCCACAGTCCATACAATAGTAATATTCCTTTGGAAAAATTATGTCAAGTTTTGAATCTTGATGCATTTTAGATCAAAAAAGTGGATCCAAAAGACATCAAGATTAAAAAATTAACATAGTAATTACTAGTGAATAAGATAGTCTCACCAAACAAGAGGAAGGTAACTCTCTAAGCATGATATTCTAAAAGGTTGTCTCATTGGAAATTGACTTGTTTGAGGTCTTCAAATAAGATTATCAACCCCTCATTACATTTGTAGGTATATCTTCACTCTTTGTGAATGAAAATATACTTTTTTGGCCTCAATATTTAATGAAACAAGATTAATCTCTCTTTGAAGTCAACCTTGCAAGAATGCCACAAGATCTACCTCGAATTGTTTAGCTTGATTAGGAGTAGCCTATCAGTGAGGTAGAAATGACATTGTTCATGTAAATTAGACAAGTTTGGAATGAGTATGACTAGATAATTGATTCACATAACTATCCCATATACCTAATACAATATTAATAAGGTTCAATTATTATTCTAACAGTCTATCAACATGCCTACATATCTAGATGTAAGTGGAAGTTCTTATCCCATGAATAATACCTAATTAGACTCTAGTCAACACATGATAATTTAAACACATGGTGCTATAATGATCAAATAAGCTTCCCATTTAGTGTTTGAGGATAAATAAGTTGTGTTTAGGTAATTTATTTATAGTGGGTTGTCTTATTTCTAATAAGTGTTGTCAACACAAGTGTGGTGTGTTAGCTACCTTAGTTGCTTTGTTGTCCTATCTTGTTACTTTTTTAGGTGTTTAGGTGTTGTTTTATTTTTATGTATTTGTGTGTTTGAGGTTGTTTTAAGACTTTAAGGTTTGATTAACGTGATAAATATTATTGAAAATCCAAGAAGAGTGATCATCCAAGCCATTTTGTCATGTATGACTCTTTTGCCTATCATGATGAGATAGTTGGTTCTTTTGACCAGTAGGCTAATCAATCCCCATGAGTCACCAAAAGTGTTGATAATTTGGCCTCCTAGGCCAAATTTAAACCCCCATAATAATTTTTTTTTTCATGATACCCATCCAAGACTATACATGGTGGTCTACATGCCTTGTGATGTCCTCTTTTGGTCTCATTTTAGGCCTTTTAGCATTATTTAAGGTGTCACAATATGTGCTAGACATTACTCAAGAGATCCTCATGTCATAGCTATTTTTCATCTTTGGATGATGTACTATGTTTTAATTTTTGTCCTTAGGTGAGTGGATGGTTGTCAAGTGCCTTTTAAGGCCTAGATAATTTTAAAAATCTTGTTTGACTAAGTTAAGGTTCTTTAGCAGAGTTTAAGGTAAGTTGGAGAGTTTAAAGTTTCCTATTTATATGACATTTTTACCTTTCCTAGCCATTTATCAAGAAGGGACATTTTTAATCATGATATAGGGGTGAAAAATCCATTTTTTTATCCTTGACATGAATTTTAATGATGTATTCAAGGTCATTATCCTTGACATCATTATGTAGTCAAGTATATTTCAAACTAAAATAAGCTCCTAAGGTCATCAAATGATAACCAAGCATGATATGAGATAAACTTCATGTTATACGCCTATATAAAAGGGTAAATTTTTTCATGTCACATTTTTATAGGTATGTCTCCAAAAGAGTCTCATTTCCATAATAATGTCATGACAAGGTGCTTTTATGCATAAAAGGGTCAATTTTGAAGTCAAACACATCTTTCATTCACCAAAAAGGCCTCATACACTAAGAATGTGAATTTTAAACTTCCCCAGACATACATTATGTTTTTAAATGTTTATTTACCTCATTATTTCCATCCTCCTACCCACCAATGGCATTTCAAGATTTGAAAATTGAGAAAATGTAGGAAAGTATAGGTTACAAGTGTTTTTAGGCTTGTATGGATCTATATAGTATGATCATGATTAAAGGAGGTCATAAATATTCAAAAGGAACTCATATTAGGCATTAATAAATATAATGTATTATTTTTTAGGTCAAACAAGTCAAAAATTAACCCTCATCCTCTATAGATCTCTTTGGCAGCTTAGAAAAACCAATCAAGTTTGTGAAAGGTATAGACAAGAGAGAGAAGGTGAGAACCTAAGATTTTAGGCAGATGTGGGGGCCTTATTTGGATTTAATATTGTGGAATTTTTTCTTATATTTCCTCTCCATCCTTTATTAACAATCACTAAGAAGGTGATGGACTCAGAGTGTCTCATCTATCCAGGCAAGGTTCCAGTTTGCTTCATTTTCTCCATTTTTGAGCATGATGAAAAAGGAATGGAAATTTGGGTGGATTATCAAGGGTAAACACAAATATTTTACTCCATACTCAAGAATAAATTCACAAGTGTTATCCCTAGATAAAAATGAAACCTCCATGATGTCACATATGTAGGTTGGAGGAAATGTTTCTATATGTTACAGAGTCTTCAAGGCATGAAAATGGAAGTGAGTAATATTTTTAAGTGGATGGTGGGTTTATTATATTTAAATAAATACTCATATTCCATAAACACTTAGATAAGTTATTATACCAAATAACTCCCTCAAATCCCTATTCCAAGGTGACCGCCATGCATATTATGTAACCTCCTTTGCAAGTGTGAGGAGAGTAGATGTAGAGAATAATTAGGTTGTTTTAAAGACACACATGAGCTATATATTTTTGTCATGATTTTACTATTTCCAACATATTAATCACTAAAAATTACCCATAGGACCCATTATGATCCTTAAGCACTTGAGAGATAATCCCTCATTTAGGCACATACAGGTCTATTAGGCAGACTAAGCAAGCAGGATATCACTATTGAAAGTAGAATACTAGGTAATAAATAAAATTACGAATTGAGGGGAGTAAAAATTTAAATATTTATAAGTATGGGATATTGATAGATCAGGTTCGAATAGATACCAAGACCATCAACTCACACAAGAAGGAAGGCTTAGTCAAGACTTCAATGTAAATAGGGTTGCGTTATTAAGTAAAAAAAATCTAATGGAGTTTTGAGGTTAAGAAGGTTCATAGGTTAGGAGGAAAAATGGAGAGACATAATTTTTTTTATGTCACCCAAGGAAATAATGAAACATCAAATCACCTCTCGAATGATCTCACACAATAAAAAATGCACAATTGTATCCTACAAACTAGTCATGGAGATCAAAGTGATCAAGTTGAGATTGATTGGAAGAGTTTTAGAAGGTATGGATATGTAAGATAACCCTATAAATAATTATTTAATTTCATAATGAATTCTAAATGTAACATCCAATAAAAGTAATGTTTACACCTACATCTTAGGTAAACCTAATTATCACCTACATGGCTGACTATAGATGGAGAAGAAATTAAGCAATCAGTCCTATTTTAAGGTGTATTCAAGACGAGGAAAGTGAATTAATATTGATAAAACCTATATAAATTATTATAAATGTTTATAAGTGGGGAGAAGGTTCTCATGAAATAAAATTCCACTTTCTCACATAATCAAAAATGCAGGACATCTACCTACAGGCAACATATTTAGATAAGAAGGTGAAAGTGTCAAGAACCTTGGATAGTGGTAAAGTGAGAGAAATATAAGGAAGTATCCTATTTTTTTTTTTATAATTTTATAAGTCTAATTATAATTATCTATTAATTTTAATTAACAAGATCCTTGACAAGATATTAGGCCAAGTAGGCCTAAATAAGTAGTCACATGCCTATTCATAGAAATTGAAGACATTTTCATGTTTGGAGGATATTTTAGGTCTAAAAATATCAGGGAGGGACTGATAAAGTTATAAAATGGGATTAAAAGATGATAAGAGCCTCAATTTTAGGAAATAATTCACTAAGCTAAGCTATTAGGGATACACATACCTAACTACTCATAAACCCTAGGCAATAACATGAGAGGTATGTAGAAAGTAGAATTAAAGGGATCCATAATACCAAAGGATATTTTTAGATATTTATATAATTTTAAATTATATTATAACCCTATAAATATTAAATAATAAGAGAGGAGACTACTCAGGTCTCTAACACTAGCTGACTTAAACAATTAGGTTGGTCAATGGCACTCAAAGCAGACCTACAAGAGAGAAGGGAAAAGATGGTGGTATAGGAGACTAAGGAAAAGTTTAAAAGTTAAAAACAAATTGGAAAATTTTATATGATGAAATTAAAGTCACCAATTCACTTATAGGTAGCTTAGAGTCCTGAGAGTCAGTTTAGGCCTATAAGGCCTAAAACCACACTTAGGCCTAAAAAATCCAACATCCTCGTTATGGCATATCCATACCCCCATAGAAGACTTAAGGTATTAAAAATACATATGAGGATTATACATTCCATAATGAGGATGTTTTGAATGGAAGAGGGAAATAAAGTGTTAGACTTGGTCTTGTTACCCCTCTCAAGCTCTGCTACCCTAGTTTGTCGTGTCAAACTACCAATTCCAATGCTCATATCTTATATAGAAAGATGAATCAAGCCCATTTATCTTAGGGGTATTTTTTGACTCATATTAAATCACTATAAATGTGAAAAAGAGTGGTATTAAAGATCTCAAATCTATGAATAATCCCTAACACTGCAACCCACACAGAATGCTTAGTACTAAACTTGAAGGTTTCCAACTTTCACTCAGTACTAATCATAAAATTTGCATCAAACTAGGAGTTTTTAAGAGGTTTTTGGGGTAAAAATCCATGTCATAAGGTTTTGGTTTTGAGGCTTGTACTCTATGAACCATCATTAAGATGGTAGGTCACTAAAACCTTGTATAAACCATAATATAGACTTGATGGAAGAAAACTTGAGTAATTTTCACTCAAATTATCTATATTAGATTTGGAAACACATATAACTCATTTTTTACTCAAATGATGTCCTATTCATGGCTTTGGTATGTAAATGCAATTGTAAAGATGCATTAAAAACACTATTTTTGCTAAGTTTACTGATAGTTTCAAGGTGTAGATTTATATAAAGAACTCCAAATAATGGAGGAGGGTAGTTTGAGGCATATTTCACCCTTTTGAATCATAAACTACTCACAAATATCCCTATAAATTCCTCTATAGGTTTGCACTAAAAGTCCAATCTAGAAAAGCTAGCAAAAGTTAACCTAATCACCTAGATGTATAATGATTGGAAGGCATAATTCATGATATAATAGACCTGTATAAACCTATAATATTTTAAATAACCTTTTATCAAGGTAATATTTAGATATCATGGTCATCCAATAATTTAACATTAAATCACTAAGCCTAATTGCCTAATAGGCCTATATGGTCAACAAGGAAGGATGGTTATAAAATAGAGGGTTACCAAGGGATTAATTTAAAAGTCATAAACAACCATGGAACTACCTCATGAAGGTGATAAGTCATAATTATCATCCCCATAATGGATAATAGGTTAGTTTTCCAAGATTTATTGCATGCAAAATGGAAATGTGTTACTTAATGCTTTATGGAGGATAATTAGAGCATAATGCACATTTATAACTATTAAAATTAGAGGGAATTGACTAGGTTAGTATACACATGCTCTTCATGGGGTTAATAAAGATTGAATTAGCCTTCACCACTCCACTTCCATGCCTAAAATCTCATTAAATACCCTCAACATCTTAGGCAACACATGAAGGGAGTTATAGGTGCTATTGTAACTAATATTTGAGTTAATTATGGTCATTCATGACCTATTAATTCCTTATTCATGCCACATTATATTCTCCCTCTTTTTAGTTTTCTATAAATTTATGCTCTAAGGCCATTCTACTCATCGCTCTATTGGGTATGAATAAATTCTACCCAAATTCAGACTTTGTCACTTTCTAAATTAATGTAAAAACTGATTCAACTTGTCCATGTTAGTATATAATGTGTTATATGCTTGTTTGATTTGCACAAGTGGTAGGTTTTCTCCCTTTACATGTCATTTCCTCACCTAGATGCTATTAGATTATTCTATGTAGGTCACATATTGTGTGAAGGTGTTAGTGGTTAAGGTCAAAGTGGAGTATGATTGGTAAGTTTCTTAAATAAAACCTTCTCTTCATGACCCTCATATTATAATCATTTAACATAGCCTTTATGTGAAAAATTTATGCTTATAAGCTTTGGGAGAGAGTGATTTATTTAATTGTGTTGTTCATTAATGTTGTTAAAAGGTCAAATAGAGTGAGCACATCATATTGGTGCATCAACTTAAGTATAATATGTTTAATTTAATGTTTCCCTTATATCCCTTTTAATTATCAATTCAATAGGCTTTAGGAGTTGATCTCAACTGATGTACTAGGGGAGCTATCCCCATGAACTAGAGGTCTAGTCCATCCACAAGTCAACCACAACCTTGGACTAATCTCGTGTTACCCCAGACTTGGAGAGGTCTAAATAGTATTCCCTTAAGGGTGAATTTTTGTGAGTTAATAGTTTGAGATCATTGAGAAGGAAGGAAAATGCTTAAGAAGGTCTACTAGGGTCACCTCAATGTGAGTATCTACAAACCCTTGATTAAGGCCTTAGGCAGGTTTCAATGAATTGAAAGGGTTAATTACTTCATAGAACCAATTTAACATTTCATATGATGTTGAACAAACCCAAAAATAATGTTTCATAGTTAAATTAAAAAAAATTATCCTTTTTCCTACCAAGTGACTCATCTTAAATAGAGAATGAGGCTTGTATATCTCAAAAGGGTAGATTTTAGTATGTGTGAACATGTACGAAGAAGTGCATGGAATCCTAAGCACATTGTGGAAGGAGGGGGGTTGTATAATTAATATTATTGGTGTTATTTCATTCATCAAATCCCATTGTTTCATGAACTATAATTAAAAATCTAGGTGACTCTAAAACCCTTTTTAAACCCTGAGGATGACTCGATGGAAGATATAAGATTTCCAAATACTAAAAATAGATTTAAAAGACTTATAAATCACTTATATGACCTATATTATTCTCCTAGGCATGTGTGATCTAAAATTATATAGAAAATGGTGTGAAACACTCCTTCTCAAGATTTTTTTTAGAGTTTTAAGTTAGAAAAACACCCCCAATGATTTATAGAAGGTCTTTATGCTAAGATAAAGGTGTTGTAATCACATTCAATTCATTTAGGAGGTTTCTATAGTCATAGTAAATGCTTCAAGTGTTCAACTAGGATTTAATGAAAAATCATGACTAATTTGGATTTAAAAAGGTAGGGGTACAGATTGGCTACAAGGTTTCAGAGATAAATAAGCTTAAAAACACCTTCGATAACCTCTAAACATCATCTAAATAGGACCTGGAGTCTTGAAATAGAAATAAGGATCAAACATAGCCCTTAAAGCTACTTGAAGCCTCAATGATAATTAATATCTCTCTCTACTCTATTGATAAGCAAGAGTGAAGACCAACTTCAAGATTTATTCTATTGATTGAATAAAATCTCCATAACTTGGTACAGTATATTCCTTAAAGAAGCATTTCTGATAGGGACCTTTCTTGGCAAAAAATTAGGTCTTTCTTAGGAAGTCATGTTTTGATAGCAAAGAGAGAGTATAAGAAGTCATGAAGTTCAATATAAGCCTCATAAACAAGAAGAAGAATTGCAAGAGAAAAAGACTAGTGTAGATGATCTTCAAAGGTTCAAATGTAAATTGAATAACTTGTAATTATACCAAAAAGTAGATAGGTAACTTTATGATGAGTTATGATTAAAAAGGCATCAAAATTTCCAAGATGGCCTCCTATGCCACTCTTATAAAGAGTTTCATCAACACATGTCCTATAAGGATAAAAAGAAAGATGAAAACACATTCTTTACAACCTTGGTGTCACTCTCTCTCCATTTTGTAATAGATATAATGATGAGAGTGAGTTCATGAGTTCTCTTCTTGTCCTATCCTTCTCTCTTATATCAATTCATCTATAATAGATCCTTAAAAGACATTAGGTATATCCTCAAACTAGTTATAATAAATCCCTTCCAATTTTAAGACTTGTATTTGCCGTTGAAATCAAATAAAGCTAAATTATACTATTTTCATCATACATACAATGATTTTGTATGAATTGTTGATGAATGTTTTGTGATATTGAGATTAATTTCTTGGATTTGTCCTTATCTTTCATGCCTCTATGTGAATTAATCCTATTTCCATAGGTCATATGAAGTGTTGTACATGGATTTTTGAGTTTAAGTGTTAAAATATCATTAGTGTCTAATCTTAGGCATATTGTATAATCAACTTATCTAGTGTAATAGTCATCAACTTCATATAGAATCACTTATGTGGTAGGAGCTGGTTTTAATCTATAAAATCAAATCATAAACTTGACATTTCATAGTGAAAACATTGGTAAGTAGAGGAAATTATATTTGTTGCATAAGCTCCATGTTATTATTATTATTTTTATCTCTTTCATATCCATTTTACTTACAAGTTTGGTAGGTTAGTTGTAGTTTTGGGTGAGGCATCAAGGGAACTAGCCTTTTTCTATAGGTTCAATCCACTCATTAAGTCACCCAAAATCTAGGATTCTTCCCATGCTATCATCTAGTTAATATGGATTGAACAACTTTACCAGGGGTGAAAATTAGATTTATAATAGTTATAGTATGCTCATTGGAAATAAATTTGAAGAAGGTTATCCAATATTAATGTGTGTCTTAGAAAATTTATAGTTGTAATAGTCTCATTCATTTATCATCTGGTAACTCCTAAAAGTTATTAGGTTTTGGTTATAGACTATCAAGACAATTTTCATGCGAAAGTTGACCTCAAGGTCAAGGTACAAAGGTATTCATTTTTATATTTTTGAGTTACCTTCATTTTTAGTCAAGAGAGATATTTATTTATTTTTCCCCTTACACCAAGACTCCTATAAGAAGCTACATTTTTATTACACTCCAAGCTCTCCTAATTCTAGAAAGATGGATAGAAACCTACCCTTTGTTTCCTTAAATGGTGTATATACTCTAAAACTTGAAATATTTGATGATATTATTTTGGAAATGCTTAAGAATGTCCCATACTTTAGTGTAAAAAAACTATTACTCGCATTAAACACATTAGAGATATGTATAATTTCTTAGTATTCATAATATCACTCAAAAGAGTTTTGACATTAAGTTGTTGGAATTATAATTTAAGGGAAAACCATTTTATTAGTTTAGGACATTAGTTTCTAATTCCATTTATTCATGGGACCAATTGGGAGAGAAATTGAGTAAGAGGCTTGAAGAGGAGTCATCATTTGTCACTAGCTAAACAATTGAATAATATCAAGAGAAATCCACAAGAATTCATACAAGACTTAAATTATAGGTTCCAAAAGCATGGGATAGGATACCAAATCTTATGATACACACTCAAAATTATGTCTTCCTCTACTATCTGAAGGCATTGAATAGTGACATAGCTATTATGATATAATCCATGGGAGGAGAGACCTTACTTGAAGCTTATGACCTTTCCATAGAATATGAAAATAATCTCATACAAGTTGGAAAGATATCCCAAAGACCTCCCATGCCATTTTTTACATATATATATCCCCCTAATCACACTCTTTCTCCCATTCCTAAAGTAACTAATCATGAGTTAACTGCTCCTAATCAACCAAATAAAGTAAGTGATGTAGATAGAGCATTACTCAAGACTCTTGAAAATGATATGATAGTAATGAATAGGTAGATAAACCAGTCCTGTATACCTTATAAATATTCATATTAATCCAATCACTCTTACCAATCTAATATGCCACATTTCCAAGTCAATTTTCAAGGGCAAGGGCATATTACCAATCTGAGACCATATAATAGTTCCAATCCCAATATTGCCTCCACTTATAGAGATATATTACCTACTCAAAATAAATTGGTACAAGAGAATGATTATAATTATCAATGGGATCAAACTCATACTCAGTATCATAATCAAAATGAAGTGTTTAATTAAACTTTTATAACATAAAATGGAATAATTCCTTATATGACACAAGCTAAAGTTTTAAATCAAGGAATGACAAATTAGGAACAAGTTCAGTCAAATTATATATTCTTAAATTGGAAAGAGGGAGATTGGTGTGTAGTCAATCAATTAGGAAGCACAAGTAATGCTAGTGATACTTCTATAATAGTCAATACAAGGTTTAAAAGGATAGCACTTGATGATGCTAAAGAGATGGGTAAAAGTGCAACCACTATTCCTTATATGTCTCAACAAACAAAGATGTTAATACAAATCCTAATGCCCAAGAAAATATAAAAAATTATAATTTCAAGGTTGATTTTATACCCAGAACTATGCAAGCTCAAAATAGTATGTTAGCTCCTAAAAGACAACCAAGAGTTAACAACTCTTATATGAATATTGTAGACCAAATGAAGAGGTTGAATATGAGTATTCCTATGAGGGATATATTAGATATTCTTGGCTAAAGGGAGATACCTCAAGTATATTTTTCAAAGCTCCACCTTTTAAAAACATAAATAAGAAGAGAAAGTTTAGTTCTCAAAAACACTCCTACACCTACTAGTAGGTATCCAAGAAAATATGGTAAACCACCTCCTTTTTATGTTTCAATGATCATTGGAGATCTCCTAGTACAAAATTACATGATATATAGTGGGGAAAGTAGCTCTATTATTCCTAAATAAATAGCTAATAAGTTAGGCCTAAATTATGAGCATAATTCCAAAGGTGTCCTATAATTGGATGGTTCAACTACTTAGTCTGTGGGTGTGATCAAATGTTTGATCCTTACTCTTCATGATTGACCTAATTTATATATTGCTTAATATGTTGTTCTCGTGGATTTTACACCATACTTTTATCTTTTCTTGTCAAGAGACTTCATGACCAAGATTAGGGGTTACTTATTTTTTGATTGGTCATACATGGCTTTCAAAAGTAGATATGTAACTAAGATTACAATTATATCTGAACCTATGTCTAATTTTTATCTTGAGACATACAAGACAAAAATTTCAAATGTTAATTTCACCATTATTTATGAGGAGGATCATCTTAATGATCAAGAGCTAGTTGTAACTATTTAAGATATATCAAATCTTTTCCTTAATGAGTGGGGAGAAAAAACCATGAGTATGATCAACATAGAGGTGCTGAAGAAGATGGTCTTGGTGTCTATTATTTGCATGAATAAGGTAAAACCATACCAACTCTCTCTAATCCTAGTGAATATAGTGATGGCCTATGGAAATTGTTGTTTGATGGTTTAATAAGAAATAATGGAGTTTGGGTAGGGATATTGCTAGTTTCTCCTTAATGAAAGGTACTATTATACAATTAGATTTTAGTTTAGTCATAATTATAATGCATCTGAGTATTAGGCTCTTATACATGGGATTTAATGGTAAAGAAAGAAAAAGTTAAGTAATTACAAGTTTTTAGAGATAGTTAACTAGTAGTCCACCAAGTAAAAGGTAAGAGTGCTACCAATAATCCATTGTTGAAGTCTTACAAGCATAGGTTATGGGACCTTATTGAAAAATTTGAGGCCTTTAACACCTAATAATTTAAAAGAGATGAAAATCAACATGGAAATAGGTTAAATTCATTGGGAGGTCAATTTGACATTCTTAATGATGTCAAGAGCTCAAAAATGTAGTCATATATCAAGGTGGTAGTAAGGCCATCAATATTGGACAATGATGTATTTTGGAAATTTTTTGAGTGTGATAAGAAAATAACATGTTTACTTAAACAAGAAGTAGTTTTTTCTTTTAAAAAATTGTCCAAATTTCATCACCAATATGGAGATCAAATTTTACAATTGAGGTCTAATAAGCTTCCCAAAGGGATGGTAACTCTTGAGATCATATTCAAGGAGAGCGATAAAATTAGAAGGGAAAAAGTGAGCATGTATACTAAATAATAAAATCATGAGAGATATATTATATTTAAAGAGAATATTCTTAAGATTGGAAAGGTATGTAATTTAATTGAGAGTGCTACATTTTTTGAGTTATGTCGAGAATTTTATGATGTCTTTGCTTGGGAATATATTGATCTTAAGGGGTTTGATGCTATATTAGCCCAATATACCATAGATATTTATCTAAATGCCAAGAATATAATAAAAATAAAATGGAATATTAATCATAAATTTTATATGATAATGAAAAAAGAGATAACCAAGTTGATAGAATCAAGAATCATATTCCTTATTAAAATCTCTTCATGGGTTGCTAACCTAGTTCCTATAAGAAAAAATAATGGAGAGAATATTGTATGTGTGAATTTTAGATATTTTAATAGGGTGTCATTGAAATATAATTATCCCTAACCATCCATGGAGAAAATTCTTTAAGTGGTTTTAAGTTCTCAATGCTTCTCTCTCTTGGATGGCTACTCAAGTTATAACCAAGTCTTGGTGAAGGAAGAAGATCAATATAAGATAGATTTTAATACTAAATAGGGCACATATACTTATAAGAGAATAACATATGGGATATATAATGTAGGGGATACATTAAATATATCCATAGATATGGATTTTTAAGGTTTAACCAATAAAATGATGATAATATATCTTGATGGCATAACAATTTTTTCAAAGCATGCTAGTGATCACCTAGCTCATATTAGATTAATTTTTGAAAGATGTAGATAATATGGGATATATATAAACCCAAATAAATGTTTTTTTTAGTTTATTAAGGTAATTTATTAGGCCACATTTTCTCCAAGCATGGGATTTGTATAGATCCTGAAAGGGCAAGTGTCATATTGTCTTTGTCTTTACCCAAGCATAAGTAAGGTTGGAAAAGTTTGGAAAGAGAAAAAAGAAGATACTTTAGATTGAATTACATCCCCTATGTTATTATGTATGGATTAATATTTAGAATGGATATTAATGGGATGTTGTGGAGATGTGTTGAAACTGATCATATTGAAAATTTATTGGAACAATTCCATGATGGACTAGTTGGAGGTCACTTTGCACCTAAGGCCATAATAATAAAAGAAATGAGGGATGGGTACTATTGGCCTAGTATTTTTAAGGAATCTTATACAAGGGTAATGATGTGACAAAAATGTGCATCTTTAACATGTAAACAAAGTCTTTCAGCCCTTACTCTCAATCTTATTCAAGTGGATCAACCATTCATGCAATGGGGTCTTGATTTCATTAGCATGATAAGTACACATTCAAGTGCTAGCCATAAATGGGTGCTTATAGCCACTAATTATTTAATAAATAGGATATAAGTAATATCTCTTTAGGAGGCTTCTAAAAATTTAGTTCTTTACTTCTATGAAGGTCTAGTGACTAGATTTTGAGTTCCTTGAATATTAATTTATTGTAATGCATTGGAATTTAGCGGTGCAACAATAATTGAGTGGGCTATAAAGCATGGAATTTATCTAAGTTATTAAAATTAATATCCTCAATGGAATGGGAGAGTTAAGTCCATGAATAAGAATTTGATCAAAATCATTAAGAGAATAATAGAAGACAATCAAAGAATTTATAACACCAAGTTGTGGATAACTCCATGGGCTCATATGATCACCCCCAAGAAGGTTGTTGGAAACTTAACCTACATTATTGTCTCTAGGAGATAGGCTAAACTACCTATTTATTTTTAAATACCAACCCTTGAGTTATCTCATCAATCTAAGATGATGGAAGGTGATCCTTTGGAGATAAGATTGACAAAGTTAATATAATTAGAAGAGATATCAAATAATGATATGCATACCATGGAATACCACCAAGACCAAGTGAATAAGACCTTTGATAAGAGGGTTGTCTCAAGATAATATCAAGAGGGATATCCTGTATTTAAGTAGGATGAATATGGGGCTAAACCTAGTAAGCAGACCAAGTTTGATACATTATTGAGTGAGCCATATGTGGTCATTGGTTTTAAATAATATAATGCCTTTCAATGTGAAAAGATTCATGGATAAGATTTGATTATCTAACTCAATGGGATACATTTTAAACCATTATACTGAGGTCAAGTTTCTAGCTTTGTACATAGTATAATAGGTCTTTGTATTCCCTAAGTGCCTATAACACATGCTTTTTGTTTGCTTTCTATTGTTTACCTTACTCTAAGTGTCTTATGACACGTGTTTGTGTGTGGTGTATGTATTGACTTAGTTCAATTTAAGTCTATTTTAAGGCTGTTGTTAAGTACAAATTTGAGTTTTCCTTTTAGTCAAGTAGAATTCATGACCCCATATCCCAATGGATTTTCAAAGCCAGTAGTCTAAATACATAACAAACATGCAATCCCAATATGCCTCCAAATATGTTAGAAAAAATTAGCCACCACAAATGAGTATCATTCAAAACCTTGATACACATGATATTAAATTTATTTATACCACCATAAAGGTCTTTTATTACTCATCAATGGTATAAATATGATACGTAGTGTGGCTTCCTTGGTAGTTTACAAAGCCTTCTAGGATGGTCTAGTTATTATTAGGGTCAAGCCACTTTGTATTATCATCAAATGGTCATTCATTGTAGTATTATTCATGTTTTTTGCATTAATTAAAGTAATTTAGAAAATGTTAAGGTTAATTATGAAGTCAATTAATATTGAATCATGCTTAATGAGGCAAAGTGGTGAATCTTATAATAAAAACTATGATATAAGATGACTAAATCGACCAATGAGCAGAACCTGTAAGTTGATCACATTATATTTTCAATAAGTTTGGAGAGATTAAGGTAGTTTTGATAATATTAAGGTATTTCATTTACTTTAGTCCCATTGTATACTCTAATATTGACATGATAATTTCTAGGAAAGAATAAATATGAGTTTATATCATTAGATAGGGGTGTTTCAAGTCATATAACATCTATGTAATGACATGATGATTGTAATTTTTCATACATATTCTCCAAATCTCTTAAAAACTACTTTCCAACATTAGAATCTCTTTATAACTTCCAATTAATAATTTATAACATCCAAAGGAGATAAATTTAATGAGTTTAAATGAAAGAGAAGTGGAAAATGTTTTAGCATACTCCTCCATGTCTATATAGGTCAATGTGAGATTCATAACCACTTGGTTCATCATCTCCATCAGTTTCAAAAGCTAGAATAGATAGATTCTTGAAGAAATCAAGATTTTAGAGGTATTTTGTAGAGGTTTTCCATTAATGGGAAATGTAAAAAATCTTCCATGGTTCCTCGTAGTCTCTCCAGATCCAAATCCATGTAAAAAATGGAGTTGTAGTACCAAAAAGGAAAAAATCTCCTTCTTTTCTCCATTAGGTTTCTTGGCAACCTCAAAAGGCCAACTATTTTATGGATGGTAATTAGAGGAGATAGAATTATGGATCACAAGATGTTGGTAAGAGGATGTTACCCTAATTAACTTCAAATTTGTGATATTTCTTGTCTGGTTAATCTCTTTAACTTTATTCATAATCGTTAAAATGTTAACGGTGTTAAAAGATGACTTAAAACCACACATGATTGGTTTTCTCCTTATACATAGTTATAAATTTTAATGAATGCATGAAAATAATTTTAATGGTATATTTAACACTATTTTACCTTTTCAAAAACATTTTTTCTCAGGGTTTTTCATGTTCATGTTTGGATTAACACCAAATAATCTTGATTTACTATACTAGACATGAAAGTCATAGTTTGAAGGAGTTATGAAGTGTTTTTATGAATAAAATGAATGAAAGGATGTGGTTAATAGTTTATAAAAATGAATTATTACCCATAAAACCTTTTAAAATAATAATTTAATTAATTAAATTCAATAAAAGTAGATAATTATGAATGTACAAGTGAGATGTATGAACTGACAAACATGATTGCAATAGGCTTGTTCAAGTATGAATGTGTTTTAATTATTAAAGAGACTTTAATGGAAATTAATATCTCAAATTGGAATTTATTGTAATTAAATAGAGGTTTCCCAAGTGGAAATCCCTAGGAGTTAATGGTTTTAGTGTTTTATATAAGCAAAGTCCAAAAGAAGTTTTGTGAACCTACATGTCTATAGACCTATAGGTCAATATTGGCACCTAATGGTTTAAATGGAAGTGTATATGGAATATTTAATGTATTATATAATTTTATTATTAAAGTTTATAATATGTCAAGAAATTTCTTGAGATACAAACTTAAAATATGAATAGTGAAAGGATGGAGTCCAAGTGAATACAAGGCATGCAAATAGGTATAATCTATGCTTATATAGGAAATCAATATTAATAGTGACTTGGTAAAATTAAAGGTTACTATTTAAAAGTTTTAAATTTTTATACAATAATCCTAAACATATATTAAGGCTTATACCTTAAATCATCTACCCTCTTATGATACAATTCATGGTTATAAGATTATGTACCAGAAATGAACTAGAAAAAAGGTATGTTTCCACATGAGACTTGAGTGGTGAGAGTTAGTAAAGAGTGAAAATGGAATGTAATAGGTATAAAGTATTTTTAAGGAGTATTTATTGATAATAAGTCATAACATTTCAGTATCCTTGGTTGAAGAATGACTTAGGTTCATTAAAGACATAAGAGAATAATGAGAACCTTGAGTGTCATTTAAGAGAAATCAAAATGGAATTTGTCTCACGCATATAAATGAATTGATAATGTTCCTTATATCAAAATTTATCTCACATATTCATTGGTATATTCCAATTAATAAATATATGTATCTGGTTGAATGCATTCAAATGGACTATGTGAGCTTAAGAAGGGGATTGTATGAGCCTAAAAAGAGGATTATGAAGGTTTTAAATCGATATCCAATGTATTATGAGACCATTGAATAAATAGAGAGGAAATTAACATAATTGGATTTTTTTTTTATAATTCCATTTTTGATCAATTAGGTTCCGAAGATAAAATAAGCTTAAGGCCTACTAACCACCTATAGGCCTATGAGAGGGAAGAATTAAGGAAAACATGTTTGTGGTGATAAATGGAGTTTTATGAGGTTTGTATAGGGAAAATAGGATTATTAATGAATTATAATTTTTTTTCAAGACCAAAAATGTGCCAAAGAATCTAGTTGAGTAAGGTCTACTCCCATAATTGTAGTTAAGAAGTCTAAATAGCCACCTACAGGCCTGTGTGTGAAAATTGAATGAAACTTGCAAGTTTTGGAATGTTTTGAGGATTGAAGAGTCCCAAAGTTTTCATGAGTTGAAATATGATTCCATTAGGTTTTATATCACTAATAAGGAAATAAAATTCTTAATAAGGTTTGCTAAGTTTACTTCAATATGACTGTCTACAAACCCTTGTTCAAGGCCTAAGGTAGGTTTTAATGAATTAAAAGGGTCAATTACTTCATATCACCACTTGAACATCTCATATTATGTTAAAAATACCCAATTTTTTTAAAAAAATCTAAACATAACAATTTTATCCATTTTAATTCTAAGTGACTAGTCTTAAATACATAATCAGGCTTGTATTGCTCAAAAGGGTAACTTTTAGTACATGTGAAATTATATGAAGAAGTGCATGGAATCATAAGAAAATTTTAGAAGGAGGGGGTTATATAATTAATATTACTAGTTTTATTTCACTCATAAAATCCCCCATATTTATGAACTATCACTAATAATCTAGGTGACTCTAAGACCCTTATTAAACCTTGAGGAAGATCCGATGGAAGAGATAAGATCTCCAAGCACTCAAAATGAGTTAAAATGAATTATAAATAACTAGAATGAAAATTTTGACTCTATTAGGAATATGAATAAGTAGAGTGATTTCACATGTGAGCAAAGGTTGTATGAATAATGACCTAGAAATCTCTTTTTTGAGCTTATTTTTATGGTTTTGAGCTAGACAAACTCTCCCAAGTAGTTGTATAGGATTTTTGAGCTAAGATAAAGGTGTTATAATCACATTAAAGTCATTTAATATGTTTCAATAGTCATTGTATAGGATGAAACTGGTCATCTAGACTATAATGAAGAATCATGATTAATGTGGCTTCAAGAAGGTAGGGGTACAAACTGGCTGCAAGGTTCAAGAAATAAAGAAGCTTAAAAAAAACTTAGAGAACCTATAAAAATAATATAAATAAGACTTGAAATCATGTAATATAATCAAGGATCAAAATAATCCCTTAAATATACTTGAAGCCTCCATGATAATGAAAATCTCTCTCTACTTTATTGACAAGCAAAAGTGAAGACTGATTGTAAGATGGATGTCATTGATTGAACAAAAGATCCATAACTTGGTGTAGTATATTACTTAAAGAAACAAGTATGATGTATAAATTTCATGGCATAAAATTATGTATTCCTTGGGAATTCATGGCTTAATATCAAAGAGATATTACAATAATAATTCAAGAAATTCAATAGAAACCTCACATGGAAGAAGTAGTATTGAAAGATACAAAGGTTGACATAGATGATCTTAAAAGGTGCCAAATATCAATTGAATAAGTTTTAAATATCCCAAGAATCAAAAATTAATGACATGATAAGGATTTATGATCAAGAAGGCATATAAAATTCCAAGATGGCCTCCTATTCCATTCTTATGAAGAGTTCCATCAACATATGTCCTAGATGGATAAGAGGAAAGATGACAACACATTATTTAAAAGATTGGTGTCACTCTCTCTATATTTTTTAATTAATATAATCATGAGAGGTAGTTTATGAGTTCTTTTATTGTCCTATTCTTCTCTCTTCTTCCAATTCATCTATAAATTAAGCTTTGAAAGGCATTAAATGTATTCTCAAACTAGTTATGATGAAGCCCTACCAATTTTAAGACATGAAATTTCTTTTGAAATCAATTCAAGATGAATTCTACTATCTTCATATTGCATATAATTATTTCAGATGAAATTTTGTTGAATGTTTTGTGATATTGAGATTAATTCCTTGCATTTATCCTTCTCTCCCATTCCTCTGTGTGAATTAATCTTATTTCCACAGGTCATATGAAGGGTTGTACATGGTTTACTAATTTTAAGTGTTGAAATGCCATTAGTGTTTGATATTAGGCCTCTTGAATAACTACCTTAGTTATTTTAATAGACATAGACCTCATATATAATCACTTATGTGGTATGACTTGTTTTGAAGTTGTAAAATCAGAATACAAACTTGTCATTTCATACAACAAACATTGGAAAATAGAGGACATTATTTTTAACTATTTTATATCCCTTTTCCTTGAAACTATGGTAGCTTAGTTGTAGTTTTGGGTGAATCATCAAGTGAGATAGACCTTTTGTAAAGGTTCAATCCACTCATTAGGTCACCCACATCTAGGATTATTATCATGCTATAATCTAGTTAGGAAGGCTTGAACAACATTCTTAGGGGTGAAAATTAGATTGATAATAGTTATAGCATGCCCAATGGAACCAAATTTGAAAAAGGTTGTCCAAGATTAATGTTGGTCTTGGAAAATTTGTAGCTATAACATCCTCATTCATGCAACATCTAGTGATCCCAACAAGTTCTTAACTCTTGGTTGCAGACTAGCAAGTCAATTTTCATTCCAAAGTTGACTACAAGGTCAAGGGCCAAAGGAATTCCTTTTGAGTTTGTTGAGTTACCTTCATTTCATTTAATAATAAGAGATTTATTTATTTTTCCCCTTACACCAAGACTTTTATAAGGAATATACATTTTCATTACACTCCAAGCTCTCCCAAAGCTAGCAAGATGGTAATAAATCTACCCTTTATTACCTTAAATGGTGGATCTCCTCTAAACCTTGAAAGATATGATGACATCCCTATGGAAGCCCTCAAGAGTCTCCCATAATTTATTGGAGAAAACACCATTACTCTCATTGAACACATTAGATATATGTCTAATTTCTATAGTATTCACAATATCACTCAATACAATATTGTCATTAGGATATTGGCAATCTCATCAACGGGAAAAGAATTGGTTCAATATAGGACATTAGTTCCCAATTCCATTGATTCACGGGACCAATTAGGAGAGAAATTAAGTCAGAGGTTTGAGGATGAGTGATCATTTTTCTCTAGTTTATAAATTGACTATTATCAAGAGGAATTCACAAGAATTCATGCAAGAATTAAATTCTAGTTTCCAAAAAACATGGGATAGGATCTCGATTCTTGTGATACTCTAAATTATGACTTCTTATACTATTTAAAGGCATTGAATAGTGACATAGTTGTTATCATACAATCTATGGAAGAAGAGACCTTACATGAAGCCTATGACCTTGCCATCAAAGATGAAAATAATCTCATACAAATTAGAAAGATATCTTGAAGACCTCCCATGCCATTATTTCCTGATATACATTCCCCCACTCCCACTCTTACTCCTATTCCTACACTAACTGGTCATGAATTCATTGTTCTTAGTCAACTAAATAAAACAAGTGATGAAGATAGAACATTACTTAAGACTCTTAAAAATGATATGATGGTAATGAAGAGGAAACTAAACCATTCTTATAGACCTTATAAAAATCCATATCGATCAAATCAATCCTATCACTCCAACATGCCACATTTCTAAGTCAATTACCAAGGGTAAGGGTAGATTACCAATGTGAGATCATATAATAGTTACAATCCCAATGTTGCCTCCACTTTTAGAGTTATATTATCTACTAAAAATAACTTATTACAAGAGCATGATTAGCCTTATTAATGGGATCATCCTCATAATCAGTCTTTTAATCAAAATGAGGTGTTTAATCAAGCTTAAATGTCATAAAATGGAACCATTCCTTATATTATGGAAGATAATGTTCTAAATAATGTAAATAATAATGGAGAGTAAGTGTAATCTAATGTTAGATTGGTAAATTGGAAAGAGGGAGATTGGTGTGTAGTCAATCAGTTGCGAAACACAGGTAAGGCTATTGATACTTTTATAGTAGCCAATACAAGGTCTAAAAGGAGAGAAATTGATGATGCTCAAGAGATGGGTAAAAGAGAATCCACTATGAATTTTATGTCTCAAGGAAAAATATGTTTATTCAAATCTTAAGGCCTAAGAAATTCAAAAAAGTTAGAATGTGTAGGGTGATTTTATACCCCAAACTATGCAAGATAAAAATAATTTGGTAGCTCTTAAAGGACAACCAAGAGATAACATCTTTTATGTAAAAATTTTAGACTAAATGAAGAGGTTGAATGTGAGTATTAATATATGGGATACATTTACTCTTCTTATCCAAAGGGAGATACTTCAAGATGAGTTTTTAGAGCTCCACCTTTCAAAAACATCAACAAGAAGAGAGAGTTTAGTTTTCACAAACACTCCTATACCTACTAGTGGGAAGCCAATAAAAGATGGTAAACCACCACCTTTTTATGTTTAAATGATCATTTAAGATTACCTATTACACAATTTCATGATAGATAGTGGGTAAAATATCTTGGTAATGCCTGAATAAAAAATGATAAGTTAGGATTAAAGTATGATCCCAATGCTAAAGGTGCCTTCAAATTAGATGGTTTAACTACTAAGAACATGGGTGTGATAAAATTTTTGATCTTTAATTTTCATGTTTTTCCTAATTTATCTATTGAACAAGATGTTTTTGTAGATTATTTCACACCATACTTTGATCTTTACTTATCAAGAGACTTTACCACCAAGATTGGGGGTTACTTATCATCTAATTGGCCATACATGGATTTCAAAACTAGATATGGCACTAAGGTTACAATCACATAATAAAGTGTATCTAATTTTCATCTTGATCCATACAAGACAAATGTTTCAAATGTTAATTACACCATCCTCTATGAGGAGGATCATCGTAATAAAAAATAATTGGTTTTACCTATTTAAGATATATCATACATTTTCTTTGATGAGTGGGGAATAAAAACCATGAGTAAGATCCATATAGAGGTGTTGAAGTAGTTGGTATTGGTGTCTATTTTTTACATGAAGAAGATACAACTATACTAGATCTATATAATCCAAGTGAAGATAGTGATGGCCTATGGAAGTTGTTATTTAATGGTTTAAGAAGTACAAATGGATATGGGGTAGGTAAATGTTAATTTCTCCTTAAAATGGAATGTACTATTATACAATTATATTTTAATTTAGTTATTATTGTAATGAAGTTGATTATGAGGATGTTATACATGGGATTAAATGGGTATGAAAGAAAGGACTGAAGTAAGTACAAGTTTTTAGAGATATAAAACTAGTAGTCCACTAAGTAAAAATCAAGAGTGTTACCAAAAATCCATTGTTGAAGTCCTAAAACCATAGGGTATGGGACCTTATTATATATTTTGAGGCCTTCAACACCTAACTAGTTCTAAGAGAGGAGAATCAACATGGTGATAGGTTAGCTTTAGTTAGAGGTTAATTTAACATTCCTTATAATGTATAGAACTCAAAAAGTTAGTAACATATCAAGGTGATAGTAAGGCCATCAATATCAGATAATGATGTCAATTAGAAATATTTTGAGTGTAATAATAAAATATCATGTTAAATTCAACAAGAAACTAATTTTTCTTCTAAAAACAAGGCAAAATTGCATCACTAATATGGAGATCAAATTATACAATTGAGGTCTAATAAGCTTCCCAAAGGGATGGTAACTCTTGAGAACATATATAATGAGAGTGATCAAATGAAAAAGGATAAATCAATCATTTATACTAAAAAATAAAATCATGAGAGAGTGTTTATCTTCAACTACAAGTTTCTCAAGCTTGGAAAGGTATGTACTTCAATTGAGAGAGCTACATTTGTTGAGTTGTGTATAATTTTTTTTGATGCCTTTGCTTGGGAATATATTGATCTTAAGGGTCTTGATCCTACATTTTCCAAACATACCACAGATATTGATCCATATTCTAAGCATATAATACAAAGACAATGACCCGTTGATCTTAAAGGTGAGATGTTAATGAGAAAAGAGCTAACCAAGTTGATAGAATCAGGAATCATATTCCCTATTAAGCACTCTTCATGGGTTGCTAATCTAATTCCCATTTTAAATAAGAGTGGAGATATCATATTATGTGTGTATTTTAGATATTTGAATATGGTTTCATTAAAATATCATTATCCATTACCCTCCATGGAGCAAATTATTTAGGTGGTTTTAGGTTCTCAATGCTTCTCTCTCTTGGATGGCTACTCAAGTTATAATGAGGTCTTGTTGAAGGAAGAAGATCAATATAAAATAGATTTTAATGCTAAATTTGGAATATATTATTATAATAGAATTTTATTTGGGCTATTTAATGTAGGGGATACATTCCATGGAGCCATATATATGGTTTTTCAAGGTTTGACCAATTAAATGGTGATAATCTATCTTGATGGCATAACAATTTTCTCAAGGAATGCTAGTGATCAACTAACTCAACTTAGATTAAATTTTAAAGTTGTAGATAATATGGGATCTCTCTAAACCTAAAGAAATGTTTTTTATTAAGTCATGAAGTTAAGTTATTAGGCCACATTATCTCCAAGGATGGGTTTACTAGATGTCCTGAAAGGATGAGTGCCATATTGGCTGTCTTTTCCCAAGCATAACAAAGGTTTATAAAGTTTTATTGGGAAAATAATTTTTTTAGAAGGTTTATACCTAGTTTTCCTAACCTTTTGAATCCCATTACAGCCATGTTAAATAATAATCAAGCCTTTGTTTAGATTAAATAAGGAAAAAATAGTTTTGAGGCTATTAAGCAAGCCATAACAGACACACCAACATTGATCAATACTGATTTTAGAAAGGATTTATTATTATATAATTTTTATAACCTTGATACCATCTCATCCATGTTGATATAAATCAATAGTGAAGGTCTTGATTATCCTTTTGCCTTCTTTAGTTAGGGAATAGAAGAGTATGGAGAGAGATACACATTCATTAAGAAACAAGTGTTGAAAATCATAAGCAACCTTAATAAGTTTAGGAATATGGATTCTAAAAACAAGATTAATGTCATAGTGACCCAACCAAGAATAATATACTTCAATTTAAATAAGATCTAAATGAGAAAATGGCTAGATGATAACAAAAGTCATAGAGTATGATGCAAAGTTCAAGGATACTAAGCTGGTAAGAGGAAGAGGGCTATGTGAAAACTTGGTAGAAGAAATTCAAGATTAAAACAATGACATTTTGGCATTGAAATATGATCCTAATATAGTTTTACCTTCACTCTCTCTAAGTTGGACAAAAGATATGGTAATATTCCTTCAAATAGGTGAATTTCCTATAAGTTTGGATAGAATAAAAAGAAGATATTTCAGATTGTAGTCCATCCCCTATGTTCTTGTGGACAAAGTCCTCTTTAGAAGGGATATTAATGGGATTTTGTTGATATGTGGTGAAACTGATCAAATGGTCAAGTTATTGGAAAAAATCCATGATGTACTAGTTTGAGGTCACTTTGTACCTAATACCACAACAACAAAAATAATGACTATTGGCCTAGATTCTTTTAGGAACTTTATACATGTTCAAGGAGGTTTAAAAAAGTGTGAATTTTTCCAAGGTAAATAAAGGCTTGTATCTCTTCCTCTCAATCATATTCAAGTGGATCATCCAATTATGCAATGGGTTAATGATTTCATTGGCATGATAAATCCACATTCAAGTGTTGGCCACAAATGGGTGCTTACAACCACTGATTATTTCAAAAGGTAGGTGGAAGTAATAGATCTCAAGGAGGGTAATGAAAATTTAGTTTTTGACTTCTCTAAAGGCATAGTTACTAGATTTAGAGTTCATTAAATAATAACTTATGATAATGCATTGGCCTTTAGAGGTGAAAAAATAATTGAGTGGGATCTTAAGCATGTCATTTATACAAGTTATTATTCCAATTAATACCCTCAAGGGAATGGGCTAGCTGATTCCACCTATAATAAATTGATCGATATCATCAAGATACCAATATAAGATAATCAAAGATCTTGTCACACCAAGTTAAGGAAACATTTATGGGTTGATAGGATCACCCACAAGAAGGTTATTGAAATCTCACCATACATGTTTATCTATGGGTGAGAGGCCAAAATACCTATTTTTCATGAACAACCAACCCTTGAGTTAGCTCATCAACTTGAGATGATGGAGATTGATTCTATGGAGATAAGATTGACAGGGTTAATGAAATTATAAAAGACAAGAAATAATCCTATGCATACCATGGAATACCACAAGCTCAAGTGAAGAAGACCTTTGATAGGAGGGATGTCTCAATGGCATATTAAGAGGGGGATATTATATTGAACTAGGATGAAGATAGGGCCAAACTAGGTAAACATACCAAGTTTGATACATTGTGGAGCAGGCCTTGTGTTCTCATTGTTTCTAAAGAACATAATGCCTTTAAACTTTAAAATATTGATGGATAAGAATTGATTATCCCATTCAATGGGATATATTTTAAACCCTAATACTAAGGTTAGGTTTTTTATTTTATACATAGTAGAATAGGTATTTGTTTTCCCTAAGTGATTAAATCACACATTTTTTATTTACTTTCTATTGTTATCCTTCTGCCAATTGTCTTATGACACATGTGTGTGTTTGGTGTGTGTCTTTAGTTAGTTTAGTTTCATTTTTTTCAAATCTATTATCAAGTCCAAATTTCAATTTTACCTCAAGTCAAGTGCTTTCATGAACCCATATCCCAATGGATTTTCAAAGCCACCAGTCTAGATGCATAACAACCATGCAATCCTAAGAGGTCACCAAAGATGTTAGCCAAAATTAGACACGATGAATATCATTCAAAAATTTGATGTAAATAATATTAAATTTGATGATAGCCATTATAAAGGTCTTGTATTAGTCATCAATGGTCTAAAGATGATAAGTAGTGTGTCTTCCTTGGCATCTTAAAAATATTTCTAGGATGGTCTAGTTAGTAGTAGGGTCAAGTCACTTTGTCTTGTCATCAAATGGTCATTCATTATAGTATTATTTATGTGTCTAGCATTGATTAAGGTAAGTTTGAAAAAGTTAAGGTTAAGTGTGAAGTCAAGTCAATATTGAATAATTATCAAGGAGGTAAGTTGGTTACCCTTCTAAGAATAACTATGATATAAGCTAAACAAATTGACCAAGGAGTAGAACCAGTAAGTTGATCACATTGTATTTTCAAGAAGTTTGGAGAGATTAAGCTAGTTTTGATAAAATTAAGATATTTCTTTTGATTTAATCCCATTGTATACTCTAATGTTGGGATGATACTTTATAGGAAAGAATAAATATGAGGGCTATATCATTGGATCAAGGTCTTTTATGTCATCTAACATGTTTGTAATGACAAGATGTTTGTACTTGTCCATACATATTCTCCAAATGTATTAACAATTGCTTTCCAACAATCGAATCTCTTTGTAACTACCCATTCATCATTTATATTACCAAATGAAATATATTAAAGGATTTGTAGGGAAACATAATTGGGAAACTAGTTTTCATACTCCTTCACCTCTGCACAGGTCAAGGGGGACTACATAACGACTTGATTCATCATCTCCATTAGTTTCAAAAGGTAAAATAGGCAAATTCTTGAAGAAAGAAAGATTTCGAAGGTATTTTTCATAAATTTACATTTATTTGAAATGTAAAATATCTTCCAAGGTTCCTCCTAGTCTCTCTGGACCCAAATCCATGAAAAAAATGGAATTTCAAATCCAAACAAGGAAAAAAGATCCTTTTTTCTCCATTAGGTTTCTTGGCATCTTTAAAAGGCTAACTGTTTTATGGATGGTACTCAGAGGAGAGTTAGATATGGATCCAAATATATTGTGAAGAGGAGGTGAACCTAATACCATTAAAATTTGTGTCATTGTTTTTCTAGTTAAGTTCCTTGACTTTATGAATAATCATTAATAAGTTAAAGGTGTAGAAAGATGACTCAAAACCCCTTAAGGTCAGTTTTCTCTTGATACATAGTTCTAAATTTTAATGAATGAATGAAAATAATTTTAAAATTTATCTTAATTACTCTTTGACCTATGAAAAAATATTTTTTCTTAGGTTTCTTCATGTCTATATTTGGATTAACACCAAGTAGTCTTGATTTTCCATACTAGACATGAAATTCATGGTTTGAAGGAAATATGAAGTGTTTTTATCCATAGAATAAATGAAATGAGGTATTTTATAGTTGATAAAAAATTAATTATTACCCATAAAACCTATTCAAATAATCATTTAATTAATTAACTTCAACAAAAGTAGATAACTATGCATGTACACATGAGCTATGTGAACCAACATACATGGTTGAGATAGGCCTGGTCAAGTATGGGTGCATTTTAATTATCAAACACACTTAAATGGAAATTAATATATTGAAATGTTATTTAATATAATTATTATGTAGGTTTTAAAATTATAAAAACCTATGGGTTAAGAGTTATAATGTTTTCGATAAGCCAAGTCTAACAAAAGTTTTGTGAACCTACAAGTCTATAGACCTTTAAGTCAACATTGGAACCTAATGGTTTTAATGGAAGTGAATATGGAATATTTAAGGAATTATATAGTGTTATATTTTAATTTTATAAAATCACAATAAATTAATTTAGATCCAAACTTTAAATACCAACAGTGAAATGATGGAGTCCAGGTGCATACAAGGTATGCAGGTAGGCATAATCTATGATTATACAAGAAATCAACACTCATAGTGTATTGGAAAACTTCAAGGTTAATATTTAAAGGTTTTTATATGTTTTAAAATAATTTTAAACATGTATTAAGGATAATACCTCAAATCACATACCCTCATGTGATACACTCCATGGTTGTAAGACTGTGTACATGAAATGAACAAGAAAAAGGTAGATTTATGCATGAGACCTGAATGGTGAGAATTAATCAAGAGGTAAAAGGTAATTTAATAGGTATAAATTATTTTTAAGGATAATTTATTTATAATAATTCATAACATATCATTCTCCTTGGTTGAAGAATGACTTAGGTCCATTAAAGACCTAAGAGAATCATGAGAACCTTGAGTGTCATCTGAGAGAAATCAATATGGAATTGGTTTCTCACCCATATGTATGACTCAATAATGTTACTTATATCATAATTAATATGAAATATTAATTTTTATATTCCATTGAATAAATATATGTATTTGGTTGATTTCATGCAAATGGGTTGAGTGAACCTAAAAAGGGCACTGTGTGAGCCTAAAAAGAAGATTGTGAAGGTTTCAAATGGACATCCAATGTATGTTGAGAAAATTTGATACATAAATAGGATATTAAAATAATTATCCACTTTTTATATAATGAAATTGATGAGAAATTAGGTTCCCAATTCAAAATAATAGAAAAGAAGGCTTTAGGCTTAACAACTACCTACAACCCTGTTAAAGGGTAGAATTAAAGAAAACACATTTGTGGTGAAAAATGGAGAATTATAAAGTTTTTATAGTGTCAATAAGAGTATTAAATAATTTTAAAATGTTTTTTAATACCACCCGAGTTCCAAATAATCTAGTTGGGGAAGGTCCACTCTCAAAATTATAGTCAAGAAGCCCAAATAGCCACCTAAAAGCATGTGTGTGAAAATTAAAGGAAACTTGTAGGTTTTGGAGTGTTTTGAGGATTGAAAAGTCCCAATGGGTGGATTAAATATTTAAATATGATATAATGAGTTTTGATATCATTGATAAATAAGGAAAAATATTAATAAAGTTTTCTAGGGTCACTTCAATGCGATTATCTACAAACTCTTGCTTATGGCTGAAGATAGGTTTCGATGAATTGAAAGGGTCAATTACTTCATATAAATATTTAAAAATTTCATATTATGTTATGAATAAAAAAAAATAGTTTTTAAAATATAATTTAAATAATTTTATCCATTTTACTGCCAAGTGACTCCTCTTGAATACATAGTCAGGCTTGTATTGCTCAAAATGACAACTTTTAGTACGTATGAACTTATATGATGAAGTGCATGAAATCCTAAGCACATTATGGAATGAGGGGGGTTATATAATTAATATTATTGGTTTTATTTAATTCATAAAATCCCACATATTTATGAACTATCATTAATAATCTATGTGACTTTAAAATCCTTATTAAACCCTAGGCAAGACATGATGGAAGAGATAAGCTCTCCAAGCACTCAAAATGGATTGAAATGATTTATAAATAACCTACATGACATTTATTCCTCTCCTAGGCATCTTAATGAGTAGAGTTTTATAATTTTTGAGATAAATGTTTACAAAGAATAACTTAAAAATCTCCTTCTTGAGCTTATTTTAAGGGTTTTGAGCTAAACAAACTCTCCCAAGCAATTGCATGGGGTCTGTGAGCCAAGATAAAGGTGTTATAATCATATTAAAGTCATTTAATAGGTTATAATAGTCATAGTATAGGTTTAAAGTGGTTATATAAGATTTAATGAATAATCATGACTAATGTGGCTTCAATAAGGTAGGGGTACAAACTGGCTGCAAGGTTCCAAAGATCTAATAATTTTTTTGAAAACAATGGACATGTAAAGTATTTAACAAAATTTGATTGAATATTACTTGAAACTCTTTTTATTCTATATGATTATTCATTTTGGCTATCATTGTCTTGTATTTCAATAAATTTTCATTGAATGGTTCATTAGTTCCTTGTTTGATCTTTGTAATTTGAGCATATGAAACCTTTTTAGTAATATTAATAGAACAATGTGCCAAAAATTGATCTATAAAAGGTTTGAATGCTTTCATGGATTGAATATTTAAGTAAAAAAACTTCCTCAAATCATAGTCTTTAAGGCTCTTTAGAAATATTTTGGTCAAAATTTTATCATTTGAAGCATAAATAAGGCATGATGCATAGAAGGTTTGAAGATGTTGTTCAGGATCAACCTTGTCATCATAAAATGTGAACTTGGGTTTAATAAATCCATTTGGAAAAGGGTGAAAATAAATCTCAAGTTCAAGAGTACAAAATAACACATATTATGAATCTATGGAATGTGAAAAATCTAAATCCTTTTGCTCAATGTTTATAACCTTATCTTGTAAGGTTTTTACAACTTGAAGGAGTCATTGAACTATAAGCCTAGTGGGATTTTGATTAGCAATTTGAGTAGTCACCATAGGGGTTGGAAACATGTTTTTGAGTAGTAGTAGGCATATAAAATTATATTTATGTTGAAATAATAGGTAAATTATAAATATATGTATCAATATTAGTTTATAGGAACAAAGGTTGGAACACATAATTTCTGCCCCTATTAGATTTATTAAGTTGTAGTGTGTTTAAAGGGATGGATGTATCCACTAAAGTTTTTGAATTTTTAGCTTCAATGATAGTTTTTAATAATTTATCAAATATTTAGGGTTTTGATGAATATGCTCACAAACCATTGCAATTTCATGCACTTTATCATTATATACTTGGTCATTATCATTTTTTCCATATTTTCATTATCAGAATCTTCTTCTATGATAACTCTATCAATATTTTTTTCATTTTCAACATGGGTATCATCATGATCCAAGGTATTATATCCCTCATTGGTTTGAGACATCTTGTATGGGTTTAGGGGAATCTAAATATGTTCAATAGACACACCCAAAATTTAAGGCTATGCCTAGATTTCATGAAAAATAATACCAATAGGAAATTAAAAAGTATAGTAATTTGAAACCATATCTAGTTTAAAACCTTAAGAATCAAATTTTTTTTGTATTCACATGGATTGGGTTCACCAAATGTTTAACCTAATTTGGTTATATATACTATTTTAGTGGTTAGGGTTAAGGATATATAAATTATAGGGCATAAGGGTGATTATTAGATCTACAATAGGCTAATTAATGTGCTAAACTCAAATATACCATATGATAAATTTATAAAACTGAGATAGGATTTCAATAGAAAGTATAACTATGCTAGATATACAATGGACATGAAGGAATGTAATAAGATATTTTTGACACTAATATAATGTTAGATCTAGTACAAAAAATAATTAGGAAGGATGACAATTTTGGAATAATTATCAAATTTTGGATCTAGTGCCTTTGGATCTTTAGACATTTGCATCAACCTGAGATAGTTACATTGATGTTAGTGTCTAATTTCAATGATAGTGTCCTATATAGAATACTCTATGAAATAAAAGACACCACATATATACCTATGAGTTTGGATTCACCTTCATTCTATTGCATTCAAATATGGGTCATAGACTATTACTCTTGGTGAAATGCTAAAACCATAGATTTGCATCTTCAATGTGACCTTGGGAAAAATGGGTTATTGGGTACATGGTGTCGAGCTGACCCAAAAAAACCCTAATGTCAAAGGGTATTTACTACATAATTAATACTATAGAAGATGAAATCAAACTCATGTAGTTATCACCTACGTGTTGGATTGTGTGTGAATCATGCAATGTGTGTTAATCAAGTAAAAATGTGTCCTAGTTTGTAACTTGGAAAATTTGACCTTATGCCTAATCCTTTAGTAATTTAGACCTATAGTTATGTTTTTACTTTGACTAATATCACATGAGGGTAAAATAGTAAATATTTTGATAACTTGAGTGCTTCTTGAGTTCTCTTTTAGTCTTATTACTAGGTAAGGAATGAATTAGGTTTGATATTATATTTATACCAATCCTATTAGGAGATAACCTACATTAAAGAACTTAGGATAACCATTATGATGCATTTCATTTGCAAATTGGATGACTTTAAGGGTAATAAACACTTGCATCAGGCCATGATAGTAACATTGACACTACTATCTGACCTAAACATTAATGTCCAAGAAGAACGAGAGCTTACATAGGCTCAAAAGTTGTATAGGTGTAAGATAAGTACATTTTAAGCATTCTGGGCAAGATGGGATGTCCGTGTCATCAATATAAGTCTGGTGAGAGTAATATATAGTCCAAGGGGAAAAATATAGAGTAGATACAAGATTTTTAGAAGAAAGGCATGTGTATAACTAAAGGAACAATTAGGTTCATGATTTTTCCATGTGTACAAGGCTAAGGTGATATATAATCATAAAATATCATCTACAATTAAATTTAAAAAAATGTAAAAATTTTCATGTTTTCCACCCATGAATCTAAGATAATTACAACATTCAACATTAGAAGAGCCATAGATATGATAACATAATATAATTATTTCCAAATATTAAATGATTAACATTGAAGAAAAGAAATGAAAATTATTAAAAGAATAAAGTTACCATGAAAAGTGAGAAAACCAAAAAATGTGAGATAAGAGATTTGACAAGTGGGGAAACCATAAAATGGATCAAAACCCCACAATATATTCAAATTATTGAAAATAATTAATCTCCAAATACATAACAATTATAAGCTAGGAGAAAGGGAGAAGAATTGCCTTAAGCCAAAAGAGCATCAATAATGCAAGAGCACGATTGTGTATGAAGATTGATTGTCTTGTGTAAAGAATAATGATAGAGGAGAGATCTTTAAAAAGAGATAGGATGAAAAAATAGTTAGATGAACAAGCTTCATGTGTTTGGAAAGTGTCTTAATCCTCTTACAAGTGATTAATATGTGTGTGCCATGTTGGGGGAGGATTTACTTATGAAAGTAAATCCTAAATACAATAAGTGGAAAAGAGAGGTGAATGACAAATCATATGACTATGATAAATTGCATTTATAAATATAATAACTACACACATAAAGAAGAATAATTATAAACATAAACTAGTATAAAGGACCCAAATAAGATTAATTCTCCAATAAAGTGACAACCTCCTACACACAAATGAGTAGGAAACAACATAGTCTTAGGAGACATAAACCATGAAACTCCTAAACATTAGGACCATCTCATAGGAGGAGGAGGAGCAAGAGCTTTGGACACAACTTTTGGAGGTGGGCATCAAAAGTCTCCAACTGGACTCTAGTGTCACTCACTATACTTGGATACCCATATTTTTTTAGATTTCAGAGATATTTAGACATATTTTCCATCTACGTAGGCGATTTTAATAAGACATTGAAGTATAAAATTGACATCTATTACATATATATAAATACTTTTGGCTTATACTGATGACTTATATGGTGTACCATTACTCTTAAATTTTATGTTACTTTCTTAGTTATGTATTTTAAATTGACTGGAAGTGATGATGTACCACATATCCCTTATTTTGTATGATGATAATGATATGGAAATGTTTATATATTTAAAATGTGGAAACATATGAATGTATATGTAAATGAAATGAATGTTTTAATAATTTGATAATGACTATTTTCTAGGTGATGATTGATCTAATTTGTTCATGTAACAAAATGACTTTAGATTCCAACAAAGGTATGAAATGGATATATGATGTACGGTGAGATAGAGAATTAAAAAAAAACACACATAAAACCTTTATAAGGACCATAAATTTAACCCAATATTTATGAGAAAAGGGGAATTTGTACTTTGTCAAACATATAAAATACTAAATTTTTCCTCCAAAGTTGGTCAGTCATGATAGAATTGGTCAATGGGATAGTGTTTTCCTTTTTAGATAGGTATCTATGAAATATTTTAAGATATTTTTGACACTTTGTGATATGAATAATATTTTTATGACCTCCTAAAACTAGTGTCATGTGACTAGGAAGATGCATGGGCTTAACACAAAAGGTTATATGTAGTAATTAAGGGCATCTCCCTCTAATGCTAACCCCATGTAACTTGTGAGGTGTGAGGGCTCATCATTGAGGATAAACGAAGGGAGAGAGATGTAAAATTGACCTTATTTACATGGGATTTTTTAATTTTGAATTACTTTATCTCATTACACACACACACACACACACACACACACACACACACACACACACACACACACACACACACACACACACACACACACACACACACACACACACACACACACACACACACACACACACACACACACACACACACACACACACACACACACGGAAAGGTCCTTACCCCAGAATCTTGGCCCCATGAAAATAGTAAGATGAAACAGATCATCATTAAGGATAAATATATGAAAGTAAGGTTACATTTTTTTTTTATCATACTAGTGTTTTTTTAATCAAAGTGAACATTTAAAGGAGATCTCTCCATAGACAACCTTCTAGACTAGGCTGTAGCATAGATTTTTCTAAGCTTGTAAATAATTATGAGGAATAAGGCATTTATTTCTCATAAAAATTAAGAAAATAACTTATGTTATGATGATTATGAGAATTTTTTCTAAAGGGAATATGATGATAATAAAAATTAAATGGAAATACATGTTTCATTTTAAAGGTTTGCTATCATGTGAACTCATAAATAAACAACCACTAATAAAACATATGGAATGTAAGACAACACACAAGCAATGTAAATGTAAAGAAGAAAATGTGAAATGAAAAAAATATATGTAAAAATGCATGAGGTGTAAATAATTTAGAGATTCACTAAAATCCTTACCCTCTAAAGCACATAATCAATAATATCTATTATTGAAGTCTTCAGTCACAAGATATAGACCAAACTAATTAGGTTAAATTTACCACCTTCTCCCTTCTTCTTATATATTATACTATAAAGTCTTAGGACAAGGTATCTTACTTGTTCTAGATAATTAAATCTAGATTTATATGTCAAACTTGTATTTTACACTTGACAAATATATCTCAAGGCTCTACCCTTCAATTTAACCCTCCCTTAAAGTTGAAAGACTCACACTTTTCACCTCTCTAGATATAATTACTTACTTATTAGTCCAACCTTGATTATTTATATCATATGTAACCACATAATTCATAAAATATGATATATATATCCTTCACAAATAGTTATAAAACCTTAACAGATTCCCTTCATCTAGGACAATTGCATTTAGGGTAGGATAAAATTATTGGCACTATCATTCCCAATTAACTGAAAGTGTCCTTGCCTTAAAAACACATAAATTTTCAAATATTTAAAAGAGTATGATTTGACCTAAGAATATATTTAAACCTTTTATGAGAATTATTTCAATAGAGATATTAAAAATACAAGTCAAAGCTAATTCACTTGGACATGTATAAATTATCAAGTAATCACACATTCAAGCTAAATCAATCAATTTCACAACTAAGCCATTATTCCCTATTAATCCAATAAAAAATAGTCATCAATAAACTATGAATGAGATATAAATATATCAAATTATAGGGAAAAAATAACCCAAAAAACCTAGGTGTTCGCATCTTGATACAATGAACATTTACATAAGTGTCCATAAGGTGACACAAGTATCTAACCAACTAAAAATAATATTTACAAAATATAAAGACTATTTCCTAAACATCAAATATATTTTTTCCACACATGTACATATCAGATATGCATATGAATCATTGCATAAGTTAAGTTTTATTTATTCTCCATTATTGTGTAATTAAAATATTGTTTAGTATTTTACTTTATATAGTTAGTATTTTTGTAATTCGACACTACTATTGAATACCATAAACTAAATCTAGTATTTTTGTAATTCAACACTAAAATTGAATATCATAAACTAAATTAATTAATTTACATGATTTAAGGAATACATTATATTAATCATGAATATATTATTCCTCCTAAACATTTTCCAAAAAGGGTTAAACATTTGGTGAACTAGACCTCTGAGTTTTCATATCCAATCCTAGTGTTTACTAGGTTTTTCCTATTTTTTCTAGATTTTTAAATCATTAAAAATTTATTAAATAATAAATATTGTTTTAAAAATTCAAAGGAATAAATTATGCTTATCAAAATGCATACACATTGTAGTCTTTCCTTTGTTAATTACATCATGATAATCATTGATTATTGTATTTCATGCATGATGGGATTGATCAAAATTATTCTTAAATGGAGTTAATAAAATGATAGATCCAACACACTTGTATATATGAATATTTATCATAGTAATAATATTTATCATGAATTATTACATGTTACTGTATCACTCTAAATTTCACCCTTGAGGAGGTTTTTCAAGCCTTCCTCATGTAGATGATAGCATGGAGACACCTCTATGTTGTGGGTGGCCTAATGGTTGAGATGAATATTTAGATTAGGGATAACACCCTTGGTGTATCACCTTGAAAATAATAATAAACCTATTGATTTAAAAGAAAAGGGAAGGAAATAACTAAAAATAATTAAATGGGGGGTGACATACCAAATTTATGACCACTACTACATATTCATAAGTGTACAATGAATTATAAGAATTACCTATCATGCACTAATCCTAAACTGCCCCTCTTACATCAATTTTTTATAGATAGGTAGGCCATTAAAAGAGTAGGAGGGAATATTTTTACCACTTTTAACCCACACTTAACTCTTAATGACACTAATTCCTAAGTATTAATAACATGAAAATCTTATTTGGTAAATTTTTGATGAACTAAAGCTTTTTCATAGGCCAAGGATTCCACAAGGAGGGTTATCAACAGGGTGAATTTTGACTAGTTCTTACATCAAGATTCAAAAAACTTAAAATAAAATATATAAGGGAAGACCTTATAGGAAATATAAGTCCAACTAAATTTTTCTATGAAAAAGGTCATCGAAACTAATATCTTCAGAACTAACTTTGGGAATACAAAGAATGAGCATGCAAGCCTCTTAGAATAGGTAAATAGAGTACATAGGCCTTTATTACATAACATGGACATAATAAAATTATGTTATGAAATTGGGCATAAGAAATATCAATTTTTGGAAGAAAAAAAGACTCCTCATGCTTCAAATGCTAGTTTCACACAAGCATCCACTACAACGACTCCAACAACCTTGCCCGCCATGCAAGCATTCAGTTAGCTTTGAGTTGAAGGTTAATTTTGTATGTATAAATGTAGATATTACTTACTTTTGCACTTAAATTTTAATTAAACTTATAGCATAAATTTAAATCTTCTTGAACTATTTGTAAGTATGTGCATGTTTTATTATATTGTATAGGACAATTGATCCATACACAGTTGTAGTTATCTATGAGCATGCAAGCTTGAAATTTTGAGGCTAAAATTAGAACTATGATTTTTTATACATAAGGTAACCATGAGTTTACATAAACTTAGAGGATGAGGTGTCCCCTCACCAAGTCTAAATATTTATTTAATTTCACATTTCAAAGGGTTGGACTATTTTATCAATAAGAGAATAAATAAGTTTGATTATCATGCAACTGCATTAGAGTTATCTCCTTCCATTCTTGTGATATTAAGGTTTTCCTTTTCTAGTTATAATAATATAGTAATTTGAAGTGTGCAAAAGTTATGGATATTTATTATTGTTTTATTGATGTATGATAACCTTAGATGTGTAAAATATATTGAAAGTTAGTAGATTTCATTAATTAATTAAGCATTTGTCTAAACTTTGTTAATATTATTAGTGTGTAGGAGTATTTTCTTCTGGTATATTTTTATATGTATGTGCAATATATAATTTAGATAACTTCTTATTATGAGATACAACCTTCCAATTAATGGCGTGTAAGAGAAACTCTAAAGGGAGAAATCTTTATTTGAGACCATCAAGTTTCCTATATCGTTCCTCCCAAAAATTCATAACTATGTTTTCTTGTGAGTGTGCAATATCTACAAATAATAAGCACTAGTTCTTAAATAACTTATCCACAAAGAAACCATCCTAAGAAGTGACCTATTAAAATAATATAACCTTATTTTCTTCTCTACTCTTCCCTCATTCTGAAGTCTATTTAATTGAGATCTACGCACTCTAGATTAGGTATCACCCATCCATCCCACTCACTTAGGTTTGATTTCTCTACTAGGATTTATTTCACTAAAAGTGAATCTAGTTGAAAAAATACATTATTTTTTTATTTATTGTTTAACCCATACATTCAACTCATTACTAGAGTGGAGTTTACCTCCATTGAGATCCTAACACATTAGATTCTACCTCATTTAAATTTCACACTATACACAAAACCTAGATCAATAGAAATAAAAAGGGTTGTTACTAGAAGGAGGACCACTTTTGTCCCTTACTTATTAATAGGTTATCCCCTACATTGATTTTTAATAGATACACCCAAGAGAATTACCAAGTCTAGGGCCTAAACTAGTCTTTTGGTTTCACCCTCATCAAAGGCCTAGATTTGCACCGATTGTTCTCAATATACCTAGGGATAAAATAATGTCTCCAATAAAAAATATCCATCCCAATAATCATCCTATGGATGAAAAACATGCTTGGTTATTTTAATTTGACATTATCATCCCAGGAGACATGCACAATTTGCCCAAGAACCTAGAGAAATATCTACCTTCTTTCTCCCCTCCAGGAGGAAGAATTACAGAGGAATACATTAAGTCTTTAAAGGTTGTGTTAAGATTAATGAATATTACTAATGAAGATATTTCATGTATGATTTTACCATTTACCTTGAATAATGTTACATATGATTGGTACCTCAACCTTTAAGAGAACTAAATCACTTCTTGAAATGCATGCCAAAGCATATTTCTTGCCCAATTTGGATAGGTTATCAGCCCTTGATTAGTGTATCAACATTTTATCAGCATGAAAAATGATACTAATGAATTAATTTGGGATTTAAATTATATATTATAGAATATGTATACTTTGCATAACCTATAATATAGGCCAAATGGATAATTGATATTGAATATGTATAGAAACACTCTAGAAATAATCACTCAATGTTCTCATAGAGAGATGTTGTTACCACCACTCTATCTTTAGCATATAAAGAGGCTATCAAAATTTATAAACAATTAAACCTAGAATATCCAAAACTCTCAACATCAATGTTGAGTTTGTAGCTATGAATCCAATCCCTCATGTTAATCAAAATGTCCTTGATTTTAATTAGAATCAACTATATGCACTGACTCCTTTAATATAACCAATTCATAATAAATAATATGGTTATATGAATAACTGAGTGCAAAATAATATTCATCAACAAAATCAACATGCAATGCATTATAATGTTGTAGTGGCAGAAGGAACTAATTATACCAAATCAAAACTAGATTCCATATAAAAAATGGTCTACAAATTAAGCAATGACTATCTAAGCATGTAGATGAAGATGGGCAACACCAATATCCAAATTTACAACTAGAATTATGGGTTTAAAAGATAAAATATACCCTTAAATAGGCCTATGAATAATATAGAGAAAAAACCCAATAAGTTACCAAAGATTAACATAGTAGAAATGACTCTGTGCAATTGGTGTAGAGTCTATAATAAATCACAACATGGTGAAATTGAATGTTTGTAATCATGTGTAACATTTGAGATCTTCTAAAAGGAGATGACAAGGTAAAAATTGATGAATAATCGACTAGAGTTACATCAAGAATTTGAATCGTTAAGTAATACAATGGTATTTAAAATGCACAAGTATTTCTTCTCAAAAAAATATGAAAATGATCCAAAGTATAACTTTGATGAAGTGCATGCCTTCTAGTAATATCAAAACCTGAGGAATAATAAACCCTTTAGAATGTCTACCCCTTCAAACAACACTACTATTCCACCAAATTGAAGAGCTAAAAACAATCCATCTCCCCTAAAAGGAAATGAATAAATTCAAAATAAAAGGGGAGTAGGGATAAAGATGATATAAAACTATTGAAGACATGAAGACGATTATATAAAATATTATTCTTAATAAATTAACCCAAATTACAAAAAAAAGGAGCTCCTGTAGAAGTATATTATAGGGAAAACAACTATCGAGAAGATAAAGTCTACTCACACCGATGTTATATATAAGATCAAAACTAAAGTTCTACCTTTATTATTGACTTTATGAGCATTTGGAAAGATCATCCACAATTTTTTAGTTGAATATGAAGCTTCAACCATGGTAATGCCTACTTCAATTTTCCTAGAATTATGTTTCACTCCAAGCCCATCAAATAGAATTATTTCACAATTGGATAAGACCATGGTCCTTATAATAGAAGAGTTGAATGATGTATGGATCCATGTATCTAAATCACAAGTATAAATTATGATAGACATACTATTAGTGGATATTATGGAAAGATGTAGACTCTTCCTTAATAGATACTATTCTAAAACATTAAATGGGTTTGTAGCAATAGACTTCTCTCACATTTGTCTAGCATGGAGAGGTATTACAAACTAAATTCAAATTGATCAAAAACTAAGAATGAAGCACATAATTTTTGAATACAATACAAATAATTAAGAAGTTATAAATCTCCTAACCTTAGGATCTATACCTTCACTAAAAAGCATGAAGTGCAAGAACTAGAAGTTTAGGTACCTTCCTAGTTATAGACCCTCCACTTTGACAGTGTAAAATACAAGCAAGGATCATGCATTGGCATTGAATTGGTGGACCCAAAAGGCAAGAAATACCTAGTCATATTTAGACTATAGATTCCTTGCACTAATAACATAGATAAATATGAGGTGCTAATTTTGGGACTGCATTTTTCTCTAAAAAATAATGTCAAACATATACTAATTTAAATAGATTCAAAACCGGTAGTAAATCAGGTTAAGAATAAGTACTAGTACAAGGTATCATATCTAAAAATCTACAAATCTAGATCTTAGGATTTTATAGAGTCCTTTGAGGCCTTCAACATAATATATATACCTAGATAACATAATCGAGCTACATATTTATTAGATACTTTAGTTTCCAACTTGACACTCCTACGTGATTCCAAGGTACAAAGATTCTCCATTGAGATAGTACCTTTTCAATCAGTTTTAGATAATGTGGAAAATTTCCAAGTCTTTGATGATGACCAATAGATTGTCCAATTTTTGATTAACTTTGTAAAATTTGAGTCTCAAGTCAATGATGATAAGGAAATTAACTACCTATGCCAAGAGGAATTAGGGGGAGAAGGAATTATTCAACTAAAGTAAAATTACCTCCCTTTGGGAATTATTTCCTTGGAAAGTAAATTCTATTTAGATTTTCAAGCTTAGTATCAAAGACAACCAAAAGTAAACAAACATGAATTTATAAGGGAGAATCTAGGAGATGAGCATAACCCATGTTATGTCAATATTGGTCTTAGTTTTACTATAGAGGAAAGGGAAAAAATAAAGATTTTACTCACTCAATAAAAGGATGTGATTGCATGGATTTATGAAGACCTAAAGGTTTTCAACCCAAGGTTCATCACCCATATAATTCCACTAAAGTTGGACCACAAACCATTCAAGCAAAGGCAAAGCCCAGTAAATCGTATCTTATAACACCTTATTTAGAAGGAAGTGGAGAAGTTAATGAGTGGAAAAATAGTTTTTCCTATTAGAAATTCTAATTGGGTGGCTAATTTAGTCATATTCAGGAAGAATAATGGAGAGATTAAGCTCTGCCTTGACTTCATAAAATTAAATAAATCCTCTAAGAAAGATAATTATCTATTACCTTCGTTGGATTAAGCCATCAAGATAACGAGTAGTTTAGGAATGATGTCTTTCTTGGATGGAATATGATAGAGGTAAAAGACATAATGAAGATAGAATTTACCATGAAGTGGGATACTTATGCATATAAGAGGATGCCATTTGGCCTAATTAATGTAGGTGACACATTTTAATAAGTTATGGACCACACCTACTAAGGAATGATAGGTACATATATAATTATTTACATGGATACCTCATAGTTTTTATCAAAATTAAGGAATAATCATGTAGGTTGCCTATAATAAATCTTTGAAAGATGCAAAAAGTTTGGAATTTTTATGAACCCCCAAAAGAGCATATTTGGTATCACTGAAGGCAAGCTCTTGGGTCATATAACCACCAAAGATGGAATTACAATTGACCCAGACATAATTTAAATAATATCAAAAATATGAAGAAGGAACTCAAATCTTTGTTCAAGAAGCTAAACTTCATAAGAAATTTTATATCAAGTTTCTCAAAAATTGTTAGACCTTTGAATGCAATGCTCAAGCAAGATGCTAAAGTGGAATGGACAACAGAGCCTCAAAAGTATTATCAAGATATTAGAGATGAAATATCTTAGGCATCTTTATTGATAAGTATAGACTTCACCAAATACTTATTATTGTATTTATTCACCTCAAAACATACTATTACTACCATGCCCACCCATAAAAAAGAGGAGAGCGAGCATCCTATCACATTCACGAGAAAAAAATTGAGAGAAGTAGAAATCAGGTACTTAATGAAAGATAATAAAATATTTTCCATTTTCAAAGTAGTTAATAAATTTTGACATTAAATCCTAAGGAATAAGACAATTGTCATTGTATTGGATCCTACTGTAAAGCTCACTTTAGCACAAAAACAATTGGGAGAATGCATAGGAAAAGGGATGGTAAAATTGTAGGAATTTGACATAGAAATCAATCCCACCAAGATCATTAGATGTCAAGGCATAATATATTCATGATATAGCTTGACCCATGCATCACTATTGAATAGGTTTGTGAAAAACAAGTATCTAAAGGAGATTGATATACTAAAATTATTCAATACTTGCTCATAAGTACCTACTCCACAAAGCTCAAAGAAGTGTAAAAGAGAGATTTGAGGACTAAAGTGGGTCATTAAATGATCATAATGAGGATATATATATATATATATATATATATATATATATATATATATATATATATTTACATATATATATATATATATATATATATATATATATGTACATATATATACATACATATATATATACATATATATATATATATATATATATATACATATATATATATATATACATATATATATATATATATATACATATATATATATATATATACATACATATATATATATATACATATATATATATATATATATATATATATATATATACATACATATATATATATATATATATACATATATATATATATATATATATATATATATATATATATATAATTATGAATACATCTACCTAAGATGTGTATCATGAGAGGAAGCTCAATAAATTATGGAAAATTTACACTAGAAGATAGGCTGTAGTCATTCCTTTAGAAACACCACCACCCATAAAATCCTTATAGATGATAATATTAAAATGTGCACATGTTCATGTCTAAAAATTCATAGAATGTAAAATATTAGTGAAAAGAGAAGTACACTAAATAAATCCTCTACAACCACTGATTAAAGGAAGACCATTTACTTAATGGGGCTTGGACTTCACTGGAGTCATTAACCTTAATTATTCAGCAAGACATAAGTTTGTGCTCACTGAAATAGACTATTGTACATGATGGACTAAAGCTATAACTAGAAATAATTAAAAATCACAAAATGTGATCAAATATATAGACGAAAATATCACAACTATATTTGGTACTACTATCTCTCTAGTTTGTGACAACAATCCAATATTCCAATCAACTAAATTTATTGAATGGGTACATAAAAATTGAATCAACATCATGTCATTATTGGAGAGTTGTTAATGATGTCATGGTGATTAGATGGAGGTGTCCTAATGAGTGAATTAAGTATTTTGATAGTGTTTGTAATAATGACAAAGTGTGTAATGTGCTTGTCCTAGTATTATTGAAGTATGCTTGGTTGATCTTCAAAGTTTGCATGGTTAGATTTGTTTAAGGATGAGTATGGAGTATTGAGCATGTGAAAAGAGGTCCCTAATATATTTTATATGCTTTGATTGCTTATGTATATTTTTATAACTCATCTGATTTTCCATAGTTTTCATCTAGACATTTTGGGTCTAGTGGTTGAAAATATGAGTAGCTAGTTTGATGACATCACCATTGTCACTTGGGAACGATTAGGGGGATTTGGTCATATGGTTATGATCAAATTTTTTCCTAGTTGATATGTGATAAATATAAATTCATTCATATAAGTGTGGTAAAATATATGAGGGTGAAAATTTGGCTTCTTAGTCAAAATTCATCATTTTCCATAGCCAAATTTGCGTGTGGCCAAAAAGAGCCGAGTAAGCATGTTGATAAGTTTAGAATTCACACACATGGAGGTCTCAGGATAAAATGATCATATGGGTTTGTTAATTTTTGTGCCTATTATATTTTAGATAAGTTTTAGATCATGAAATGAAGTGCATAAAAATATATGCATGTGCAAAGTTGGGTTCCCAAGTAATTTAACTATGTTTTTCCATAGCCAAATTTTTGTGTGACAAGAAAAGCCAAGTAGGAATTTTGATGGTGTTATATCTTGCATGTGTGAATGTGTCAAGGTAAACTAATCATATGGGTTTTTTTAATTTTGATAGTTAATTTATGCTAAAATTTAGATCATGTAATGAAGTGCATAAAAAGATATGATTGTTCAAAGTTGGCCTCCCATGTAGGTTTTGACATAGTTGGCTTTGTGATAGAAGTTTTTGAGAAGGAATTTTAATGGTGATATATCTCACTCATGGGAAGGTTCTAAGATTTTATTAGTATATGGATGGATTATCCTATATGAGGAGATCATATAGTCCAAATTTGAGATCATGCATTGAAGCATGATGAAAGTTATTAAGGTCTAAAGTTGGACTTCCAGGTAGATTATAGTGGTCCCCATACTTAGTCAAATATGCAAGAGGTAGAGTTTGAGTAAGTCTCAAGGAGATCGATGGAGCGCATTTGATCCAAGATGTCAGTAAGTAGAAATATGGAAAGAAGTGCATGTTGTTTAATAATTGATAAAAGGTAAAGCATAAAGATCCAATGATAAGTGGGTGTTTGTATAGATTGATTGAATGGTGAGCATTGCTAGTTAAAGACCTAGTTGATCCACATAGATCATTGAAAAAAATTAAGTCAAAGTTTTTAGATTACATGAGATGAGGTAAATTATCATATATTTAATGTTTGAGCATTGGCATCTATATGTTAAGGATAAAAAAATATCAATAGTGTATATTTAATTTGAGAGGCAAGGACACAAGATGATTGCAAAGTTTTTAAGGTTTAAATGTGACTGTTGCCATTTAAATATTTGAATTTGCTAAAGGCAAAATAGTGTTTAGTATTTTGTCCATAACTTTTGATCTAGGATGAATTTATTAATGATATAAAAATAAAACATGTAGATGACTCTAAGGTGAATCTATAAATATAAATTGGAAGATTTGAAGGTGTATACAGACATAGTTATGAAGGTTCAAAGTTGACTATGTTTTCATATATGTTCTACAAGTGACCCAAGAAGATTAATTGAAATTATATTGATTTTATTTATATGTATCATGATGACTTAGCTATTTAGGAGTATTGTAGACTCCATGAGGATATTTTGTATAGTATTTATAAGTTTGACCAATTGATATTTTGTATGAACAAAGGTTAAAAAGTTGACTATGTGTTTGTTCATAATGTTCCTGTACATCAGGTCAGTGTTTGAGCATATGCAGAGGTGAGAAAAGATGATTGTTATCATTTGAGGATGTAAAATTGGAAATAAAAAGTGGACACATGTATTTGAAAGTGGTTATGTGTTATTTTTTTGATTAATTAAGTGATAAATGGGTGAATAGGTCTCCATGAGACCTATAAGAGCTACAAGGACCTTATTAAGAGCTATAAATGACCTATGAAGTTTGTATTGATCTATGTCATCATATTATAGTTTCCTTAAGGGTTAATGCATACCTACTAGCTGACCAAGATGGTGGTTATCATGATTGATCTATAAATAATTGAATCAAAGGTGGTGATTTATTGACTTATAAGACTTAGATGAGGGAGTGAGTGTATGGAGCCGAGAGAAGGATATAACCCTTGAAAGAGAAGGTATAGGTTAGTGAGGACTAGCATAGATTGAAAAGGAAAGAAAATGCTTGTCTGAGGAAGGTGCTAAAGATGATCACATAGGTTATTAATCCTAGAAGAGGTAGAATGGGTGAGTATGCTCAAGAGGTTATTTGAGAGAGATTTGAGAGAGGCTTGTGTGTGTGAATTGGGAAGTGATGGATGGGTAGAGTTCCCTATGGATGAGTTGATGAGAATATTAGTTTGAGGACTATTTATATGCCCTTTTGGTCATAATTCTATTGGTAGAATAGTGCTCTTGTTGTTTGTGTATGAGCGATGGTGAAAAGTGATAATCAAAAGTCCATCATTAGGTGTTGAAGACATCAGTACAAAGGTGGATGTATTCATAGGTGTTTTTTTGGGTGATCAACATTAAATGTGGTTATTATCTCCTTGAAAGGTGAAACTATCTAAAATTCTAGTTGTTATGGGTGCTCAAATAGACATGTGTGGTAGCTCCTTATGAAATTATAGTCTCACTAAAATTAGGAATGGTAGTTCCTTAATCAGTAGATTGTTGGTCTAAATTGGTTATTATTATTATTATTATTATTATTATTATTATTATTATTATTATTATTATTATTATTATAGGATAGTATTCTAATTTTAGGTTCTAGTGGGTTTTATTCCTCAAGAGGGTTTCCCATGTATGTCATGTGTTATGTGATTGATCTTGCTTTGTCTCTCTTGCTCATTGCTACAAATAATGCGTATGCTTCATGAATTATTGTGGTAATTGATTAAGTGTTTGTAAAGATAAAAATTGAAGTTATATTATTTAGGCTCACTCATTTAACCCCTACACCCTTAGTTATTGTAATTCTAATAACTGGTATCAAAGTGGGTCCTTTAGAGGAAGCCTAACAAGTTGAAGGTGATCGTAAGTAGGTACAAAGATGGCTAAGTAGTTGAAGAAATAAAATCAACAATGGAAGGATATGATAATGGCACTTGAAGAAGAGATATGTAATTTGAAAAAAGATTCCAAAGAGGATGAGAATGTTATCAATGATCTCAAGGTTTAGTTAGTAGATGCTAAGACAAGTTTGTGTTCAAAGTAAAAGGACATTATGTTTGATAAAGAAGTTTTCCATGATAAAAAATAGGTTGATCTTGAAGCTAAGTACATAGGTGACTTGGTGAACTAAAGGAGAAAAAGAAGAAGAATAATAAGATGAGAAATATGATCAAAGATTTAGAAGCATAAGCTAGCTCACTTAAGGGAAGTTTGATAGAGAAAGCATGTAGAATAAAGGATGACATGGCTAAAGAAGCTAAGAGTGATAAGGAGACTATCCAAGCTCTTAGAGTAAGTTAATGGTTACAATTTAAAGTATAATAGGAAAGGATGATGAGAGCATTCAAATAGAAATTAAGATAACTTCATTGATGGATGAGCATGAGGAATTTGTTGTCAAGATAAGCAAGCTTGAAGAAGATCAAAAGAAGTTAGATCAGGGCAAGAGCAATGAAAGAAGGTCTATTAGATAACCAAATGCTTCAAGGTATGATAGTTTATTTCATAGTCATTATTATCCATGTAATAAGTATGGTCATAGAGCTAAGGATTGTAGAATGAAGTTAGTCAAGTATTAACATTCATGGAGCTATGATATAAGGATTTTTTGGACAAATATTGATCATAGTTCAAACTTGTCAAAAGGTATGAAAGATGTTATTTGTTTTAGTTGTCATAAGAGTCGACATATTGATATATTCTATCCAAATAGTGTTAAGAGGTCTTAAAGGTATTTCAAAGGATATAGAGCTCCTATAAGTTTTGAGAAGGGAAAAACTAAGGTGTGGAAACCCAGGGTATTTATTTCAAATTCTTCTAATCATAAGGTTGATAAGAAAGTTTCTCTAGAAGGCTATGTTGTAAATCATGATAAGCTCAAGGATCAAGTAGGTAAGATGGCTATAGAAGACAAGAAGAGTAAAACTATGGTATATATAATTGTGGTAGTAAAGCCTAAAAATACTAACCCTATTGTGTCCAAGAGTATTGATGTATTGTTTACCAAGGTTGAAAAATAATCAGAGATGAAGGAGAGTTAAGAGTTTCTATTGACATCATTTGTTGACAAGTCTAAAGAAAAGAATGAAGGTAAGGATTTAGTTAAAGTCAAATAGGACTGAAAGTTAGAGAAATATATGGAGATATGGGATTCTCCCATGTTTTGGGACTTTTAGTCTCTCTATATCAAAGGGGAATCTCTATCTAGGCTTTAAGGAGACACTTGTCAGTCAGAGGAAGCTTGGTGGTTGTCAAATATTTTTTAATGAGATGGTATATAAATAATGTTTATTTGTACTTTATTTTATTTATATTTTGTTGGATAAAAGAATATTATGAATAATCTTAGTGGTCCTATCTTGATAAGGAGTTAGATTTTTTTATCATGGTTTGGATGATCTGGTATAAAGGCGAGTTTCAAATATCTATATGTATATCAGTTTGTGGAAGATGCTAGGTGAAACTATAATTTAAAGGCCTTTCTTCTAGGCTTATGTTCTAGATATTACTAAGCCTGTTAAAGGTTTGTTGGATAGTTGTGTATGCCATGGATTTTCACAACATTATGAACATGTTGTATCTCTATATGAGTATTAACTATGATTGGACATTATATGAAGACTTGTTGAAGATGCCATGTTCTTGATAAAGCATAAAGTTATGGGGAACTTTGTAATTGGTTAGGTCCTAGGATCATGGGATTGGGTAGTTGAATATGATAAATAATGTTTGTAGAAGCAAGTTTGTGTGCTAAAGATAATAATTCCAATCAGAGAAGGTCTTTCATTAAGGGGGAATAATAATTTCATGAGCCTGCTTTAGAGGTTTGTGAAGTATTTGTTGTAGAGGATTATAGTAAGTGTCTTCAGGTGGCCTAATAATATTTATGGAATTTCAAGAATATTTTGGTGCTCAAAAATGTATATAAACTTATTTGTGATGTGCTCCAAGTGATTTTCTGTTCTGAAGGTATGTTTGTGCCAATTGAATATTTTTGAGTACTCTCAATTTTATTAGTTTTTGGCTTAATAGTAAGTAGGCCTAAAATGGGTTATAGGAAGTATATGTTACCAAAGGTATGATGGCTCATTTTTTTGGTCCAAAAATATGTGATGACTATCTCTAGGTTTTCAAGAAGTTTCATAGGTGGATGTTGACCAGAAGGAGGTTTGTGGACTTTAGTCATTTTGAGACTCTAGGGTTTTGGGCTATGATACAAAAGTGGTCTACATTATGAGTTGAGGTATGAGGATTATTAATAGGTTGAATGTGTTAAATGGATTTTCAAATCAAGCTTTGTAAATATCTAAATATTTGTGGTTCTCAAGTTATTTAAGTTTTTGTCAATATGGAGGGCTAAATGGCTAGTAGGTTTGTGAAGGGAGTATTTTATAGAGGATGTGATTGGTGATGAAAATTGGTTTGATTGAGGGGGAATATTATAGTTCTCCATATATGAATTTTTACATCTTAAAGATTTATCTACTAAAAATTATGGGCTATGTAAATTCTGGGTAGTGTTACAAGGAGGCTAGATAGGCCTAGTTTGAATAAGAGTGCTTTTTGCTTAGTTTTTCCAAAAAATAAAATTATTTTTGTTTCAATTTAAGTTATCATTTTAATTTAATGCATGTTTCCTATTTGGTGAGTTTCATGAAGTTCTATTGGTGGTCCTTGTAGCTTGAGAGAGATTGTTAGTAAACATGTGTGGTAGTTCTTCACGGTGTGTGGAGATTTGAATATGCTCAAAAGGTGTAATGTATTATATATCTTAAGGGGAGTCCATTTTAGATGTTTCTTTGGTGAGTCCCACTATAATCTAGTGTTTTTTATGTGTTCTTTCTTTATTGGTTTCAGTGTTTGGTAGAAGAAAGTGTTGGCGTGGAGCAAGAGGAAGTTGTCAAGGCAAGAAAAGGTAGGTTCAAGATAAGGGGGAGTTTTTATAATATTTATAGGATGGTCCTTTATTATTTATAGTATTTTAAGGTCATTAGTATTAATTAATTCCCACTTATTCATTTAGTTAAAGGGGGAGAAATTTCCTATTGTGGTAGTGTTGGAAGAAAGAGAAGGTGAGTTGTATATTGTTATATATGATGGTTGTTGACATCAATGATAAAGGGGAAGATTATTGGAGAGTTTTTATTGATGTCATGGTGATGGAATAGAGGTGTCCTAATAAGTGGATGAAGTAATTTTATAGTCTATGTAATAATGACAAAGTGTACAATGTGCTTATCCTGGTATGCTTGGTTGATCTTTAGAGTTTGCATGGTTAGATTTATTTAGGGATGAGTATGGAGTATTAAGCATGTGAAAATATGTCCTTAAGATGTTTTATATGCTTTGAGTTCTTATTTATATAATTTAAATTCATATGGTTATCCATAATTTTCATCTAGACATTTTGGGTCTAGTGGCAAAAAATTTGAGTACGTAGTTTGATGACATCACCATTGCCATGTGGGAATGAGTTAGGTGGATTTGGTCATATATTTATTATGATATTTATGCCTAGTTAATATGAAATAAATATTAAGTCATGCATCTAAGTTTGGTTAAAGATATAAGGGTGAAAATTTGGCTTCTCAGTCAGAATTAATTATTTTCTAATAGCTAAATTTGCATGTGGCCAAAAAGAGCCAAGTAAGCATGTTGATAAGGTCAACATTCACATACGTGGAGGTGTCAAGACAAAATGGTCATATGGTTTTGATAATTTTTATGCATGGTTTATTTTTGATAATTTTAAGATCATATAATGAAGTGCATCAAAATATATGCATGTGCAAATTTGGGTTCCCAAATAGTTGAAGTATGTTTTTCCATGCTTAGCCAAATTTGTGTGTGACAAGAAAAAATGAGTAGGAATTTTGATGGTGTTATATATTTTATGTGTGAAGGTGTCAAGAGAAACTGATCATATTGGTTTATTAAGTTTTAATCCTATCTAATTTTTTCTAAAATTTGGATCATGTGATGAAGCGTGTTAAAAGATATGCTTGTTCAAAGTTGGCTTCCTAGGCAAGTTTTGACATAGTTGGCTCTATGGTAGAAGTTTTTGAGAAACCATTTTAATGGTGATATATCTCACTCATTTGAAGTTTCTAGGAGATGATTAGTATATGGATGGATTCTCCTATGTGAGGAGATCATCTAGTCTAAATTTGAGATCATGCCTTGAAGCACGACAAGAGTTATTAAGGTCCAAAGTTGGCCTTCCAAGTAGATTATAGTGGTCATCATACTTGGTTAAAAAAGTAAGAGGTAAATTTTGAGCAATTCTCAAGGAGATCGATGGAGCACATTTTCTCCAAGATGTCAAGAATTAGTGAGATGGTAAGAAGTGCATGTTGTAATGATTGAGAAAAGGTAAAGGATAAGGATCCAATGGTGAGAAGGTGTTCATACAAATTGATGAAATAGTGATATTTGATAGTTAAAAACCTAGTTGATCTATAGAGATCAACGAAGCACATTGAGTCAAAGTTTGTATATTGCACAAGATGAGGTCAATTGTCATATATATAAAATTTGAGCATTGGTGCCTATACATTAAAATTAGAAAAGATTGACAGTGAATATTCAATTTGAGTAGTGAGTACATGAGATTATTGCAAAGTTTCCAAGGTTTAACTATGACTGTTGCCATTTGAATATTTGAATTTGCTAAGGGAAAAACTAGTGTTTAGTATTTCATCCATAAATTTTGATCTAGGATTAATTTCTTGATACTATAAAAAGAAAACTTTTATAAGACTCTAAGGTACATCTAGAAATATAAATTTGAAGATCTCAAAGTGTGTACAGACATAGTTATGAAGGTTCAAATTTGACCATGTTTTTCTATATGTTTTACAAGTGACCCAAAAAGAATAATTAAGCATATATTGATGTTATTTTGATGTCTTATGATGACCTAGCTATTTAGGGTTATTGTAGACTCCATGAGGATGATCTGTATGGTCTTTAGAAGTTTGGAAAATTACTATTTTGTATGAACAAAGGTTAAGAGGTTGATTATGTGTTTGTTCATAATGTTCCTATGCACCAGGTTAGTGTTTGAGTTATTTGAGCATACAAATAGGTGAGAAAATATGACTGTGAGCATTTGAGTATGTCAAAGGGTAAATTAGGATTGGATCCATGTATTTGAAAGTGGTCATGTGTTCTTATTTTGATTGATGAAGTGCTAAATGGGTGAATAGGTATCCATGAAACCTATAAGAGCTATAAGGGCATTATTAAAAGGTGTAGCTACTTAATGGTGATCCATAGATGTTATAACCAACCTAAAAATTTTGTATTATGCTATGTATTTTTATGATAGTTGCCTTAAGGGTTAAGTCATGCCTAATGGCTGACCAAGATGGTGGTTATCATTATTGCTCTATAAATAGTGAAATCAAAGGTGGTGATTTCTAGAATTATAAGACTTAAATGAGGGAGTGTGAGTATGGAGCCAACTGAAGGATATAGACTTTAAAAAAGAAGGTAAAAGTTAGTAAGGATGATTAGATAGTGAAGAGGATTAGACATGCTTGTTTGAGTAAGGTGATGAAGATGATCACATAGGTCATTGGACCTATTAATCTTAGAAGAGGCAAAATGAGTGACTATGCTCAAGAGGATATTTGAGAGGGGCTTGTGTGTGTGAATTAGGAAGTGAAGGAGGGGTAGAATGCCCTATGGATGAGTTGATGAGAGGATCAATTTGAGGAAAATTTGTATGTCCTAGTGGTCGTAATTCTACTAGTAGAATAGTGATCTTGTTGTTTAAGTATGAGTAAAGGAAAAAAGTGATAATAAAAGGTACATCCTTAGGTTTTGAAGACATCAATGCAAGGGTGGATGTGTTCATAGGTGTTGTTATGGGTGATCAAAATTTAAGGGGGTTGTTTCCTTATTATAAGGTGAAACTTGCTAAAAGTATAGTTATTATGGGTGCTCATCTAGACAGGTGTGGTAGCTCCTTGCAAGACTGTAGTCTCACTAAAATCATGAATGCTAGTTCCTCGATTAGTATCTTTCTGGTCTAAATTGGATCTTTTTATTATAGGAAAATATTTCAATTACAGGTTCTAGTGGGTTTTATTCCCCAAGAGGGTTTCCCATGTATGTCATGTGTTGTGTTTGATATTGATTTATATATCTTGTTCATTGTTATGAATGATGTGTATGCTTCATGAATGCTTGTGGCAAATTATTAAGTGTTTTTAAAGATCATAATTGAATTTGGATTATTTGGGCTCATTGATTCACCCCCTCTCTCAATAATTTTACCTCTAATAATCATAATATAACCATTAACCCTAAGGAAATGGGTTGGATGAATAAAAAACATGAACATAATTAAATGCCATTAAAAATTATACATTAGTTAAACCTAGATATTGGCATAATATAATGATGTATACACTATGGGATGTTAGAAAAAGATACAAGAATTCACTCAAAGCCTCACCCTACTTACTTATCTATGGTATACAAATTAATTTCCAAATCATACTTAAATTTCTAACATATTAGTTTATGTAGGAGTACATGGAACCAAGTGAGAAGGTGGATTTTTTATTTTTGGACATAATAGAGATGGAAGACTCAAAGGACTAAAGCCTTATAAAATTTCATTAACCCTCATGATATAGTGAAAAGATGGTTTAAGAAAATAACAAAATTCAAAACATTAAAAATATCTGACCTAGTGCTTATATGGGACAAAGCCCATGATAATAAAGGACAACATGACAAGTTTAACCCATTATGGATTGGAACTTATCATATTTTAGATACCCTGGGTAATAATTCTTTCCATTTGAGGGACCCTAAGGCAATGAGATGACATACCTAATCAATGGAAAATATTTGAATAATTATTTCATGGTTGTACCATTTGGGCATGTTCTTGAGTAATAACATAGTTGAAGGTGAAAGTAATATTAAGATAGATTTAAAATTTTATTATAATAGTTTTGGCTTTCACAAAATAGTTTCCTTAATTTTTAGGATAACATTCCCAGTTTTTAGCAGTTCATTTTATAGATTAGCTTCCTAATTTATAGATTAAACATTTTTATTTATCTTATGGAAATATAATTAAATTTAAATATTATTCTCAAATCAAGTATCAAACCTATTAAGACTTCATTTAACATATTCAAAAAATAAAGGATCGGCTTGTGGGAAAACATGCCAAGAAGAGGTACATCAATTTGTTTACTTATATTATTTTACACATGTACATTTAATATTTTATAAATTTAGGTGTTTACTAGGAAAATTGATAATTAATAGGCTAACACTAAATGATTTGATGAGGCATATAAAGGCTACTCTCATTACTATGTACAAAATTTAAATTTGTTTTCACTTTCCTTATAAAAATTCACTTATCATATTAATACTTGTCTGAGGAAATAACCATTGACATGGGTATAGATACAAAGTAAAATTTGGTAAAATTATGATTTCATAAATACCAACTCAATGTGTTTTCTCCTCCCCTTATTCCAATAAATATTATTATATATATATATATATATATATATATATATATATATATATATATATATATATATATATATATATATATATATATATATATATATATATATATATATAAGGATCAAATCATCCTCAAAAGAGTGATCTAACCAACCTAAAGAAAAATCCAAGGGTGATCAATAGTTCAAAATAATGAAATAAGGTTAATGTACTATGAATTATGAAATAATATAGGAGGAAAGGTAAGAAACCCATGGTACCTCTATTAGGGCACAAATCCAAGTCATTGAAGCATCATTCGTGGATCCAAACACATAATAGGTAGTTGGAGGAGAGTCCATTGATGAGGAGGTATAATTATAGAGAGACAAGATCTTGAGCCTCCAAGACATAAATGGGAAGGCACCACTACATAATCAACCATCAGGTGAGCAAGCAACCCCATTATTTTCCATTAGCCCTACTATTTTTAATGTTTCTCTTTTTACTGTTGGTATATATGATCCTATTTCACTTAGTCCCACTCCCTTCTTGGTCCCCAAGGTGGGGGTTTCTCCTATACAACCCATTTTTCAACCAACCCTACTAGTTATGAAGGTATAGGATATTTCTTCTACCCTTGTTGTTCCTATTTCTCCATTTTTCCTTCCTCTAATTGCTTCTTCCACATCAATTCCTAAAATCCTTATTGTTGTTCCTTTAACTACTATCTTAGCCCCATAAGAACCAATAAAAAGGCCACATAAAGGTAACAAAGAAGGTAAGGGGAGATGTAGAAAGTCCCCATCTCTATGTTTCATCTGCATAACTAAGGATTTTTGTGCCTCCTCCTAGTTTATGTCAAGATACAACTATGATAAAGAAGAATACCATTTACATAGTCCACTCACTACCACAATATGGTGGAGTAGATTGGTCTAAAATCATTTGGTCTTCACTTCCTGATCCCCTTTTAGAGGAAACTCTGAGGAAAACATCCAGATAAATAATGGGTGAGACTATAGTCTTGGACACTCAACCCATGACTCCATCAAAGATAGTCATCCCAAAATAGGTATCAAACATACAATCAAAGGATTTTAAAAGGCCTAATCTAGTAATTATAGAATTACCCACTATAAGTTCAATATTTGAAAAATATACCGGGAGTGTATAGAGGATTAGAAAGAGGAATCTAGAAGATGAGATTGGGAGAGTAGTCATAGTAGAGGAGAGTCAATAAATGTTTACCTTATCCAAGAGGAAGGACATATACTTGGGGTAGTCCCCATATGTAGTGGATTTTAAATCCTATTTTAAAACATAGAAGGATGCTCTAGTAGAGACACATGAGGGAGTGGAGAGAAATAGAGTTTGAACTAGAAAAAATAAGAGAACAAAATAAACTGTGCATGTTCCAATGTAAATAGAGACATATATACAAATTATTGAATCTATATTATATACTATTCTTGAGGCTATTAATGAAATGAGGGTAGAATTAACACCTCATATATTAGAGACTAATAAATGGTTTAAATCTTTGAATATATATGAGAATAAATTAAAATTTATTTTTCCATCTAGCAAAGCATATGCAAACCTAAATCTGATGCTACCATTACAAGCTATCAATTCCCTCAATTTATAAGTCATTAAGACACATGAGGCAAGGGAGTAGATTGATGCAACTAAGGAAGTAATGCCTAAATACTTAGAATATGAAACTCTCATCTAGCAGATTTTGGATGAACTAAAGTGTTGACAAGCCAAATATTCCATAGAGAGGGTTATCAATAGGGCCAATTTTGACTAGATCTTAATGAAAGATTAAGAAAACTTCAAATAGAATATACAAGGGAAGAACTTATAGGAAATAAAATCTAAGCTCAATTTTTATAAGAAAAAGATCTCTAAAGCTGAGATCTTCAGAACTAACTTTAGGAGTATAAAGAATGATCATGAAAGGATCTTATAATAGTTAAATAGAGTACATAGGCCTCTATTACTTAACATGGACATAATTAGATATCAGTATTACATTGATCATAAGTAATATAGATTTTTGGAAGAAAATAAGAATTTTAGTGATTCAACTCCTAGTTAGACATAAGTATCCACTTCAATGAATCCAACAACTTTTCCCACCTTGCAAGTACCTAGTTAGACTTGAGTTGAAGGCTAATTTTCTATGTATACATGCATATGGTACTTAATTTTTCACTTACAATATAATTATACTTAGATCATAAATTTATATTTTCCTAAAATATTTGTACGCATGTACACACTACATTACTTTGTATAGGCCAACTAATATTCACATAATTGTAGTTAGCTATGAACATATAATCATGCAAATTTGAGGATGAAATTAGAATTAGGGTTCTAATTACATAATGTAACCATCATTTTACATGCACTAAGAGAATGAGGTGTACATACCCCAAGTATATATATTTAAGTGATTTCACATTCTGAAGGGTTGGAAGATTTTATCAATATAATAATAAATAAATTTTTATTGTCATGCAACTGTGTCGGTCTTCCCTCCTTCCATTCTTGTGATATTAAGGTTTTGATTTTTTCATTGTAATAATATAGTAATTTTAAGTGTGAAAAAGTTATAGATAATTTTGATTGTTTTATTGATGTATGATAACCTTAAATGTAGAAAACATATTGAAAGTTAGTATATTTCATTGATTAATTAAGTAATTAGTCTAAAGTATGTTAATATTATTTATGTATAGGAATGTTTTATTCCAATATAATTTTCTATGTGTCCGTAACAACTACTTTATATGCCTTATTAGTTTGATCTATAACCTTCCAATTAAGGGTGTGAAAGAGTAAATATGAAGGGAAAAACCTTTAATTGAGACCATCAAGTTTCATACACCATTGCTTCCTAGACTTTATAACTATGTTTAACTGTGTGTGAAATAGCTACAAGTAATAAGCACTAGTTCTAAAAGCACTTTTCCATCAAGAAAATATACTAGGAAGTGACCTCTTGATATCATAGAACCTTATTTTATGCTCCACCCTTATCTAATTTTGAAGTTTATTTGATTGAGATCTACCCACTCTAGATTAGGTATCACCCATCCATCCCACTCACTTAGTTTTGATTTCTCTACTAAGATTTATTTCACTACAAGCAAACCTAGTTGATAATTTGCATTTTCTACTTGATATTCCACCACAATATTTTTTAACCCATACTTAAAACTCATGCCATGCAGTGGAGTTTACCTCAATTGAGATATTAAAATATTAGAGGCTACCTGATTTAAATTTTTTACTATGCAAAATACCCATGTAAACATATGTCATTCCTATTCAATCCATATCAAGACTTAAACAAATCCTTTTACTATATGAAAGATATAGGAGAGATTTTTATAGATAAGATGAGTTTAGTATATCTATCCCTATCCATGTAATTTAAAATATGATGGACTCATTATAATTGGTGAAGGGTGAGTGGGTAATTTTTGAGAGGGTTAATCAGTGAGGATTAACCAATGATATGTTGGATATATGTAGCTTATTTTTTTGTATAGAGGATAGGTTAGTGGTCCATCAAAGATAATGAATTCAATACCATATACTTCATGTGCCTTCTCATATTCCACATTAGCATTCTTATGTTCCCAACCTAATTCAACTTGCAATATGCCATTAGGAAAAACTTATGTCTATGAAATCCCCAACCATTCTTCCTAAAGAGGTCAAACCAATAGATATTCCAAGTCTCCCAAGTCCTTCATCCATACCTTGGGTTATAAATATGCATGAATACCAAGGTAAATTAGAGTGTAAAAGGTTAATTTCTACTTGGAGGGAAAATAATGAAGAAGTCTTAGCATAAATCTCTCTTCTCCTTCCCTAAGAGACACCAAAAAAGTCGTTTAAAATTTAAAGTTGGAAACAAGTGGTGGATTCATGGGATAAGAAAATTAGAGAATGATTAGATTGGAAAATTGAAGATAAATAAGAACCTCAAACCTTTCTATCATGGAAGTTAATCTAAGAAATCATCCAATAAAAGAATGAATAAGTACTTATTGAGAAGGTTGAGGACCAAAGCACATCAAAAGTTGAGAGATTAATTGGTGAATAAAAGGGAAATAATGAGGATCCTTTGAAAAAATTTCTCTACCACCCCATCCAAGACCCCCTAGATAAGCCTATTGATCTCAAAATCCCAAGCTTCAAGAGTGCATATCTAATCCCAAATCTTACTCATGAGCATGATCAGCCCATCCTTGAAGAAGAATTTGTTTTACATAGGGTAGATCAAGGGTTTTTAACTAAACAATAAGATTCCTAAAGTGAGTATGATGAAGATATAAACATTCTTATCCATCTTCAGAAAGGAAATGTAAATGTGTCTTTTGGGCATGTTCTTGGTGAGGAGTTTAAGGAAGTTGCTTCAATTATATCTAGTGAAATTTCAAAGGTTGTCTCACTTGAATAAGTCATGATCCCAATATTTACGAATCCTATAAATTAACATGAAGAATACATTCCCAAAGGTGGGAAAGTGAAATTTGAGATGAAAGTGTAATGGTCCTTATTGAACAAGAAAATTTTGATCATGTTAAAAAAGACCTAGTAGAGCTATAAATAAAGTAAGGATAATTTGAAAAACTATTTTAAGTCTTATAATTAGGTTGCATTCTTATACAAGGGGACTATGCTCTATTCAATATTGAGGAAGGTAAATTTTTTGAGAAAATCAATAAATAATGAGAGGCAAACCTCTCAAGCTTGTCATTATAGCAATCAATTCCATTTGATGATGATTTGTTTGAGGTCTTCAAGGTGGGTTATCAATTTTTTAAAAAAATTTTAGAAAATTTTTACTCTTGGAAGATAAAACAAGCCTAAAATATCCTCAACCTCTCAAGGATCAAGAAGTTCCTATTGAAGCTAATTATACAAGTATATCACAAGAGGCATATCAATCCATTCCTTTAGACCAAGAAGATTGTGAAGAAATAGAAATTGGTCTTGAGGTGAAGAATTATAAGGTGTATACCATCAATATAGCATGTCCTATCAGCTAATTGGCTTATATGGAGGCTAACAAGGATAAGCCACTGCCTATCATGTTCATTTCAAAACATGAAGATGAGCTTAAACATGACAAAGATCAATCTAAGCATACACATTTGATCACTCATTATTTAATCAAGATGGTAGAGGTGTACAAGGTTTATTTTGAATAAGAAGAAGCTATCAAGACCAACATACATTTTCTCCACTTCTATTCTCTAATGGTGGCCATCAAGCTTGTTAGCTACATGAACTTGGTGAGAAAAGGTAGCTAATTTGCTCCACAAGTCAATGGTTTTGTTTAGGGTTGTCTCAAGTTGTTAGAGTAGGTTAGTGTGGGGTATATTAGTTGTCTTTTCTATATATAAGTGATTATATCACATTGATCTATATTATTTCTTTTTTGTGTGTGTGTTCTCCTATGTTACTAGTTGTTGTGTGTTTGTGGAGGCATCATTGGTTGTTTCAAATTGTTCTCAATTCTTGTAATCATTCCTTAAGGTCTAAGTCAAATTTGTGTTGAGATGAGATGAACCCATATCCTATGGACTAATAAGCCTACTAGTATAGCATGCATAATAATCATACCCCCTTATAGGTTGCCAAAATTTTTAGCTTAAATAGATACCATAGGCCATTATATTTTGAAACTTACTATCTATACTCCTTTAATTTTGTTGATAGTTGTTTTATGCCTAAAAATTATCCTATGATGTATTCTATGTTATGATGTCTATTTAGGTGGTATTGGAGTGTTTTAAAGGTCTCATGAAATTTATTGTAAATATTAGTAACCTATGACACTTAATAGACCATCTTATTATGGATTTTGATCATTATATGAGCATTTAGTAGAGTCTAAGGTCCTTTTGAAGAAGTTAAGGTTCTTTGAGATTGTTAATGTTAATGGTTTTCCTATTTTAAGCCTTCCATAGAGCCTATTTATTGCACAATACTATTTTACTATGGGTGATAAGGTATAAGTCAATCAAATTAACCTTTGCATGAATATAAAAACATGTAAATGAAGTCATTCAAAAGAGCCTCAAGTCTCATGGGTCAATATGCATAGTCCAAGCATTATCAATAAGTTTTATGATTTGAAATAGAATTTATGGGTGAAATTTAGTGTTATGTATGTTTATTCAACAATTTTAAACCTTTGTGGGTATTTTTAAATGTGAATATGATCACATATAGGTTAGAGATGATAGTTTTAGGTCAGAAAAAGAAACAACCACATAAAAATCCATTACAAACACATGTCATGAGCCATTTAAGAGGAATAAAATGTGTTTCAAGAATATAAAAGATCATAAAACATTGGTATAACTTTAACAAGACCAAACCATTCTTGGTTGAGCTTGAAAAAGTTAGATCAAATTAAATAATGCATTAGACATTTCACTGAGTTTTTGGTAGCTAGCTAAGGGTCAATCTGTAGTTCTTATTTCAAGAAGGAGAAGAAGATTTGGATAAAATGATCCAAAGGTTTTATGAAGGCCTTATAACATTTAGATTTAATTTATTATCTTTTAATTATAGGTTCCATGATTTATGAATAATCACTAACAAAATAAGGTGTCAAAAACCCTTGTAAAACCCCAAGGACTTGATTTTCTCCTTGCAGTAGTGTCTCAAAATATATGAAGGTATTTTGGCAAATTATAAGTGATATTTAAGTGTTTAAATAGACCTTGAAATGTCCTTATAAGTTAAAAAATCTGAGATGCATACTTGTATTGGCTTTAAAGAGATTCACTTGCATTGATTTAGTAGGATAGTCAGGGTTACTATAGGTTTCTAAGTTTTCTAAATTGAATATGTTTGGAAAAAATAATATATAGTGTTTTCAACCTCATAAATTTCACCATGTAATTTTATAACATCTCTATCTAGCATCTAATTCTAATAATGATCATGAAACCTCTATACTAGGTAGGTTATAGACTCGATCATGAGATTTTAGAATAATATAAGAACATAACCAAGTGAACGAAAATTTTTCCTATGTGAGGAACAAGATTTATAAAATATATTAATATTCATTATATCAATATATATATTATATTATATAAGGATGCCCTACATCTTTCTTTTCCTGGCTTGTTGGTGGAGCATGCAAATCCAAATGGTAGAATGGTCGAAAAACTGAACTAGTCTATCAAAGTCAAGGCACCTATTTCCACCTAAATAACATATGTATTGCCTCCAAATCCTCTTGTGTATAGCTACATTAAATATATCCATTACAATAATTAGTTTTAATGAAGCCTAATTATGAAATGGAGAGCTACATGTCTGATTTCTTATTTGAAGGTCTCATGATCATTTGGGGAGTTGTTAATTATTATCTAGGGAATGTGTACACTAACTAGTTGAATATATGAACATGCCATGTGGATATGGATCATGGTTTATTTTTGGTTAGTGTTTATTATACAAAATTGTTACAATGATATTCTATTTCTAGTTGGGATCATGTACATGGAATCTTTAGCAAAAGAATATAGGTTGACATACTTGAATGCCAAGTATAGACATCGTGGTTATAAAAATATAGTTTTTAGGATTATATATTCCTATGGATTTTAGTAGAATACATTGGATAATGTTGGATCATATTATATGAGGGCCATTTTAGAAACATTTTCTATGAATGCATGAAGAAATGTGTGTAGACTTGGGATATTTGCAATGAATATGCAATGAGTGTAATAATATAATAATTTTAAGTGAGACATTGTAATTGGTGATTAATATGATGGCCATATGTTTCCTATTTTATCTATATCTAGTATATACTAATATGTGTTACACTATTAATTCTAATGAAAATAACTTTATCTTCTATGTAAAACAATCCGATCATTGTGAAATTGGATGTTAATGTTTAATATCTCTGTGTAATGATAATATACCTCCAAAGATCTCTATTAATTACTTCCTCTAGTTAGAAGTTCTCTTATAATTATCAAATACTAAAAATTATTTATCTAAGAGTTGATAACTATGTATTCACACCTGAGTATTGCCATTATCTATCTAAGTAGTCATTCAAAGGATTACCTAAAATTATGTAAAACCTCTATGATCCTAGTATAGACTTAAATACCTTGAAATGATTTCTCTTTTTTCACAAGCTCTTCCTTAAATCACAATAGTTATCATTATAATTATCATGTTATGGTCAACCTAAGAACCTCTGCTAATAATGGTGAGGTGAGCATGGACTCACTATTTGAGGATATGCTAAGGTGGTTGCTTAGTCGAAGAGATATGGAAAGATGGATAAATTAGAAAATCACTGAGTTGTGTAGAGGGAAGATCAAATAATAGGGTGTTTGAATAATAGATTGTGTAAGAACATATTTATAGTGAAATTTATAAGATACTATAGTACAAACTATCTAGATTGATAGCTAATTGGTTGGATCATCTAGAAAACCATTATTTTAGATATCAGGTCTTAAACACTAGTTGGACCCATGCACTAGATCATTAGTTTGATTTGACCATAGATGGGTACATCACAGAGTTTATAGTACAAGGTTATATAACATTTGAAGTGGAAAATGATCTATTCATGGGAGGGATAGGAGGAAATTTATTGTAGTAAATTCTTACACTCATTAAGATGTTGGTTATGGATAAATTGATAATACCTATTCCCTTCCATATGGAGTAGTTGCTTTGGGTGCAATGGGGTGCTATAATATAATGTAGAATGAATAAAAGATGAAAAGTTTGAGCTTGAACCTAAGTCCATCATGGAGAATATAGAGTAAAAATACAAAAAGAAGACTCTAGAGATATAAAGAGAGTTGAAACAATAGAGGAGATGAAATAAATAAACTGCATTTTAGGAAGCTATGAATATGAAGAGTAGTAGTATTGATGATTTGGATAAAAAATGATGAAAAGGAGTACATAGTGAGGAGAGACAGAGTGAGGAGCCAAATAAAATTAAAGATATAGTGTAAGGAAGTGAGAAGGATCTAGCATGGATGAAGGAACAAGGTAGTAGTATACAATTAGGTCAAATGGTTAAAATTTTATAGTTCCTAGGAAGGTTATTCTAGAGAGGAAAATAAGAATTACCTTATAGTCATAGACATAATATAGGTTCAAGTTTCAAGAGATAAATATTTATAGGTAAAGATCATTTCTTAAGGGAACATACATCTTCCAAGCCCATATTGTTTCAAAATCATAATAATTCATACACAAATGTAGGTAATGACACTTGGCAAGGACTAATTCTAGAAGTTCACAAAAAACCCCTAGAAGTAAAAAAGACCACATATCATGAAGTTGTCCAAATTTTATCAACCCAATAAAATAAGAACATAAAAACATTATTATCAATAAAAACATACCAGTTAATTCTTGTGGAGGTCAAGTATTTCCTTACAAAACTTCAAATTTTAGAATAAGAGGAAGGAGATGATGGAGATATCTCTATGACTACCACATCCATAAAACTAGAGGAGACATCACAACCACCACCAGACTAGGGGATACCAAAAATCCCATAGAAGCCCTTGGAAATAGAACATTTTAAAACTCTAATTTTAAATTTTTTTAACTATAATACCTAAGGAAACCCCACTATGGTAGCTCAATTAGGGGCACTAACCAACCTATCTCCCTATGATGGGTCTATGGACCTGGAACAATACTTACCTATAATATGAAATGAAGATCTAAAATAATCACCAATGAAGTGATGATAGAGTACAATTTTATTAGAGTGTTGGCTAGTAGAACATTAGAAATTATATTCCACAAAGGTGTTGACCAAGTGACACTACAAGAAGTCAAATAAATGCTGATCATAGAATTTAAAGTCTAGAAATACTCTAGTCAGACCATACAATATCTTAATGAAATTAGGAAAGGATCGAAAGAGACCATCTTAAAATATGATCATATATTTTTCAATGTAATGAATAAAGTTGAGTTTGTTATGGAAATCAAAGACAAGGATGTTTTGTTCATAAAGGGACTGTGACCAAGGATAAGGTTTGATATTGTGTAAACCTAGTTCATTAATAAAGTAAAATCTAGAATAACTAAAATATGAGTGGAGAAGATTAAAGATTATAAAGGATCTTTAGATCCTAGTTCATAGATAGAGAAAACCTTAAAACTCTTAATAAAAATATTAGAACAACACAAAGAAGAAACATAGATACCTAGGCCATATCTTTGGTGTATGGAGTGAGGCAAATAAGGGAACCATAATAATGAGTTACCAAGAATAAAAATTGAGTTCTATGATATTTATCGCATAGTAGAACATGCAACATCTCAATGCCATCTACTATAAAACCATGTAAGAAACCTTTAGATATTTTACTACAAATTATGAAAATACCATAACTATGATGAGAACAACTATCAAGCATCACAAGAACTAAGAGAAGCCATCACCAAAAATGTCTCTATAGTATCTATGAAGAAAACAAATATGATAACATAAAATATCATCACACCTGAATTAAACATGCTTGACACTAATCTAGTTGCTACACCTTTGGTATCAATAGTACCAACCTACCAAACTATAAACATACCTTATTGGAATCCACCAGTTTAGAACTAGACAACCCCTACACAAAATTAGAATTCATTAAATCCTATGATTATGTAGCCAACATAATCTGACTAGGCACTTTAACCAACTCAGGCTGAATATGGAAGATAAGAGGGAACCCAATAAATACAAGGATGGAATCCAACATATAATTATACAAAATATGGACCACAATAGTTTCATAAATGTGGTTTCAAAATTAATAGAGAATACCATGGATGAACTAGGGAAGGTTATCAAGGAGGATAGTAAGGAGGTAGAGGAATTAGACCATGAACTCTAATTCAATGTTATTTGTATGGTGAGTTTAACGATGTAAAAAGGAATTGACCTATGAATCCACAACGTAAATCCTATTGTGCCTTTTATATTGTTTTTGAATAAAATGCTATAGATGATTTCCTGATGTTGGCAAATAATTGAGAGGATAAGGAAATAATAAACATAAATATGTTAACTACACAACCTTAAGAGGATGCATTATTATAAGCTATCACTCATCAAAAACATGAAAATCAAGGATTAACCTATGTAGAATTACTATAGGACCACATGATCTAGAAAATATAACTAGATAAGTATGTAAAACCCATCTTGGAGAAAGGTTTAATGCATGAACTAGTGTAAATATAAAAAATGATTCAATAATAAGAAATCATTGAAGATGATGTTGCATCCATAGATACAAAAATGTATGGGTAGATAGTGCACATAATGTGAAAAAATGGTGTTGTCACCACCTTGATGGACTTGATGAATATCCCTAGTATACTTCATAATGAGGACATCTCACAAAACATCACCAATTTGCTCCATAATGTATTAGATTGTGCATAGAAGGTCCAACAATGAGTGGATAAGATGATATGGTATGTCAAAACCAAAAAAAATGGGATTGTGATTCAAGAATGGATATTGAAATCAAAGGGTGTGAGGTACCTAACACAATGTTTAGTTTTGCTAGTACTATCAATATGATCCCTCAATCAACATGGGTTGCTATTAGATAACCTACATTAAGTTATATTCTAGTTACATTGACTCTTGTGGATTATGGGTGCATTGAATCAATTGGTTGATTGGAGGATGTGGAGATCAAATTAACATAACTTATCCTCTATGGTGAATTTTAAATCATAGATATAAATACATATGAGATGCACTATCTTGTGTTAATTGGAAAAAAGTGGTTGTATGATGGTCAGATGACCATAAATATAGTAAGGAACTAATTGGAAGCTCATCAGGGAGATAATATTATAGTGATCCATTTAATTAAGAATGGACATAAGGCATACTATATCCCCAAAAATCTAGATTCTCTATATGTCTACAGTAAGAATAACTAGATGAAGGTGAATGTTGGAGATAAATGGTAGGTCATACAATCCACTAAATGTGACTTCCTATACAATTGTAAAAGCCTACTGAAGGTACCATTGCATTTAGAGTAGATAACTCTCAATATTGTGTTATCACGTGTGGATATTCCACCATTATGAGTAGATGATGTATGCTCTATGTTCGTAAGGTTACCAACTTAGTCAAACATAATTTTTTTATATCAAGATGGTCAAATAAATCAAGATTACATAGAACTAATGAGATCAGGCTTGCTACCTTGGGATAAGGATTCTTTGATAAGTGGATATTATGACACTAACATTCTCAATTGGATGAAGGGTGATGATGAGGTATAGCCTTTGTACATGGTATTTGCAATAGAATGACAACTAAAACAATACTTTACCACTAAGGATGTTAGCCAATTTATTCTCTAATTATAATAATATGTGCCTAATATCAACAAGAGAGCTAGCTCTCTCACATATCCATTAAAGGGAATTGATACGAACTAGTGGTTTATACATAATAAGGCACATATGAAATGGGATAAATCCTATAAAATCATTCTATATTAGTTTCAATTACCAAAAAGAGTCAAGTAGGACTGGTCAATATTTCATGAAGGAGATTACCCTGAGATTCATATTTACTAGTGCATTAAGGTCTAGACTATGGAGGTTGTTGCCCCAAAGTATTGGTACATATATTCCACTACACTCTATGTACCCTTATTATTTATTTGCATATGCTAGGAGTGTAGAAGGGAGATAAGACATTGGGCATAGGTTCAAAGCAATTTAAATCAAACCTTTTTTTTAAAAAGATGATAACCCTCTAACACATAAGGCATTACAAAATATAAATGTTTTTCTCTGCTGAGGGAAAATTGAAGACTTAGATGGACAAAATGATTCCTCATCCTCCTATGATGCAACATATGATTTGAATAAAGCTTTTTAGGCTTATAAATTAGAAAAGGACAAGGAAAATATGTCTATCCAACCATGTCATAGAATACAAGATGAAGATGAGTGGATAAAAGATTCAACTAAGGAGGAAGATCTAACTCTCATAGAATTATTTGAACTATAACATGAAGATGGGACATTTATAGGTCCAATCATAAAATAATTTAAAGAAGAAAGGTTTTGGAATCTTAACATTCTAAAATGAGAAGCTAAATGGCTACTGCATGATTCCATTCTTGAGGAAGAATTCAATATTTACCATGAAACCTTGAAATAACATAATGAGAAAACTAGAACTAAGGTCATTCTAAAATTGGTACAGATTGGTGATTACTATTCATAGGAAGACATATCCAAAGTAATATAACTCTTATAGGATTATTTGGATGTCTTCCTGACCAATTTCACTAAAGTAAAGGGTATAGACCCATATTTAGGGGAGATGCACATTAAATTAAAGAAGTGTGCATGAATGATTAATAAAAGGCCATACCATTCAAACCCTAACATGAGGCTGAAGGTTAAGTCTGAACTAGAATGCATTCAAGAGGCTAAAATTATCTTTATTGTGGAGGAATTTGACTAGGTGAGTCCTATGGTGGTTTATCCAAAGAAGACTGATGATATCATAGTTTGTGATGACTATCATATTTTAAATGAGAATTGTGTTAATGACCCTTTCCCTATCCAATTTTAATTAGTTAAGTTATAGAAGTGGTCATAGGCCATAAGGTGTATTCCTCTATTGATAGTTTTAGTAGGTACCATTAGATTCCAATCATAGAATAAGATAGAGCCAAGATAACCTTTACAATAGAATGGGGTTATTTTGCATATAAGGTAATGTCGTTTGGATTTAAAAATTCAGCTATATTTTTCTCAAGGTCTACTGTAGCTACATTTAAGGATTTCATCTATGATTTATTAGAAGTCTATTTGGATGATTATGAAGTCTTTTCATTGTTTCAAAATCATCTGTACAAAGTAAGATTGATGTTAGAAAGATGTAGAGTGCTGTGTATAGTGGCCAACTTAAAAAAATGTTTGTTTTTTACACCCTTTGGGGCTTTGTTAGGTCATGTAGTTTGAATAAAATGCATCTTGGTATATCTATCTAAGATCATAGTAATTATTAGAATTCCACCATCCACAAGTGTGATACAGGTGTGATCATTCCTTGGACATACATGCCACTATAGAATGTTTATAAAGGGTATGCTACAATATCATCCCCTTTAGAGAAGTTATTAATGAAGGATACACTATTCATATGGATAGATGAATGCCATATGATATTTATTTATTTAAAGTAGAGGTTGGTAACTACATCGATATTGAATTTTATATATTTGAATAAGTCCTTCCACATACATGTGGATAATTTAGGGAGCATAGTTTGTGTAGCAAGGAGAAGGTGGCCTAGATCACCCCATTTATTTTTCTAGTCAGAAGTTGTCTATGGCTAAAAATAATTACACTACTATTGAGCATGAAGCCCTTGTGATAGTATTCACTCTACATGAGTTTTTCCATTACCTATTAAATACACCACTTGAAAATTTCATCTATAATATATCTTTGCACTACTTAGTGAACAAACCTTTATTGGGAGCTCATATATCTTGATGGTTAATGATTTTATAAGAGTTTCATTTCTAGATTAATGTAAAACCTAATTGAGATAATGTGGGACCACATCATTTGAGTCAACTTAAAAATGGAAGAGAACTAGAATAAATTCCTAATGAATCCTTTTATGCACACCTATTCTGTGTGTTTAAAATTCTTGAACAAATGGAGGGGATCACATGGTTTAAGGAATAGGGCCATTTATAGAACACTATACTAAATGAGAAAATAAATAGTTGATTAATAAGGCCCTTAATTTTAGTATCATTTAAGGATTCTTCTACTACTTAGGTAAGGATAAAATACTACATAGAGTAGCACTCGAGCATGAATGACCTCAATTACTGAGGAATCATATCAAGACATCATTAGAGGTCATTTTTCTATAAATGATACTACAAGAATTTTTTTTCAAAAGTAGCCTATGGTGGCCTTCTTTATTTTAGGATGAACACCAAATTACATAGCAGTGCGATGTCTATCAAAGGTTGGTTTGGTACAGTAACCCTTTGAACAATGGGGGATTGATTCTTTATAGCATGTCAATCCACCTAGAAAATATATTCATGCACACTATATAATAAATTCAATTGATTACTTTACCAAGTGGGTCAAAGTTACTATGACAATTAATTTTGATACAAAGTATATAATGTTCTTGTATGAGAACATAATCACAAGGTTTGGGTATCCAATTAAGTTGATAAGTGACAAAGGTACACATTTTTTGAATAAAACCATAAAGATACTTATCTATGAATTCCTCATATTTCATCATAAAATTACATATTACCATGCTCAAGCAAATGGTCAAGTAGAGGCTATAAATAAGGTATTAGGTAAGATGCTTACGAAAGTTTGGTATGCTCAGTGAGATGATTGGGAGGATAGACTTTGTACAATATTATGGACATATCAAATGCATTATAAATGTACCTTAGGGTCTACTCTATTTCAATTTATCTATGTTTTATAAGTAATAATTCCCTTAGAGTATGTTATATCTAGCGTGCATCATAATTATTATGCATATGGGAGATCAAGAATATTTAATGAGTAGGTTATTAGTTATTAGACCTAAACATACTAGATGAAGACTATAATAGAGTAGGCTATACATAAGAGGTAAATAAGTGTAGATAGAAATATTAGCACGATAAGATTCTATGCACTAAATAATTTTATATAGATTAGCCCATCCTACTATATGATATTAAATTTTGAGCCTTTCCAAGAAAATTAAACATCTAATAGAAGGGACTGTATATTATTCATGCATTATCATAGATAGGAAAAATCATCTTAAGGGATTTAAAATGTATCATTTTCCTATAAAGGTGAATTTCAGGAGGCTAAAAGCCTACCACTAGTAATCCACATGCCCAAAAAAGGCTAGGTGCTCAAATCACACTAGTTTTAGTGTAGGGTTCATTTTAATTTGTGATGTGTGGATTGGGTTAGGTTTTTTTTATATTATGTGTGTAGTTCAGTAGTAAATGTAAATAAATTAGCACTAGTACCCCATAAGTGGGAGGCATTGTGCATGATAAGAGGGAAATAGTAAATACCAAGGTTAAAATGGGTGACATGAGAAGTTTTTAAGTCTAGGAAAGCTATGTATGACAGAGATCTTGATGATGGATAATGGGTAAGTGATGGGTGTTAATAACCACACATGTGAGATAAGAGGCATAAATCCCAAATCACTAGACCAATCCACATTAGGAAAAGGAATAATCATTTCTAATATGTTTTGGGTCACATCATTCCACTAGTCTACTGTAAAAATATGCCACCTCAAAAAAAATACATGCTATCTCATAAATTCAAATATTTAGTTACCAATGTTTTTCAAAAGAGGATCCTGAGATAGCTTGGTGCATTTAAATCTAAAGGATAGAAATGGGTGTGTGAATACCTATATATAGCCCCTCTTTCTAGTTGATACATTATTTCATACTTAAATAATATCATGCAATTTGGTGATAATTTTTCCAAGTTTCTCATAGCATTATGTACTCTTTATATTTAGCCCAATTTAGCCATAGTGTAAATATTTTCAATATGGTCACATCTACACAACCATAATTAATAAGAAACTATCCACTACATAAATAGAAGATATTGGGGTTAGAGAAAACATAATCCAAGCAAAATTTTTAGATCTTGAGGCATATCCTTCTCTCAAGCATGCTGAAGAAAGATTATTTATCCCTAAAGTAGCCTTGGATGTATAACCTTTGGTAATTACACAATAACACAGGTTCCACAACACTGATGTGGAGTGGTTAATTTAGGTGCCTACATTCAACCAAATGATTGAGATCGTGGAACTTCTTCTAGGAAGGTTCAATGATGGGATGATCTATATATCTGTAGACATCACTATGTATGTCAATAAAACTATGATGGCGAGGGATACAGGCATGGTAAGACATGGATGATCTTTTGCGCCTTACAAATAAAAAGCTCCTCCAAATTTTCTTGAAATTAAGGAGGCCTATACCTAAGGAAATCATATAATCCCTTTGGATGACATCTTAGATGAAGAAGTCCACATTTTAGCAAAGTGTATTACTACACACATTTGGCAAACAATAAAAGCTATGAAGGAGGCCATAAAAGGGGTCATTGATATTCATCATCACATGATATAGAAGGGGTAAAAATATAATTTTCCTAAATTTATTATGTTTGAGATTAAAAATAATATTTAAAAAGTCATCCCATCTATAAGACAAACTTTTCAATATAAATTTTTGGTACTATTGCTCATATTCACATAGTGGAAGTCTCTAGAAGGCATAGTCAATCTCTATGTGGATTAATGGCTAAGTGATACATTATATAACCTCATTTGGAAACATGATGAAAGTGGCTACCTCAAAAATAAATAGTTATTGAGGGCATGGTAGGATGAAGTCATTGAATTTTTGCTTAGTAACCCAAGAATGCCATTGCCTATGATGCAATTTTTAAGCCAACATGTGGTGGTCATGAACCTTCCATAGGTAATTTTTGTCTACATTCATGAGCTCCCAAAGGTTCCATTTTTTCCTTTTACTTTATTTATTAATATACATATGGCATAAAAAAGAGTCACCTAGTATAAGACTCTATCCAAATGCAGAGTGACTCCTCTATAGGAAATTCCACTTGATGTTCCCATTTTGGTGGACACTTCACAAACTTCTCTTATGAAATTTGCTCTATTAGATTGAGGGAATCATAAATATATTATGATTCTTCAATCACCTTCTCATCCATGAAGGAAGACTCATAGTTAAAATACATGGTTAAATGACTTACATGTTGCTTGGATTACTATAGAATGATAAGAGGTCTATTAAGCTATGATTTTAGACATGGTTGGTGATCTATATGATAGAGAAGAAAAAAAAAATTATTTTGGAAAGTGGCACATACAGTGAAAATTTTCAAACATGTGCACAAACATTTATGGTTTAAATTCCCACCTTATCTATAGTCTATTATTGTTAACACCATGGGTGAGGAATCTAAACTTCAACAACTACAAGCAAAAATCACTACAAAAGCTTCTTGATCCTCTTTTTGAGAGTCCACCAACATCAATCCATCATATGTATCACTTTTTATTAATATATAAACCTATTGATGATGAGGAAGAGAAATAGGTTACACCTTCATCCCAAAAACATGCATCAAATCCTATATCTTTATGGGGGACTGCATCATCACTTATTAAGGACTGACCTAGCTTTGGGTACCAAAAGGGTCATGTGTCATGGGAAATGGTACATGGGTCTTTTGTGATTTATTATTAATCATAGTCATATGAACCTCTCATTGATACTAAAGAGGTGGTGTTGGATACACAAACATTAGATGAAAAATAAAGTGCATGAGAAGAAGCACAATGAGTTTTTGAGCATAGAAGAATAAAGGAAGATAAGAAACAACTAAAGGAAGTATCAAAGTAAGAAGATTTGGTATCATAACATCCAAAACATACTAAGGTGGCCCAATAAGAAGTGGAGCCACAACCCATTATTGAGCTGTGAAAACCCCCAACAAAGACTATGGAGGAAGTTCCATAACTAATTGCACAAGTTCATGTGACAATGGATATCCCCATCTAATCCATGTAGATTAAATATATTGAGGAAAAATAAAAGAATTTCCTTAAGTTTGAGAAAGTATAGAAGAATAAAAATTATTTCTAATGTGGGAAATAAATAATCTAAAGATGGGGCCAAACACAAGCTTGTAATAGAGGTAGCACATACACATCCTGATGCTCTTGATAAATACACATAAGATGCATCAAAATATGTGGATGTGAAAATAGTATGACCTAAAACTTTCACTACTCATCCTCCTATGGATCACACCACTCCTCCACACCATGATGAGGTCATGCATAACTACCCAGGAAGGATCTATATGGCTCTACATGGGTCCAATCATTTCATTCCTTGCTATTTCTCAATAGTGGGAAAGGAGTCTATCTATCTTCCTAGCTCAAGTGGAATTTCCTTGATGCAATCCACAAATGGACTTGGGGGAAGAGTCCGATGACTTAGCAGTAGTGCAGAATGGAGTTTGTCATTTGGTGGATCTTTAAAATCTAGAGTTTTAGGGGAAGGGGGTGATACGTACCAAAAGGCGAGCCAGAGCCACTCTCTCCCATCCCCATCCTCCTCCATAACTACCATCTAAGACTCCACGTTCTCCGTATTCTACTTATCAATTCCTCCCAACCCAATGTTAGGCCTTTGAAACACATGATATTGAAATGACATCTAGATTCCAACATTTATCCCTCATGGATGTTCCTTTTACACCTTTCGATCACACCATATTTTCATTCCCTCTCACTCTATTGTAACACCTTCCAACCATGACCTACACTATTATCTCCACCATGTCCCCACCCACCAATGAATCATATATGGATGTTTATAATCTTTGCTTGTCTAAATAGCTATAAGGTGATTCTAATTTTTAGGAGTCTATCATGTAGACTATTATTTATTTACAAAATTTAGTGTCCCATTTACAGTAAAATAACTCCAACTTGTGGAGTGTGCTTAGAAATACTATCAATTTAATGGAATATTCCTTCCCCACTATTTATTCCCAAATTGTGGGCCCTATTTTTATGTTGGATCACACAAAACTTCAAAATTTAGTGGCCCAACTTATGAAATATGGGTTGAGCATCCAATAGGTTAACCATCTCAAATTACAATGTTAAACTATCAAGGAGGATTCAAATGAGTTATGTGATCTATTCAAACTTTATCAAGATGAACTCACCATTATGATCAGTCAACCATGGCTATGGCCCATCAGTTGATTGACTGGAAATAATAAATGAATCCAGTATGGAATGTTTCACTACCTAAGTTTAACATTATGAATTCTTCCAAGGCCACAATGCCCAATCGATATATCACTTATGTTGTGTTTGCATCTACATTTTAATCACCTATGTAATCTATATATTACTTCATATAATAGTTGAAAACTTGATAGAATTAGATGTCTTGCAACAAATTTTTAGGGATCCAAGTACAATATCATGTTAAAAAGCTCACCCATCTTCATGTGAACATCTTTAGAAGAATGACTACTACTAAATCTGCTCTTCTTTATACCATGGGCAGTGATATTTCTCAAATTTTGTATGCTTATATTCCATTATGAACACTTTTTCATAGTGTTCAAAAATAATTTATTGATTTTTAGAATTATAAGATGAATTTGGTTGAGTTTGATAGTATTATCACTCCACTAATTAATATACCTACCATTATTCCTCCAAGTCAACTTCAACAACAAATATAACAAAATAATTTTTTTTGTTTCTACTTCTTTACAAAGTGATTCGTCTACTTTACAACCATTAGCTACATCTATTGATCCACTGATGTCTCCTCCATCTAGCTAAGTTTTTGGTATTAGGGAATTTTGAAAATTTTATTGTCAGCCTTTTGTTTGGTAAGATCACATGACCACACAAGTCTAGGTTGGTTGAAAACCCATAAGGGTGCCATATATATTTTTTTATTATATTGAAAACCCAAAAGGGCACTAGAATGTCTTTATACTTAGTTGAAAACTTATGAGATAGGCTAAGTAGTACACAAAGGGTGAAAACTGACAAATGGAACCTTGAGTGATATGTGGTTTATGTGCATTCTACTTGTATTTTGTTCTAGGGAATCCAATTTCTTTTCAATCTTGTCTTGGGATGAGATAAAATATTGAGTTAGGGAAAGTGTTAAAAGGGTAATGCATACACTAACTACTCAAATATATGAATTGGCCACATGGATAGGGACCATGGTTTGTTTTAAGTTAATGATTATTTTACAATATTATTATAATGATATTTTATTTCCAACCGGGATCATGGAAATGGAATATTTAGCAATAGAATATAGGTTGACATACCTATATTCCAAGTATAGACATCATGGCTATAAAAACATAGTTTTTAGGATTATATATTCTTTTGGATTGTAGTAGAATAGGTTGGATAATTTTTGGGTCATATTAGATGAGGGCCATTTGGGAAAATTATTCTATGAATGCATGAAGAAATGAGTGTAGACCTGGGATATCTAAAATGAATGTGCAATGAGTGACTAATAATATAAGGATTGTGAGTAAGCCTTCATAATTTTTTATTAATATGATGACCCTAAGTTTCTTATTTTAGTTATATCTGGTGTATACTAATACGTGTTACAATATTGATTCTAATGAAAATAACTCTATCTTCTATGTAATATAATCTAATTATTATTAAATTTAATGTTATTTTATAACATATTTGTGTAATGATAATATACTTAGGAGATATTTGTGAATTAATTCCTCTAGTTAGAAGTTTTCTTATGATTATCAAATAGTAAAAGGTCTTTTCTTTAAGAGTTGACAACTATGTATTCACACTCAAGTATTTTCATTAAGTATTTATCTAAGTAGAAATTTGAAGGATTACCTAAGATTGTGGAAAACATATATGATACTATTATGTAATTTAATACCTTTCAATTATTTCTCTTTTCTTGGAAGATCTTCCCTAAATCATAGGAGTTAATCCTATAATTAGCATGTTTTGGTGAACTTGGGAACCTTTGCTTACACTAATAACTAAGTATAGTTATGAAACACATTATATAAATATGTTATAATAATATTGATTAATTTTAGAATCAAAACATGAGGATTACCATATGAATTATCAGGTGAAGTAAGATTGCATACACCTAAAGGCCCATACACAGAACATGAAGAAGAAAGATGCATGGTTTTGGGTCAAGCTAGAGTTTTTAACTCATGCCAAATGTAAATAGATATAAATAAGTATTCAATAAATTTTTTATGGTAGTTATACTCATTGTAATTATAAGGGATGACTATGTGGAGCTAGGACCTATTGGATAAGTTATTAGGCCTACAGGCGATCTAAAAAAAGTTTTACATTTTGAACTCAATCCTAAATAAACCAATCATGGGGATTGGTTTCTTATTGATAAAAATGATATAAATATATCATCCAAACTTTTAATAATCCCATAAGTTAAATTTATATGATTATTTTAAGAGGAATATACATACATTTGTATGTAATATAAAAGAGTAACTATAGTTAAAGTTTGTTTTGCACAAGTATGATGAAAATAGGCCATTTTTGGTTTGGAAAAGAAGCTTGAAGGTATTTATGGGTTTAAATAACCCTAAAAAATATTTTAAAATGCTTATATTATTTAGGAAAATAATAAACCATTCTAAAGAGTTGTTCTCCAACCTTAGCAAGATATTAGGCCTAAATGTACATATACATGCCTACCGATAAAACATCATAAAAGTATACATTTTTGCATTTAATTTATGATTCTAAGGTTTGTATAGAATGTTAATGATCCTATATAATATTTATAGGATTATTATATACCTTATAAAAGGAGGAATACACCAAAAAATGGCTTTTAGGATAAAAGTACCAAATCTACATACAAACCCTCATTATGGGTCAGATCAAGTTTTAAGATTTTTAAGGAGTCAAGTTGTTTGGATAAGTGTTAGAAAACTTGGGGAGTGTTTTTAAAACCTCATAAAACTATTATAAATCAAGGAAAAACAATTTGATGGCTAGTTTTTATAAGACCACTCTCTCAACCTCCATAATGGGTTTGAATAGTTAAAGAAATGTCTAATTCTCCATGTGTGAAGTATAGAGAGAAGATGCATGAAATTAAATGGTGTTATGGGTTGTTGAGGAGATTTTTATAATCCAAATTAGTGTAATTTATTCTTAAATAAAGGCTCTTAACTTTATGAATCATCATTAATAAGTTGAGGACCTAAAACTACCTTGTAAAGCTTTCCAAGAGCTCGATGAGAGATAAATTTGGTTTGAGAGTATCTAATGCACATGATTGATCTTGAAATAACCTAGATGAACTTTATAGTTATCATGGGAACTTATATTATCTATTAGTTTGCATGTGTGGGGTAGAAGAGATAAGACAAAGGCATAATAGATTTATATTTAAAGTTATTTTAAGGGGTTTAAATAGGTATGAGTTTCCAAACCAATTGAGAAGGATTTGTAATACTGGACAAAGGTTTAAGGGTATTCTACAAGGAGTTTCATAAATATCCATGGTGATACAATGGGTTATAAGTCCTAAAGTATAGCTTGTATGATGATTTCTCCTCACTTTCATAAGATAAATAATGTTACAAGAGTAATATGTATCTAAGAGGATTGAGAATCGCCATGAGGTGGTTGAAAAGGTGTCAAATAACCTTGAAGTAACTAGAGATAAGTATGGAGTTGTAAATCAAATAATCAACAAGAAAGGGTAGTTCAAGAGAAGAAAGTGGGTCACCAAGGGAAACAAGAAATTTCCACACCTACATGTGATGATGATCATCACACTAAGTGCACACATGTTGAGGAGAGATTTCACTACTATTTATTGGTAGGTTTTCTTGTTTGTAACATGTTATGAGTGCATTGATATCCATCATGGCTTCTCCAATGTCCACCTTATCTCTCCCTAATTTTATTTTATAAATTTAGCCTTGAAAGGGTTTTAATGGAACCTTAACTTGAGTGTGGTGAATACCTTCTCAAATAAAAATTATACTTTATCTTTGAAATGAATATAAAGATGATTTATAGAATTATTAATGATGTAACTAGTTTATAGTCACGGTCTTTTGATGAATGTTAGTGATAAGTTGTAACTTCCTTCCATTTATCTTATCTTCTTACCTTGTTTATAGGTTGTTAGTCATCCTAGTAGGTTATTTGAAGAGTGTTACATGATATTTCAATAAATAAGTGTTAATATTTGTTCACTAGTGTTTCATATGAGACCTCTTAATCATCCCCTCTTGGTTAGTGTCTTGATCTTAGCATATTTAAATACCAATGATTAGAGACTCATTTTAAATTAGTGAAATAGGTTTCATTCCTAATTCATGTTCCTAGTGAAATATGTGAAAGTGAAAGATACTAAGTTTGGTGAATCACCTCCTATTTAATTATTTTTAGTCATTTTCCCCCTTTTATCTTGCAAGCAATAGTTTTAGTAGTAGTTATAGGTGAAGACTCAAGGGAGATATCCCTAATCTAGAGATTCATCTCAACCATTAGGTAACCCACAACTTAGAGGTGTCTCCATGCTATCACCTAAGTAATAAGGCTTGAAAAACCTTATTAAGGGTGAAATTTATAGCGATAACAATTACTACAAAGAATCATAGGGAATGTATGAAATAAGTATCATTTGCATGTACTGATGCAAAGCATCCCAATGAGGTCATTGATAGAATTTCACTTTTTAATTTATTACATAGGACTTCAAAATGCAAATATATTTTATTGGAATCATTATATATGAAAATGTTTCTAAGTAATGTGCAAAAAAATATATGTACCTTCTATGTTGAAAATATCAAATGGAAAAAACATAATATTTCCTTTAGAAAATAAGATCTACTAGCCTAACACATTATTGACTCATGTTTTCCATTATATATATAAACATGTGTTCACAATGAGATGGTTTTAAGTGTATTTTTGGATAATGGATTAGGGATTCATATTTGTAATATATATTTTATTTCATTACTAAGAATTAAGGCCAAAGATTTAAAATATTCTATTTTGTGTATTATGGGATTCAATAACATGTCCTGCAAAATATTGGGACAAATTACATTGAATATTACCATAAGACCTCACACTTTACCTAATCTATGTCAAGTTATGCCGCATGATTGAAATAATAACATAATATTGGGACGTCCTTGGATACATAAGACATATGTAGTCCCATATACTTGGCATGCCTATTTAGAGTTTATCCATCAAGGATTTATTTACACATGTCAATTGGATACATATCCCTTAAAAAATGATGAAATGCTCTATTAAAAAATTACTTATACACCTCATTCACCAAATTTAGGTTTTGTCTGTAGAAATTTAATAAAAATAGATATAGGGGTTAAGGATTAGGCAAACATGAACAAGGTATATGTCATCCTATTTTCATAATAAATAATACTAATCAATAAAGCTTCAGGTTTTTAGCAAAATATATAGTCAAAAAATAAAAACATAATAATAAACTATGTTTTATAAAGTCTACCTCATAATTCATGCATGATCCTACTCCTAATTATAAGTTACAACTTGTCAATCCTAATTTAATTGATGATAATCCTACACCAAATATTTAAACACTATATGAAATATCTATTAATGAGTCACTATTAGAGTACTTGGCAGCATATGAAGATATACATTCATTATATCATAAGAATAGGTTTCCTCATGCTAATTTTGATCATGATTAATTTGGTGAGAATGATTATTCCAATATCATACATGATACTAATAACACTATTCCCTCAACTCCATTTATCATCGATAGATCCACACTATATAATGAATAAAAAATTAAACATATCTATAGAACATATAAAGATCCTCAACCAATACTAGTCATTATAGTGATGCATGAAGATAAAGGTAAAGCCTATCAGCATGTCCTACATGATTCCCTAAATTATTTTTTGGGCTTATTCTAACATACTTTGTATTTATCCATCTATAGAATTGCACAATATACTACAATATCCAGATGCAAATCATGTAAAGTGAAAGATTTATAATATGAATCCTAAGATAAAATTTCTTATAAAATATTAAATAAAAATAATTTTATATGCAAGATTCATTAAATAAACTAAACATTTTGATTTGGTTTATAATATAGTGCATGTTACAAAACTTAATGGCGACATTAGATGTTGCACATATTTTAATGATTTAAATACATCCCCAAAAGATAATTTTAAACTACCTAATATATACAAGATTGTTGACTCTATTACTAGTTATGAGACCTTTTCATTCATGGATGGTTTTACTGGTTATGATTAAATAAAACTTAATCCTACTGATCAAAAAAAGATGACATTTATCACACCATGGAAAACATTTTGTTATACCATTATGCATTTTGGACTTAAAAGTGATGGAGATATATGTCAAAGGGAAATGACAGATATTTTTAATGATTTTCTTGATAAAACTATAAAATATTATGTTGATGATATTTTAGAAATATATAAACACCAAAAAGATCATGTTAGTAATTTACACCATATTTTTGAACATTTGAGAAGATTTCTATATGATTAAATCCAAAAAAAATGTTTTATAGCGGTATGTTGTGGAAAATTTTTGGGTTATATTATTCCTAAACATGGTATTGAGGTTAATAAAAAAAATTAAAAGGCATTATTGAAATGCATTTTTTGGGTCCAACATGCCCCATTCTCAAATTTCAAATACAGGCCCTCTTGGTTCAACACTACTATTTCCTTCTCCTACTCTTGGATAGTTTATTGGTATTTGATATGAATATTTGAACCTATTTAAGTTTAACTATGTTAGGTTAGACATTTTAAATCACCTTTAATAATCCTCCTTTGGGTAAAATTTGACTAAGACATACAATTGGTGTAACTTTCAGAGCTTTTCAAAATATTACCTTAGAAATTTGACTTGTAATTTTTTCATTACCTTGTAAAATATATGATATTTTATAAAATTTTATTATATTCTTAGCTTATTTTTGATGTTACAATATCTCTTATAAAACTCCTAAGTGTATAATATGAGTTTCAATCTTTTAGCCTTTTAAGGTGTCTAAGTTTACAGGTCTAACATGACCATTCAAATATTTTATTTCACTATTTCTAGGATTTTAAAATGGAAATTTGTGCTCTCATTTATTTACTTAGTCCATTTTATCATTTCTCCCCACTAGCCTTGAACTAATATTCTACCCAAGTGTTTCAATATTATGTGTGTAGGTAGATGGCTTTTAAGACTTGAATTTTATCTATTTTATTTACAATTTCACAAGTCCCAATGTTTCTAATATTGTGCCACATGGCACAATCTTAGGGATGCAATGAACTTGGAGGTAATTGATAGCATAATGGATTTAAGTCTCTAGGTTGAGGGGATGATGCTACGTGGCATCATCCCAATGACCTAATGACCTAAAAGTCAAGATATATGTTAATGGATCTAGGTCAATGGGATGATGACATTTGGAATCATCCTAATAACCCAAGATCCTAGAGGTTGATGATGTGTTCTAATATATCCATGACTCTAGGATGATGCTACATGGAATCATCCTAATAACCTAGATACCCAGAGAGTAAGCAATCCTCAGGGAGGATAAAGTCATCTAGGTGGCCAAGATAATGTCATATAGCATGATTATGCTCACTCAAGACCCTAGGGGTGGGGCCATATGTGCCAAAAACTAGATAAATAGGATGGTATGGGTGAGGAACTGCCCATGATATTGCAAATGAGCAGTAAGTGGCATAAATAATGAGTGAAGGACACGTGGAACTTGATAACATGTGTAAAGTGTAGGATTAAATTTAGCATCTTATCAACATGTTATAATGGATCAAGTTAATAAAATTATAGAATGATTAGTTTAGTTGGATTTTGAAGATTTTGATAGGTCAAAGAAGGATGCATGGGATAACCTAGAAACTACTTGGCCTAAATATTTTCCCTATAGGGTCAAATGAAAATCATTCAAAATATTCATCCAAAATGGGAGAGGTGGAGGATATTTTTGTTAGACAAGTTTCATGACCCTAAGTAAAAGACAAAATGGAATTTGAATTTCATTTGAAGATGAAAGGAATATATTAACCAAATGTAGTTGTAACTTCCTGGAGTAAATATCATGCCAAGATATGGGAGCCTTGTGATGCTTGGAGACAAGTCCCATTCTCTTTCCTATATAAGGAAATATAAATTATTATTTTAAGGGGTGACATATTATGGACCAAAACTCTACAAAATTTTTGATAGGCTTAGACTTCTCTTTTTATTTTCTTGTTTTGGCTTGTGATTATCTTCCCAAAGGGAACATTCAAATTATTTTGTAATAACATTAAAATAGATACCTAGTTAGATTGAAATTCATGTTGTTCCATAGTAAAATCCTTCATTTATTGATGAAATATAATTAATTAATGTTGAGAAGAGATTGCAATGCTTGTTTACTAATGAATATGTATTTATATTGTGCAATAACTAGTCTAATTGGTTCTGAGTTTCTATTTTGTTTAATTTGAAGCCGTGTCAAACCATCAAGTTCAATAGATCCATGGTCCTTAGGTTTTAATTTAATATAAGTTTAAGATAATATTTTTAGCTAAACCCTCATTATATTTCCCATTGAGTTGTTTAAGTTTTTGATTTGAATAGACCTAGTATATAATGGTATAATTCTAATTAGACATGCTTTTGATTTTCATCATTAATAATCTTATTTTAGTCAAAGAATCACTTCCTTTTTTTCCCTACTCTTCCCTTTAATTTTTTGTGAATGTATCCTATCTATTATATTACAATATGATGCCAATGTGAATAAGAAGTAAAAGGACCCATGAAAACATAAATAAAAATCTTCAAGAAACATTGAGTAGATTGAACTTCCATTAGATAATTACCATTTCTCACATAAATAAATGATTGTAAAGTTATCTACCATCATATTAAACCAATTTAATCCTAAAAATGAAGGAACATATGTACCATGTTATGTTATCTCCATTTATACTCATAAATAATGGTTAAACCAATAATAATTTATATTAGGGGTCACAAATTAAAACTAGTATAAAATTGAGACCAACACAAATTAGTGCTAAAAGGAATTCCAAACCTTCAAAGGTTAGAATTTGATATTTTTTGAGTCTTCTAGTCCTTCTTCTTTTATTTCCAATTGTGATTTCATGTTTTGAAAATAAATAAAATACATTGTTATTTAGAGGGAGGCATGAAGACTTATTGTCTAGTTATAAATTCTAGACATCATGAATTTCATTGATTTGTTAACTTAATATTGGTATAAATATATCTAACTCATAATTGATATCTTAAAAAATCTAGAGCATGTTGAGAAAATCACTAGGTCTCAAACAATTAGAACTAGATTTATTGTATCCCTAATACAAATATTTAGGAGGGCATAAAATAATAGAGTGAGACCAATAGCTTTATCCATCCCTACTAGTTCATCCTCTCAACCTACCCATTGTTGCTTCCATGGAATGGATAGCTAGGTATATAATACATTTTATAAGGGATGTACATGATCTACAAAGGAACCCTAAGATATACCTTTCAAGGTTCACCCAAAGTACTCAGAGGATTGAGAAAGAACACGTCACATCCTCAAAAATTCTCAGGTTTCTCAATGTTTGGCATGGACACATAACACATAGGTTATTCCCTTTCACCCTTCTTGATGTGACATATGATTAGTTTCTTAATTTGCCTAAAGATTCAATTAAAAGATAGAACCAATTGAGTATCACTATCTTGGTCCAATTTGTTCAAGTGGTAGACCCCAATATCTTATACTAACATTTTTCTTGCTTGAGAAGGGAACCCAAAAAACATATACATAATTTTAATGCTCATTTTCAAAATTTGTATAGTAGGGTGATAACCATGTATAGACTAAATGATTGGTTAATGTTGTAATTGTTTAAAAATTCCTTCAAATCATGAAAACCATGTTATTGTGGAGAGATATGATTATCATTGATATAACCCTTACCTATGTGGAGGTAATAAAAATGGACATGTAACTAAATATGTAGGGACAAATAATGGCCCCTATTCTTAACATCATCCCCAACATGCTGAAAGTAAACCCAATAACTTCTATAAGATAGAATGTCCCAATGCTACAACCTCTCTTGATCATGAATCAACTTCCTTTTCTTCATGTTACTCCAAATTTGGATTTGGAATTTTTGAATTATAGTAATTAGGCCATGCCATGGTCTTATAACTAAGCTATGGCCCTATTACAACTAATAACACATAAAATTATAATCAGTAATTAATCAAGCGTGAGTCGAAAACAATCCAAATGATGGTCTAGAGGTTGAGAAATGATTTACTTAGCCTATAAAAACAAGTGGGTCATTCAAGTGGTAGAAATTATTCCTCTAATTTCACCTACCAATATAATTATAGGTTGAATAAAAGTTAAGGAAAAAAATCTAAGTCTCCATCTAATAGAAAGCTTGAAATCAACATAATGGATATTAACTTATTGAGCTAGTGTCATGTACATAACACATCCTAACATGGGTAACCTGATTTTATTGAGTATTATAATGTCTTAGAAATACTAAAAAAATGAGATTAATGAATACGAGGTTTTTACAAAAAAGTTTAATACCATGGGTTACCCTCAATTTAATAGTTTGTCTAAGTCACCTGATACAACCATTATTGTAGAGACTCTAGAATTTACTAGTGAAGGAGAAAATGAGCCTAAGGAGAATATCAATGATATTCAGGTCATGAAATAGTACTAGAGAGAAAATTATACACTTAGGATTAGGTCATACCAACCCTTGGTAACCTTTATACCACCTAACAATATTTCTACACCTCCTCATATAAAGGATAGAAATGACCACCCACACTAAAATTAGGTGACAATCAGCCCACCTATAGTAAGATAAGGTACAACATAGTGGAATATATGAAAAATATAAAATAAAATATAAAAATCTATGAATTGGCATATATTTTTGAACAAAGAGATTTACACCTTTAAGTCTTTTATAGACAAGAACACTTAGTCTAAAAATAAGGCTGTGACTAACACCAATGTTGTGATACATAAATCCAAGATTGGGTTTCCACCCTTTTTAATTACATTCTAAATATTTAGAAATAATTTTCACAATTTCTTGGTTTATTCAATCACCTCAATAAGTGTCATACCTATAGGAAGTTTTAGGAAACTAGGACTAGTACTTGTAAAATCAAATACAGTAATGGTATAGTTGGATAAGTCTGAAGTCAAGGTTGTATGGTATTTATTGAATGTCCATATGCAATGTCAATTTGAACCAATAATGTAACAATTCATAGACATACAAGCGGTTGAAATCCTAGAGGCATATGACATGCTGTTGAGTATGGATTGGTCAAAATATCTTAATGGATATATGGAAATAAACTTCTCCCATATGTTGTCGCCATGGAGAGGAGTGGAAAATTAGATACGTATTGATAGATATCCATGCATGCATATAAAAAATATGGAATACAATAAAATCAATGAGAGATTAAATTTTAACTCAATGGATTTATGTCTCTATACTCTGATCACCAAACCAAGGAGGGAGAAACAAGCAAATTGAGCCAAAGATACAAGCATGTGGTTTTTATACTTTGATGGAGCACAATAAAATCAAAGAATGAGAGTAGGTATTTTACAAATTCACCCCTTTGGTAAAAAACATATATCTACATATAGATTATAATTCTACTATATTATTAACATATCAGAATATAAGGTAATGATATTGGGACTAGAGTTTGTAGCTAGGTATGATGTCCATCAATTAAAGGTATATGATGTTTATGAATTAATCATCAATCAGGTGATGAATAAATTTAAATGTAAGATTTATCATTTTAATAATTATAAACATTATGATTGGGATTTGATAGAATCATTTTATGTATTTAACATTTCCATTCCTAAAATTAACCATACCATGACAGACTCACTAATTATTTCCTCTACTAACCTTACACATTTAAATAATATGAATTTGTAATTTTTTTTGTTGAATTAGTTTCATGTCCATATATATTTGATAATTTTAATAATTTTCAAGTGTCTGATGATGACAAACACATCTTGGATTTACTTTCTAACTCCAATGCTTTTGATGTGTAGATGGTTGATGAGGATGAGAGGAGTGATCTAAATGGATAACACTCTAATGCTGATGGGGTTATGAACCTCAAGGGAAATAAAATTATAAGGTTAATGATATATTTGTAAATATTATTTGACTTATAGAGGAATGTAACTAATCTTGAAATAGATATTTTCCCCAATAAGATGTCATAATTTATTAACATGGGGATGCTTGATCAAATTTAGAACATCATTGTAAGATTGAAATGTAGTGATGACAAAATTCAAGACTTAAAAAGGATGTTAATACTTTAATGAGACATCATTGTTTGTATCTATGGTGACATGAATATGTTTAATCCTAGCATCATGACGTAAAATATTCCCTTAAAATCAAATTAGAAGCCATTTAGGCAGAGCTAGAGATAGGTCAATCCTATTCTTGAGCCACTCATACTAAAGTAAATCCATAAGTTTTTTTAGTTGGTATAATATTTATTGTGTAACATTTAATATGGGTAGCTAAATTAGTACCCATCAAAAATAAAAATATATAAATTCATCTTTGTGTTGACGAAAAGAATTTATATCAAAATTTGAGCAAGGATAATTATCCCCTATTATCCTTGGATGAGGTCATTAAAAAGGCCAGTGGATCTAAGATGATGTTTTTCCTATATGTATTCCTAGGTTACAAACAAATTTTGGTTGACAATGAAGAATGATCTAAGATGACCTTCACCACAAAACATGGCATGTTTAATTACAATAAAAGGCCTTTTGGCTCGATCAATGTACGTACCAATTTCAAAAGATCCATAGACATATCATTTATAAGGTTAAATGGCAAGTGAATTATTGTGTATATGGATTAATTAATAGTTTTTTTCATACATAGATTAGACCATTTAAGGCACTTAAAAAATATATTTAAATTCTATTGTAAGTTTGTTATTTTATTCAAACCAAAGAAATGTATTTTTTATGAGAATGAAGGTAAGCTCCCTGGTCATATATTTAAAAAATAAGGTATGTCAATTAAACTTGATAGATGTAATGCCATTTATAAAATTCAATTACCAAATAGTGAGAAGGAACCAAAATCTTTCTTTGGTAAAATAAAATTTGTGAAGAAGTTCATTTTGTGTTTTACTAAGATAACTAAACCATTGAATTCCATGTTGAAGCATGGACATAATGTTGAGTGGATGCCTACCTCGAAGGCCTTAAAATAAATTAAGGATTTCATAATTCAAACTCTTATTTTGATCATCCTAAATTACACAAAGGATTTCCACCTGTATTCATTCACATCTAATCATAACATTATTATAGTCCTTACAAATTGGAAGATGGAGACCATCCTATCACTTTCATGAGTGCCAATTTGAAAGAAACTGGGTTAAATTACACTTTGTTAAATAAGCAAGCTTATGCACTAGTAAAGGTAGGAAATAAATTCAAATATTACATCTTAAATAATTTTTTTTATGATATGGTTTAAAATAATACTATTAAAATGATGTTGGGGTAGATTTAACTGAGATAAATAAGAGGGCATTGGGTCTCAAAACTCTATGAATATGACATTGAAATTAAGCCCATGAATCTAGTTTGAAGTCAAGATATATCCAAATTTATTTATTAAATGGATCCAAGTATTATTATTGTTTAGTTAAAATAGTATTAACTAAATCAAAATGAATGGTATGACTCTATTATCCACTACTCATTGTATGAAGTCCACCTAGTGGCTTGGGTATGAAACATAAAAAAACATTAAGATTGATGACTGCCCACTACATGTTAAGTAATGGAGTTTATAACAAAGAAATAATGAAGGAATTTACTTAATATGTTTAATATAAGAGGAAGAATTATATGTCATGACTTCTTTCCATGATAAATTAGGCAACAAGCAACCTTATAGTAGTGTGACATCCCTAAACATCTTAAGGGATGGTTATTATTGGCCAACATTGTTCAAGGATGCTCATACTCATGGGAGATCATGTCACCTTTGTGAAACATTTTACAAGAGGGAGAATAATCCTACCATTCCCCTAAAAATATTAATAAAGGAGCACCCCTTTTCTAAATGGGGAATGAACTTCATTGGAGTCATAAATCTGAACTCTTCAGCCAACCATAAATTCATTATTATAGAAATTGACTATTGCATAAGATGGGCTAAATTAAATGCCACCAATAACATAATTAATAAGGAATTAATTATATTCCTTGAATATCAAATTACAACTAGATTAAACACCCTTATTTTACATGTGTGAGAAAAATAACTTGCCTTTCAATCAACTATGTTGACCGAATGGGCATACTAGAACAAAATTTCATTGAAGTTCTCTTGAAACTATTACCTAAAAAAAAATGGTTTGGCTGACTCTATAAATAATAATTTGTTGAATGTTATTAATAATTAGTTATATAATAACCCACATAGTTTACATCTTATTCTCAAGTATGATTTATGGGATAATCAAAAAAGGAAAAAGAAGACTCTCAAGATCTCTCCTTTCATGCTCATTTATGGTGTGGAACCAAGATTTCCAATGACACTCAAAAGACCTACATATATATTCATTAATGAATACATGAAATTAAATGAGATTAGTTAGTTTATACTATTAGACCTGGTCCATATGGACGATATGAGAGATGAATCATTGCATATTTTTAGCAAGCACTATGTAGTGGTGAAAAGATGGTTTAATAGAAAATAACAAGCCAAATTCTTTTATATTTTAGATTTAGTTTTATTATTGGAAAATAACATGAAAATAAAGGTAAACATTTTATGTTAAGTCATATTTGGACCTATTATTATCAAATTATAAAATTGCTAGGATAAAATGCTTTTAGATTAAATGACTTGCAAGGAAATGACCTACAACTATATTCAATGGACAATTTTTGAAGTATTAATTTTTTAGATATTTTGGCCAACACCATTTTAGAATGATTCATGAGGTTTACTAAATGTATATATTATATAATGTTCCATGCTTTCTTATATTAGGTCTACTTTATATTATTTATTTTTCCATTGGCTTTGTTGTTTTCCTATTGATTTTCCCCCAAATTGTTTGTGTTGTCTTGTTTTGTTCAAGATGATGGTGTCTTTTCAATGTGTTATATAAAATAATATCTTATTAAGGATAATTACTTTCCATATGATGGGAAGTTAATTCTATTTTGGGTAGTCTCCTGGCATTGTTATTTTATATCTTCCCATGTTGGCAATTGATCACAATCCCATCCAAAAAGTAAACATTTCTCCTAGCCAAAATTTCATCAAAGTTGGGTTTGAGAAGAAGTAGAAAACAAAGAAACAAAATTGAAATTGAGGTGCTATTGGTTTGTTCTAGGTTGGTCACTTAATGTGGTGATTTTATGCATGAGAATAATTCAAATTTTAGAAGTTAGACAATAGGTAATCATTATTGAATAACTCCATAAAATCAAATCAATTTTGTTATAAATTATTAGAGTTCTGAAAGATAGTGATTTGAAATAAAATATGTGAATTTTATAACATTTCATGTTATGGTTGAAATTGTCAAACTGCACTTAATTTCATAACTAATGCAAAATGTAGGAAATGAACTGATTCCCATTTATCTTAATAGTTATGATTTTTTTGATTCTATAATTGCACCAATGGATTGGTCACCAAACATCAAAAAACTCAATAATGAAATATTTTCTAAATAAATAAATCAAAAGGAAATTGAAAAAAATGAAAAACCCAAAT